>CM042180.1:32113304-32123304 GCA_023376005.1 Doryteuthis pealeii
CAGAACCTCCCCTTTTTTAAGGGACTCTTTCTCACTTTAAAAAAAAAGAAAAATCACATCTGTTTCTTATTTTTCCATCTTTCTTCATTTCGTTTCTTTTCTTTTCTTCGTCCTCTCTTTCTCTTCTCTCTCTCTTCTTTCTTATTTTCTCTTTATCTTTCTCTCCTCTTCTCTCTCTTTCTCTCCTTTCTTTCTCTCTATATTCTCTTCTCTCTCTCTCTCTCTCTTCTCTCTCGCTGTTTTCTTTCTCTCTCTCTCTTCTTTCTTTCTTATTTCTCTTCTCCCTCTTTCTCTCTCTCTTTCTCTCTCTTCCTCTTTATCTCTCTCTCTATTTACTTATATAATATATATATATATATATATATATATATATATAGTAGTATTATATATATATATATATAGTATATTGCAATACCCCTAAGTATCTATGTTTTTCGTACGCGTCCACAGTGCAACGTTTATGTAAACAAACGCGAGGGTTAGCTATACCCTATGAAAATTAATTAAGTCCCTATTCAAGAAGAATATTATTATATTATATATATATATATATATATATATATATATAAGTAATGCAGCCATTAAGTTTTTTCCTTTGTTTATTCGTATTGCCGGATTGTAACATCTGCGAAAATTGGCTGATGTATTTGCCATATGTCATAGACCAAATACTTCCCGCCCTATCGTGGCCCATCTTCCGGGATTTTTGAAACCGTACAACAATATATATATATATATATATATATATATATATATATATATATATATATGAGAATAGCACTAAGTAGTGCCGCAAGTACTAGTGTAAGAGACTTTAGTGGATTCATTCACCAATTTCACCCGTACATAAAAAAGATAGCCAGGCAATTGGAAAAGATCGAAAAGCTCGTCGGGCATGAAACTGCAGGAAACCCTAGTTACTACAAGTTAGTGAGGGTCGGTATCGAACTCGGAATCATCTAATACCTAGGGGTTCATCAAAAAGTTGGAAGATTGAAATTGATGTTCAGTGCGGATACAGACCCCACAAATATCTTGTTTATTTTTTAGTCCATTTCCTACGGCATTAACCATTACACCAGACACTTACATATACGAGTAAACTGAGTTTCGTGTGGTTACCTATACAAGGTTAAATATCCGAATCTGTCCTATTATTTACCCATAGCAAGAGGAAGAATATATGGATTCATAGCTTTCCCAAAGGTATTAGCGCTATGTAAAATGCAAACAGCCTTGTTTAAGATTTGAACTCGGGTCGACGAGTCCATTCCCTACGGTTTTAACAATTACACCAGACACTTACATCTTATTATAATGGAGATTGTGTGCTTTTCTGTCTGTAACCGAAACTATATTACTACTCATATCACTATTCCCTTAGTTATTGCCATCACATTCTCCATGATTTTATTTTTATCTAAACCTCAATTATTAATAAAATTGTCTTACATTATTAATACTGTTAACCATGTCTACATACTGACAACATGCAATTATATTTATATATACAACAAAATAGTGGTTTACAGTGTGAACGGGAAGGCTAATTTGCATATTGATATTAAAAATGTGATTTTATTAAATATGTGCTTAGTATTATTGATTTCTAATTGTTTGGTTTTATTTTAATGAATATAAGCAAAAATTTCTTCAATGAATCTTAAATGAAATCCGTTAACAAGAAAAAATAAATGTCATTTTATTCTTTACTTCCTCTTATAACTAAATACTTAAATTAGAAAAAATAACAATGAAAGACGAGAGTGATGGAAGAGTAAGTTTCAGTTGTTCCATTTTTTATTATACTCCCTCTGTTTTAAATCTTTTATTATACTCCCTCTGTTTCAAATCTTTTATTATACTCCCTCTGTTTCACATCTTTTTATCTGCATTCTTATCTAGTTTCATTAGCCTTTCTAATTTAATACAATATTTTATTACATTAAAACTGAAATACTTGCACCCGGAGGGTGCATATATTTGCTAGTTTAATATACGAATAAACTGAGTTTCGTGTGGAACGAATTAAAATCGTAAATCATAGTACAATAGTATTATCCGAGTAAATATACACTTTTATATATTTCTTATCTAGTAAGAATAATATTTATAGCTTAACACTTTGCAAGCTGAAACGTAGAGTTATATGAATTAAAATTAATTTAAAAAATTAGTAAAATAGATCACTAATTAGAACTGGGCCTATTCTAATCGTCACCACCCCAAGCGTAATTTAACAGGTTTGAATTCAGAGTTTGCCTTCTACACTGGTTACCTATCGAAAGTTAAAGATCCCAGTCTGTCCTACTATTTACCCATAGCTAGAGGAAGAATATATGGATTCATACCTTTCCCAAGGGTATTAGAGCTATGTAAAATGCAAACAGCCTTGGTTAAGATTTGAACTCGGGTCGACGAGTCCATTTTCTACGGCTTTAATCATTACGCCACACACATCCATTTAGGCGGGTTGATATACAAGTAAATTGAGTTTCGTGCGGAACGAATTAAATTCGTAAATCAAAGTACAAGAGTACTATCCGGGTTAGCTCAGTCGGTAGAGCGTTCGGCTAGAAACCACAAGGTTCCTAGTTCGATACCGGTCCCCACCAACTCAGCGTATGAGTAGCACAGGGATCTGTGCGGTAAAGTAAGTAGCTGACGGTAGGTGTGGCGCTCCACTTCAGATGCTAAAACAATCTCCTTGGTCTAGCGCTATTGAAAAGGGGATAGACTCTCTCGCTGACTGGCTGATACCGACTTTAGGCCGCCCCGTCGACTTTTACTTTTATATATTTCTTATCTAGTAAGAATAATATTTATAGGTTGGCACTCTGCAATCCAAAACTAGAGTTATATGAGGATATTCTTTGAATTATTTATTGGAATGTTGGTATTGATTCTATTTCATTTAGGGTCACCGGAGAAACCGCAGGAAAACCTAGGTACTACAAGTTAGTGAGGGTCGGTATCGAACTCGGAATCTTGTAGTACCCAGGGGTTCATCAATCATTTGGAAAGATTGAAAATGATGTTCAGTGCGGATACAGACCCCACAAATATCTTGTGTGTTTTTTAGTACGTTTTTTAGTCAATTTCCTACAATTTAGGTGGTTTGATATACGAGTAAATAGTAGAACAGACAGGAATCTTTAACATTAAATAGGTAACCAGTCTAGGAGAAGGAAAGAATCATATTTATAGCTTAACACTCTGCAAGCCAAAACGTTGAGTTGTATGAATTAAAATTAATTTTAAAAATTAGTGAAGTAGATCACTAATTAGAACTGAGCCTATTCTAATAGTGAACTCTCCAAGCAGAGTTTAACAAGTTTGAATTCAGAGTTTTCCTTCTCCTAGACTGGTTGCAAAACCAAGATTAAAGAGCCCAGTGAAATAGATCACTAATTAGAATTGAGCCTATTCTAGCAGTGAACTCTCCAAGCAGAGTTTAACAAGCTTGAATTCAGAGTTTTCCTTCTCCTAGACTGGTTGCCAAACCAAGATTAAAGAGCCCAGTGAAATAGATCACTAATTAGAATTGAGCTTATTCTAGTAGTGAAATCTCCAAGTGAGTTTAACAAGTTTGAATTCAGAGTTTTCCTTCTCCTAGACTGGTTGCCAACCAAGGTTAAAGAGCCCAGTGAAATAGATCACTAATTAGAATTGAGCCTATTCTAGCAGTGAACTCTCCAAGCAGAGTTTAACAAGTTTGAATTCAGAGTTTTCTTCTCCTAGACTGGTTACCTATCCAAGGTTAAAGAGCCCAGTGAAATAGATCACTAATTAGAATTGAGCCTATTCTAGCAGTGAACTCTCAAAACGGAGTTTTAACAAGCTTGAATTCAGAGTTTTCCTTTTCCTAGACTGGTTACCTAACCAAGGTTAAAGAGCCCCGTGAAATAGATCACTAATTAGAATTGAGCCTATTCTAGCAGTGAACTCTCCAAGCAGAGTTTAACAAGTTTGAATTCAGAGTTTTCCTTTTCCTAGACTGGTTGCCAAACCAAGGTTAAAGACCCCAGTGAAATAGATCACTAATTAGAACTGAGCCTATTCTAATAGTGAACTCTCCAAGCAGAGTTTAACAAGTTTGAATTCAGAGTTTTCCTTCTCCTAGACTGGTTGCCAAACCAAGGTTAAAGAGCCCAGTGAAATAGATCACTCATTAGAATTGAGCTTATTCTAGTAGTGAACTCTCCAAGCGGAGTTTAACAAGCTTGAATTCAGAGTTTTCCTTCTCCTAGACTGGTTACCTATCCAAGGTTAGATATCCGAATCTGTCCTACTATTTACCCATAGCTAGAGGAAGAATATATGGATTCATACCTTTCCAAGGGTATTAGCGCTATGTAAAATGCAAACAGCCTTGTTTAAGATTTGAACTCTGACCGACGAGTCCATTTCTTACGGCTTTAATTATTACGCCACGCACCTCCATTTAGGTGGTTTTTCTATACAAGTAAATTGAGTTTCGCGCGGAACGAATTAAATTCGTAAATCAGAGTACAAGAGTACTATCCGAGTAAATATACACTTTTATATATTTCTTATCTAGTAAGAATAATATTTATTGCTTGGCACTCTGCAATCCAAAACGTAGTGTTATACTTTGAATTATTTAATGGAATGTTGATATTGATAGTATTTCATTTTGGGACATCGGAGAAACCTCAGGAAACTAGAGAAAACGTCGATAGAAAAATTGTACAAAAAAAAAACAGGAAAGATGGGAATATTAGAAGGAAGAATCCACAGAATAATGAGGTAATATCCGAGAACTTTAGATAATTCCAAGAATACTGAAGAACATTATAGGACCCACCAAAACTTTTATTTTGACACGGCGATAAGTGATTTAAATTAAGAATCTTCATTTGGTTTGGTTTGGTTTATTTTGTTTTACGGCATATCAACCTTAGTGGGTCATTTAATACCGATAAAAATTTTGAAATAAAGTCATTCTTAATGGATACTCAGTTTTTATTTTTATAAATACATTTTTCTGTTTAACCCATAGATGGGGCCCTAACAGGTACTACCAATCCGGGGCAGGGTGGACTAGGAAGCAATGGTGATAAAGGGGTTCTCCACATTCCCCAAACCTCCAGAACTGGAGCCTCCCCATCAGATAGAGTTTAACATCATTCCCAGGACATGACTCTCAGCCACCGCCTTCTAGCATACATATGATAACAAGGGTTGGGGCTTGCCATAAGGGCAATAGGCTTTGGAAAATCATATAGGTACTAGGGCTTGACGTGACCAGCCGATTGATCGCTCGTCAAGCCTAAGTAGAGTATTGTAAGTCATGGACTGCTCAACCACCTGGGTTCTATCATTAAGTATCACGAGTCGCCACCCACGGCCAACAGGTGGCTCAATTGGGGGAGTCTTACCCCTCTGCCGAGGTGCATTAGAAGCATTCTAACGCCCCAGCCGACAGGGCGGTTCATTTGGTTGCAAACTTCCACAGCATTTAAGTACAACAATACAATGCCATGCGTACTCTCTCCTTTTCAGAAACTTTGTACAAACATTATAAAGTCCTTAAAATCAAAGATCATGTCTACGTAATGAATTGTCTGCTAGCACATGGACAAATGACTGGTACATTCCCTTAGTGTTCAACAACTATTTCATCCCTAAAAAACAATTATACAGTCTCTACTAGGGGATCAACTACAGGTGAAACCTATGGCCTTAAATCTATCACAAGATCCTGCATCATCGATTGGAATACACTAACAAAAAAAAATTCCAAACATTGATTTCACCAAAATATCTGCTCACCAACTCAAATTATTTATCAAAAGAAATTTTAATACGTATAAGTAAACTTATAATCAACTTTCAAATTATGTAAAAAAAAAACAACAACAAAAAAACAAACAAACAAAACAACAAAAAACAACAAGTGAGGTGGTTACTACTAGAATAGGCTCAGTCCTAATTAGTGATCACCCTCCACATATTACTGCAGTAACCAACGCAACGTAATGTTTTTTGTTTTTTTTTATTTTTTATATGACATTGTTTATATTGTGTAATGTTTGAAAATAAACCATTGTCTTCTTCTTCTTGTATGAGGAGTGGTTGGTTGTTGGTTCTATGTGGTTCGTATTACCGTCTAAATCCCAATATAGTTGGTTCTCCTTCTTGTGGGTTGGTAAGCTGAAAGGGAATTTAGGAAAAGAAGCAAAAGGAACAAAGATAAGGATGACTTAGGGTAAGACTTTTATTTGTTGATTCGCACTATTTCTTGGAGGGGAAATATTTCCCGGGCAAATCAATAAGTGTTTCTCCTTCAAAGTCTTGGAGTAAAAAAAATGGCCGAGAGACCATTTTAGCGCCAAGAATTCGGGGGGTTTCTGCACATACTCAGAGGCTTTTCCGGTCTGAGGCCTGGGAGATTGTTACTTTTTTGTCTTTATTTTTTATATTTAATTTTGTTTCATTTATTTTTAATTCTATTTTTTTTATTAATCCCTACAGTTGGCAGCGTGTAGTAAGTATGCCCAATTATCTTGACTTTCATATCATATTAGAAACGGCTACCCGGCGGCGCCTGGGTAGAGCGACGTGGGGTGGGGAGCAAAAGTTAGTCTCGCAGATCCATTATTACTAAATCACGAGTTTGATCCTCGCAGGGTGCCCCATTATAATCCCTAAAAAATACATAGCGTTGATCCGGTCTGAAATACAATGAAAGGAATAAATAAGAGTAAGAGGGGGAAGTAATAAACAATAAGATATATCTATATTGAAAAAATATAGAAATTCAGAAATATAAAAATAAAAAATTGCAGAAAAACAAAAAATGAAAACATAATAACAATCAAATGTCTACAAAGTTGAACACCCAAAAAAAAAGCAAACAAAGAGACAAAGAACCCAAAAAGTTCAGAAAAAAAATCAAAAATTAAAAAATCTGAAAGATAGATAGGTACCACCAATTTTCCCTGTAGAACCCCCCCCCCTATATTTAACACAATGAAACTTGCATAAAGGTTAATATTATCTTGATAATTTTTTGTCCATTCGAAAGAAGAAACAAGAAATCCTCATAATTTAAAAAAAAATATTCAGCTTACGGAAATAGTGAAAATTATGAACAAAAAACAATGTTTACATTTTTGCTCCGTTAAAAATTCCATGAAAAATCAATTAATTGTCCGATTTTCACGAAAATCTCCATAATTACTTATCTTTTAGTGAAAATATGACTGAAATATTTTTTTTTCTTATATATATTAGAGGAAATATTTTTACGAGGTCTACGCCCCCCTATTTTATTCTATAGGATAGGAAAAAATGAACCGACCAAAAACGATTTTTACTTTTTTCTATAAAGATAAAGTCTGAATAATTATATTAGAAGATTGTTATAAGTTTCGATGCGAGAGCTTTTTAGGAAAAAAATGAATACAGAATTCTGCAAAAATATCAATAAAGAAATTGACCCTGTTGTAAAAAAAAACGGACTGTTTTATTTATTTTTCAAGATAACGGTGAATAATTCTTCCCCAATCGGATAATTTGATCTTTGATTTGTTTTTCTTCATAACAACTCTTTATGTTCGTTATTTCTTTTTTGCGAGATTTTTTTTAAAAGTTCAAAAATATTTACGTTTCTTCCTTCAATATGGCCTAAACGGATTACGTGACGTATTTTGGTGGTACCTAAAAAAACAATGCCAATCCTACAGTAAAAATATCTTTTTAGATATGTGAATTGAGCGTGTCTGCTCCGGTGGCGCAATCGGTTAGCGCGCCGTACTTATAGACAGTACATTGATTATTGAGGAATGCGGAGGTTGTGAGTTCGACCCTCACCCGGAGCAGCTGTAATTTTTTTAATGTTTTTTTTCTTCGAATTTGATAAATAATGTATCCCCTTTATGTATATGCCGCGGACTTGAGCAATATTTTAGTTGTCAATCTAAATTCTCGACTGAAGGCCACCCCGACAACTTTACTTACTTATATAGATAGACAGAGAAGAAATACAATAAAAGGAATATATAAGAGTAAAAGGGGTAGGTAACAAAAGATAAGTAACATCTATATTGAAAAGTAAAGAAATTTAGAAATACTAGTAAAAAATAAAAAAAACACCCTCCGATGTAAAAATAGATTTTTGAAACATATTGCCTGAGGGATGGGAGTAAAAAATTCAATGTCAGCGAGTTTGTATCCTGAGTAAATAAAATCACCAAATTCATTAAAGGATTAAAAAATAAAACAATTTGAAATGCAAACTTTAGATATGTATTAAAATAAAACAAACTATATATAGATATATAATACCAGTCATGTATTTATTAAAACTTGTTTAAAAAAACAATGAGGACTGTCTAATCTTGTGTGTTCAAATTTTAAGTGTATTTATTCTATGTTATGACGATTTTGAGTAATGTGACATAAGCAGTGACGTAATTTTTGTTACAGACAAAAACCGGAAGCGAATCTCCATTATTAATAGATTATGGCGAAATGCCAGTTCACTTGAGTGTGGAGAATCAATATCCTGCAAATGCTGAGACAAATAAAGACTTCCTGGTCAAGCTTAACCGGGGAAAAAGGTTGCAACAAACCTTGTTGTGACCTTGCAAGTAGGTAAAAAGGAATCGTCACCTTAGGTCTTGTAGAATTAGTCCAGAAAAATCGTCCCTCCTTCGTGAGTGGTGACAAGGTATTTATTTACCAATTCGACCAATCAAAGGAAAGTAGACACCAACCACATGTATATATTACTACGCAATCCTTTTCCCTGCACCCTGTCGGCTGTGGCGTTAGAATGCACCGACTGCACCTCTGCAGAGGAGTAAGACTCCCCCAATGGGGCCACCTGTTGGCTGTGGGTGGCGACCCGTGATGCTTAAAGATAGAGCCCAGGTGGATGAGCAGTTCATGACATGCAATACTCCACTTTGGCCCTATCTTGGGCTAGACGGGCGATCGGAGAGGCCCCCTCCAATCAATCGGCTGGTCACGTCAAGCCCTAGCACCTATATGACTTTCCCAACCCTATTGCCCTTATGGCAAGCCCAAACCCTTTTTACCATATGGGTGCTAGAAGGCGGTGGCTGAGGGTCTACATGTCCTGAGAATGACGTTAAACTCTATCTGATGGTGAGGTTCCAGTCTTGGAGGTTTGGGGAATGTGGAGCACCCCTTCATCACCACTGCTCGCTGGTCCACTCTGACCCGGAGTGGTAGTACCTGTTAGGGTCCCATCAATGGGTTAAATAGAAAAACATGGGTTAAATAGAGTTGATAAACAAAATTGTATTATCCATTAAGAATTGATTTATTTCAAAACTTTATTGGCATTAAATGACCCACTGATGTTGATATGCCGTAAAACAAAATCAAACCAAACCAAACCAAACCAAACGTTTTTCCTGCTTTCTTCCCTCAGAAGATTGCAGGTGAGTTGTTGTTTTCATTTTTTTTCTGACAATATAAAAAGAAAGAATAAAAAATTTAAAAAGCATAGAAACAGAATAACAACCAAGAGACTGTAAGAAGAGTAACACGAATCGGGCGTCTCATACGACACACGAAGTCGAGAAAGCAATTGGCGGCGCCCACAGGTCATTAAGTAGAGACTTACCGACGGCCTGCCACTAATATTTGCATAACACCACGAACGGTCACTCTAAGTTAACTATTAATAAAGAGAGATTACTCTAACCTACCCACACATGCCTCTTCCCCCATGTGACCACGGGATAGTTTAACGTGGTCATCTTTGCTCGTATGCGCCTGAGTACCCGTGCGATTGTCCACTCATTTGTGGGGACAAGTTTCTTGGCGGTCGCACCGATGGTTGATGAATGTATATACCTGATTGGTGCCAAGTATTTCAATTGCTACAGAGCATTGGTGAATATTAAACCGGAGATTAGTATTCATTAAAAACAGGTTTCTTCATTCATTTCAGCCAAAGGGCGACTTTCCATCGTCATAAGTCTGTACAAATAATGCTTAT
>CM042180.1:32128304-32153304 GCA_023376005.1 Doryteuthis pealeii
AAAAGTGATTTTATCTCGAAAATTCAAGAATAAATTACAGTTTAACACACAACACCATTGTTACCTTATTATTTTTCTTTACACCTGCATTGTGATAGCCTTCAAAATCAACCTCCAAACCAATATATATATATATATATATATATATATATATATATATATATATATTGCAGAGCTAGACAAAACTTTTATTTAAAAATTTTAGAAAATCCCTTAGGCGCGAAACTGTCAGCCACCAAGCGTCGTTGACTTCATGTCCTCGCTATTCTAACACATACACACACACACGCAAACACACACGTAAACACACACACACACACACAGCTCAGTCGGTAGAGCGTTCGGCTAGAAACTGACTTTTGGCCACCCCGACGACTTTACTTTATATATACTAGCAAATATATGCACCCTCCGGGTGCAAGTATTTTAGTTAAGTTTTATAATAAAATATCATATTAAATTAGTAAGGCTAATGAAACTGAATAAGAATGTAGATAAAAAGATTTTGAACAGAGGGGGTATGATTGAAAGATAGAACAACTTTGAAACTAACCTTCCATCATTTTCCGTTACTCCCGTCTTTCATTGGTAAATTTTCCTAATTTAACTATTTAGTTAAAATAGGAAGTAAAGAATAATATTACAGTTATTTCTTCTTGTTCAGGGATTTCTTTTAAGATTTATCCCCGAGATTTTTGCTCAAATTCAATGAGATAAAACCAAACAATTAGAAATCAATAATACTAAGCACATATTTATTAAAATCAAATTTTTAAAATCAATATACAAATCAGCCTTCCCATTCACACTGTAAACCTATTTTGTTGTATATATAAATACAATTGCATGTTATTAGTATGTAGATATGGTCAACAATTAATAATGTAAAACAATTTTATTAATAACTGAGGTTTAAATAAAAATAAATTCATGGAGAATGTGATGTAAATAACAAAAGGAATTGTGACATGTATAGTAATATAGTTTCGGTTACAGATAGAAAAACACACAATCTCCATTATAATAAGATATATATATATATATATATATATATATATATATATATATATATATATATATATATATATAAAAGCTGTTCTGATTCTTGTAACTTTGGGTCACTTTCCCAAAAGTCTCAAATAAGCAAGCAACACAAGAACGTTTCTTTTCTTTTTTTCTGTATTGTTGTCTTCTCTTCGCCGGATTAAACACGCAGTAGACGCTTTTTTTAATGCAATTATTTGCTCTGAACGCGCAAACAAAGACCCCACACTCAATATTCTCCTCCCATAAGTTGTCTACACATGGGGTACTTATATTTCAAAACTCATATATTTTTTCTACCCAAACTGTGACCCCTTCCTTATTCTGTGCGTACCCGTTGGATGAACGTGACTGAATCTGGTCCTATAGAGTACCTAAAACAAGAATATGTGATATAAAACCTTACAGTAACAATATATATATATATATATATATATATATATATATATAAGATTTTTGGATGTTTAGTTTCCTTGACAAGGTTAATTTCGCAGGATTGTTCGCTATGTACCGAACGGATATGTCTCTGACTATGCCTGTGAAGTCCGGTTTCGATTCCTGTCGGAGGGGAGTCGTTAGTATACATCGCTGAAGAGACTTAATAAAGTCGAAACAGTCTGTACGGTGTTCTGCATGGCGAGCCATCATTTACTTGACAAGTTTATTTTCTATAATTATCGAATTTTATACGATACATGCATTGCTTCAAGCAAAATATAAATATATATATAGTGTGTGTGTGTGTAGAAAGTTTGTAGAAAAAACACAAGATGTTAACAATTTTTGCTGACAGAAATCTGTTTCGACCATATGGAGAGGTCTTTATCAAAGCAACATTGTAAACGGAAAGACGAAATAAATATATCATTAATCACGAGGCACAAAACGCTCTCGATCAGTACCGGAATTTTCAGAATTTAAAAATAAATGCGTATTTTATGTTAAAAATAAAATGAATTTTATTTTTAAAAATTATAAGCATTTTTATCATTAAAAAAGCTCAAAAGAGTTTGCAGTAAAAGTGTATATAAATATCAAAAAGTTCAGGAAAATGTTCCGGTTACAAAAGAAAGTTTAAAAAATATAATAAGTCCAACAGTACATATGGCCGAAACAGATTTCTGTCAGCAAAATTTTTTAACATCTTGTGTTTTTTCTACAAACTATCCATTTTACCTTTCATAAATATATATATATATATAGTATTATAGTGTATACAGAAATAAGCAACTCGAGTTCTACCATAAGGATCTTCAGGGTTAAATCTACTTAATTAATCAGGATATTGATTAATTACAGTTAATGGTGGGAGTTCATGTTGTAATTATGACAGTTGAAAAGAGTTTCGCTGTTAATGAACGCTGTTTAGTCATTTTTAAAAGTTGAATGACAAACGCGATGTTGTATGTCGTAAATGTAGTTGTTAATATGGAATGTATGTTAATATGGAATATTTAAAAAACATATATATAGATATTTGAATATATTTTTAGCACTTTATATTTGTCATAACTCTGACTTATCCGAGTAACACTTATACCAACCAAATATTGAGACCAACCCAATATTTTTACCGGTAAGTCATTCCCTTTACACACACACACACACACACACACATATATATATATATATGAATCTAACGAGTCAGATAAACCTACTAAAAGTTTCGCTTAATGCTCTTTAGGGCTAAGATCTTAGCCTTGAAAAGCATTAAGCGAAACTTTTGGTAGGTTTATCTGACTCATTAGATTTATCTTTATTATTTGCTCTACTTAGGTACTTTTTACTTATTAGCTTTAGTTTCCTGGCAGTTTTGTATGAATATATATATCTTATATATATATATACATATAAATTGTTTTTTTCTTTTGGCCAAATATTGTACCAATAGATTATTTTTGGTTGGTACGATTATCTTGGTCTTTTCTTTTTTTTTTAATTTTTTTTCTTCCCGGTATGTTTGTGGTATATTTTTTACAATCAAACATTTGCTGTTTTTTTCTCACGCGAGGATTTACCAACAAGTTTTATAATATATATATATATATATATATATATATATATATATATATATATATATATATATTATATATGGAAAAACGGATAAAGCACAAAAAACTTCTTTCAATTGATATTTTGCCTCGGTATGTACACGAAGCTTCGTCATAAGATTTATTTGAAACAATGAGACTACAATCAGTTTTTATGTTGAAAAAGGTAAAGGAAGGAGGAGAAGAGGATGGGAAGTGGGGGATGCGTCAGAAGGTATGAGGAATCCCCCCTAGCTTCTTTTTTTAATGTTAACTCACCGGAGTGGCTATTGTCGTTTTCCCTAGTTTTAGACAAGGGATATTGTTTTTGCATCTCAGGTAGAGCGCCACATCTACCATCGCATCCCCAGTTTACTGCACAGCTCCGAGTTGAGCTACTCATGCACTGAGTTGCTGTGGCCAGTATCGAACTCGAAACCTTGTGGTTTCCGGGGCGGTTGCTCTACTGACTGAGCTAAACCATACTAAGCGATAAAAATAAACGCGTATTCTAAAATGCGCGCTGGAGTATTGTGAAGGTATCCTGTAATTTTATCTCCCGTGAAAAGCCCCCAATTACTACAGGTGTGAAAATTACAGGTATGAAAACAAAAGGCTAATGGGGACAGTGCTGGCTAAAGGAGGTGACATGCTGTCTTTTAATCACAGGGCAAAGCCACCAATTATGACTCGCCGGGAAAATCAGCATCCACACCAGTAGAATACATTATTGTGACATTTCTGGTACATTCAACTTTTTTTTTGGCCGAAGTAAGTAATTACTTTGTTGCAATATCATCGTTTTAAGAAACAATGTCTTAATAAAAAGACTGACGTATAAAAATTATCGTAACAAGCATAAAAAAACGCCTCCTAATATTTTCCACCAAAAGTCCGAAAAATCTAAATAACAGGATTCCAATTAGCAACAGTGTAGACAAGTGATTCCCAACCTTTTTAAACCCATGGCTCCCTTTTCCCTGTAATTTTTGAGGACCCCATAGTCATTGCAGAGAGAAAAAACTCAAATATTTTTTAGAATAATAAAACAAAGAAGACGAGGACAACTGTCCGAAAAATCTAAATAATCTAAATCCAATTCGGAAGCGTGTAGACAAGTGGTTCTCAACCTTTTTAAACCCATGGCTCCCTTTTCCCTGTAATTTTTTGATGACCCCATAGTCATTGCAGAGAGAGAAAAAACTCAAAATGTTTTTTAAATAAGAAAACAAAGAAGATGAGAACAACAGTCCGAGAAATCTAAATAACAGGATTCCAATTAGCAACCGTGTAACAAGTGGTTCTCAACCTTTTTAAACCCATGGCTCCCTTTTACCTGTAATTTTTTGAGGATCCCATAGTCATTACAGAGAGAGAAAAAACGAAAAATATTTTTTTAAATAATAAAAAGGACGAGAGTAAAATCAATTTTTAAAATTGCTTACTCAAATTTTCGGTGTATATAACATAAGAATATTGTGACGTAAGCTGTGACGTAGAGCTATGACGTAGTTTTTGTTACAAACAGAAATACAGACAATCTCCATTATTAATACTAGCAAATGTAAAAATAGATTTTTGAAACATAATGCCTGAGGGGATGGGAGCTGAAAATTCAATGTCATAGAGTGTGTACCATGAGTGTGTAAAATCGTCAAATTTATTAAAGAAGTAAAAAAGAAAGAAACAAAGACAGTTTGAAATGGAAACAGTTCCGATAACTTTAAACATTATATTAGAATAAAACAATCTATATATAAATATATAAGGCCGGGCATCTATTTATTGAAACAATGAGGATTGTCTAACGTTGCATGCTCACATTTTGAGTATATTTATTCTATGTTATGACGTTGGATTATGTGTTGGGTAATGTGACGTAAGCAGTGACGCAGTTTTTGTTACAGACAAAAACCGGAAGCGAATCTCCATTATTAATAGATTTAAACTTTACTAAGAATAAATCAGGATTTTGGAATAGAGTTTCTTCCCGAGGACTAAAACTTAAAAATGCAAAATATATCTTAACATTGTAATTTCTATTTTTGGCTTTTCTCGTACAAACTGAAAATTGAATGTTTTTTCAGTGCGGTTTTAATAAGTACCACCAATTTTCCCTGTGAAATTTACCCCTCCCTATATTTAACACAATGAAACTCGCATAAAGGTTAACATTATCTTGAAAATATTTTGTCCATTCGAAGGAAGAAATATTTTAAAAAAACTTGTGATGATTTAAAAAAAAAATTCAGCTTACGGAAATAAAGAAAATTATAAACGAAAAACAATGTTTACATTTTTGCACCGTTAAATCAATTGAAATTTAACGTAGCTAAAAACAAGTTATGACTAGAAGCTTTTAAAAAAAAATTATATGAAAAATCAATTAATGGTCCGATTTTCACGAAAACTTCTATAATTTTACTTTTTGGACTATACCTTGAAAAGCCACCAGTTTAGTACAGGTGTGATAATTACAGGTGTGTGAACAAAAGGTTAATGGGGACAGTTTCTAAAGAACAGAGGTAATATACTGTTTTTTCATCAACAGGAAAAGCCCCCCCCTAGTTATTACTGTCCGAGAAAATGATGGTGTTCTTCAAAAGAATAGATTACCCAGAAAGTTTAGGTACATTCAAAACACTGGGGGGTGGGGGTCGAAGTGGTTACTTAGTTTCAATAATACTGTTTTAAGATATTTGTTTGGTTGTTTTTGTTTTTTTTGTCATATCAACCCTTTTCAGGCCGTCAATGCGGAATAAAGTCATTTTGATAACGTGATGCTTAAGGATAGAGCCCAGGTGGATGAGCAGTTCATGACATGCAATACTCTACTTTGGCCCTATCTTGGGCTAGACGGGCGGTCGGAGAGGCCCCCACCCCCGATCAATCAGCTGGTCACGTCAAGCCCTAGCACCTATATGATTTTCCCAACCCTATTGCCATTATGGCAAGCCCCAACCCCTTTTTATCATATGGGTGCTAGAAGGCGGTGGCTGCGGGTCTACATGTCATGAGAATTACGTTAAACTCTATCTGATGGTGAGGTTCCAGTTTTGGAGGTTTGTGGAATGTGGAGCACCCTTTCATCACCATTGCTCCCTGGTCCACTCTGACCCGGAGTGGTAGTACCTGTTAGGGTCCCATCTATGGGTTTAAATAGAAAAATGTATTTATAAAAAAATTGTATTATTCATTAAGAATTGATTTATTTCAAGACTTCATCGGCATTAAATGACCCACTGAGGTTGATATGCCGTAAAACAAAACAACCAAACCAAACAATCAAATCATTTTGATAAACAAAGGATTAAGGTTGCTAACCGGACCTGATGTTACTCAATTAAAGGTTGAACTGGTTCATCACTGCTTAACTTCGGTGATCTAGCAGGGACCGGTGTTTTTGAGGTCACTTGACCATAATACATTGAAAGAAAGAGAATGAAATGGAAGAGAGGGAGAGAGAGAGTCAGGGTGAGAGAAGAAGAAGAAGAAGAAGAAGAAGAAGAAGAAGAAGAAGAAGAAGAGAAGAAGAAGAGAAGAGAGAAGAAGAAGAAGAAGAAGAAGAAGAATAGTGAAAGAAGAAATAGTGAGAAGAAGAAGAAGAAGAAGAAGAAGAAGAAGAAGAAGAAGAAGAAGAAGAAGAAATAGTGAGAAGAAGAAATAGTGAGAAGAAGAAGAAGAAGAAGAAGAAGAAGAAGAAGAAGAAATAGTGAGAATAATAATAATAATAATAATAATAATAATAATAATAATAATAATCATTATTATTATTATTAGTTTTTCACACTAGCATTAGTTGATGGTATTTCCCTGGTGTGAGAGTGACAACTAGTCTCCTCAGGTCTCCAGGACTATTCTGGTATTCTAGCCGATGGTCTCAATTCTTCCTCTGATTACCAAGTCCTCCAATCTTTTTTCCAAGTTTATTGGAACCGTTCCAAGAGCACCAACTACAATTTGTATCACTTTGACTTTCATATTCCATAGCTTTTTCAGTAATCTGGCAAGGTCCAGGTATTTGTCCATCTTTTCGTTTTCCGTCATCCCCACACTGTGATCTGCTGGAACGGCAAAATCCACCAGTTGACAAGTTCTTTAATTTTTGTTAATCAATACTAGGTCTGGTCTCCTTGCTGGTATAGGGTGATCCGTCTTTATTTCAAAGTCCCAGAGAATTTTATGCGTTTCATTCTCAAGGACAGATTCTGGTCTATGCATATAACGTTTTGTTGTATGGTCAAAATTTAATTTGTTGCATAATTCCCAGTGGATCACCTTCCCAACCCAGTCGTGTCTAGTTTTGTATTCTCGTTGTGCTAGTTTGCTACATTCGCAGAGTATATGGTTTACAGTCT
Source organism: Doryteuthis pealeii (assembly GCA_023376005.1). Lineage (NCBI taxonomy): Eukaryota > Metazoa > Mollusca > Cephalopoda > Myopsida > Loliginidae > Doryteuthis > Doryteuthis pealeii. The sequence goes on from CM042180.1 coordinate 32,135,737, forward strand.
CATCTCTATTACCGCAAAGTCTACATTTACTATTTTGTTGGGTCTTATCAATTTTCGCTTTGATGTAGTTTGTCCTTATGGCATTATTTTGTGCAGCAATTATTAATGATTCTGTTTCTCTTTTGAGGTTTCTTTTTCTTAACCATGTCCAAGTCTTTCCATGTGCAACCTCTTCAATTTGTCGTTTGAAACGTCCATATAATTGTTTTTCTTCCCATTTTTGTTTTTTAGTCTTTGTTGTTTTTCTGTTTGTCCATCTGTCACTTCTACTATTGTAGGCCGCCATAAGTAATTTGTCTTTGCTCTTTCTTGTGTAATCTTCAAGTTGTTGGATTGTGGTTTCTACGCATTCGTCTATGTTGGCAAGACCTCTTCCCCCTTCCTTTTATTATTATTATTATTATTATTATTATTGAGAGAATTTTGGTACATTCAACTTGTTACATACTCATACACATATACGCATCTTGGGTATATACACAAGTGTTTTTTTACTAGAGAGAGGAGAGAGATAGACACAGGTAGACAGAGAGATGCATATGCATTTTGCATTACTTACTTCTTTGGCCATTTGGTGATCTCTAGTCGTTTTTATTCTTTCTCTCCATGTTGGATTCTATTTCTAGGTTTTTGTTGGCTGTTCGTCTTTGATTCATTCCTTCTTCTTGGTCAGTCTTTTTGCCAAGACATTCATCAAGCAAGAACCCCATATCATTTCTTTAAACTTTTATTGCTTAAACCTCTTCTTCTAACTAACACAACGCACGTGTGCATTTGAGCCCAACTAAGGCAGACAAGCTTTAACTCGTTCCCACGTGACTTCACGTATTTCGCGGGCTTTCTGTAATATTCCATGGAAAGTCCCGCCCGTGATATGAAAAGGGGCCATCTCTTCAGAAATAAATGCATAGATTATGTAACAAACTCTTGTTTTCTTTCTTGTTTTCTTTCTTTTTAAATTTTTTTTATTGTGGGGACCCCAGAAAGTTTAACAGTTACAGTCTCCAGCTTTATATGGTACAAAAAGGTTGAGCAACCTCCTTCTTTACGTCTTTTCCTCCCCTTCCAACTCCCCCACATCTCTCTCACTCTCTCTCTCACTTCTGTCGCCCCCCCTGTCATTTCTTCCTTTGTCCTATTTCCTCCCCTTTTTCTATGTGCAGCAATTATGACCCTTTAAGTGTATCTTGCGGTCGTGACGCTTGAACGTATCACGGGGTGGCGAGAAATGGCGAAACGGTTTATGGCACGGAAAGGAGAGTCGGAGAAACGACTTCCGGCCGATTCTCTCTCCTGTCTTCACTTTACACTAAATAGTATGTTGGATTTTTTATGGCAGAGTTTTTATCGACTTCTGTACGGTACAAAAAAAGGCATCTTCAATATAATTCTATACAGGTAAATGCTTCCTTATCGCAAATCTCTCTGAACCATGGACGACGCTTCTAACATCTATTAACATTCCGGGGCCAAGTGGAACAGGGAGTAATGGAAATGTAAGGGTGACTTTAGACGCCCTCCGCCCCCACGAGGTTCACCACGATATGCAGTTTAATGTCATACACAGGACACCCTTTTGTGGTAAAGTGTTTAACCGTTATACACCCCCCCCCGGGGTCAGGAAATTAATACATACAGATCAATATATATGTGTGTGTGTGTGTATACGAGCATATATATATATATATATATATATATATATATATATATATATATGTGTATTTATACGAAGCGTGTGGTGTAATGGACTCGTCGCCCCGAGTTCAAATCCTGGGTGTGGTAATTGCATTTCACTTAGCGCTAATATCCTTGAGAAAGGTATGAATCCTACTCTCCCTCCAGCTATGGGTAAATAGTAGGGCAGACTGGGCTCTTTACTCTTGGTTAGGCAACCGGTCTAGGAGAAGGAAAACTCTGAATTCTAACCTGTTAAACTCCGCTTAAGATATTGACCTTGTGTGACATCCGGCTCATGCGGAGGGGTTGGTATATATACATAGGCATTTATGATTGCGCCGACATAAACAGCATGTTCTCCATTCTCTGTGAGAGGCACCTTCGCTGGCTTGGACATGTCAAGAGAATGGAAAATGGCCACACCCCAAAAGATCTTTTGTATGGCGAATTAGCAAAAGGCTCCCGATCGGTTGGTAGATCACGCCAACGATTTAAAGATGTATGCAGGAGGGCTATGAGAATATGCCATATTGATACAAACCCGTGGGAGGAAGATGCTAAAAAATAGAGCGGCCTAGCGCCTTAATGTTAAGCAAGGCACGGAGAGGGGTGTGGCATAGAGGAGAGTAACCTCGACAGAAAAGAGAGCCAGAAAGAGAGAGAAAAGCCAGCAGCCACAGAAAGCATGATAGTTTGTGTGCATTCAGTGTACCAAAGACTGTCATTCAAGAATTGGCCTGCAGAGTCACTTGCGCAGATGCAGATAAATTTTTTAAACTTTTTACTTTGGACACTACTCCATCGTCCTTAGTGGATCCAATATAATATATGAACTTTAGTTGGCCAAATTCCTAGCATAAAATTGTGCGTGCGCATTATCTCCCTTAACAAATTTGTTTGTGTAGATTTTCTTAAACAATTGAATGAATAAAAATGTATTTCATTCTTATCGACACATTTTTGTTTTGTTTGTTTGAGAAATACAATTTGTATTTCTCAAACAAACAAAAATGTGTTGATAAGACAGTGCACAACAAAAATATCATAAAATGTGTTCATTTCAGATAATGCGCACGCACACTTTTATGCTAGGAATTTGGCCAACTAGAGTTCATACGTGTCAATAAGAATTAAATGTATTTTTATTCATTCAATTGTTTGAGAAAATCTCATGAGAAAAATCATACAAGCAAATTTGTTAAGGGAGATAATGCGCACGCACAATCTTATGCTAGGAATTTGACCAACTAAAGTTCATAATTACCCATATATATATATATATGTGTGTGTGTGTGTGTGTGTGTGTATGTGTGTGTGTGTGTGTGTGAAGTATATATAATGAATATATACATATATACATATATATATATACATATAAATGTGAGGTATCCAAAACTTGGTAGTAAGGGATTATTCTATATGTGATATATAAGACATACTGTATTATTATTGTATGATCCAGTATGTATAAATACAATGAATCTTTAAATCACTATAGAGAGCACAATGTATAATAAACTTCTTAGATTATATACAGAGCAATATATATCTTTGAAAGAAAGGAAAAACTCAACACCGTTATTCCATAATAAATTTATTTCGACCAAAATTGGGGCCTATATAAATCTAAGTTGATTTAATAAAGCTCCCCAAAATTTCGTCTCATCAGATGGAAAATCAACAATAATTTGAATTGCATAACAGAAAAATGTTCTCCTTTTTTTTTCATTACAAAATGTATGCCTTAAAAGACTGTCACCATGGCGACAGGAAGTCAAATGAGAAAAAAGAATATTTTTCAGGTCCAAGTTTTTTTCAGGGGATAGTAGTCAGTCAAATTAACAACTTGAGAATTAAATAAGTCTTAAAAAATATGAAGCAAGGATAAAACCAAAAATGTTATATATATATATATATATATATATATATATATATATTATATATATATATAAAATAAAAAATTATTAAATATTATGATATATAAAAAAATATTATTACTACTATTAACCAAATAAACAAAGTAAAACCTTAAAATATTATTCGTTCCAATATGAATAAGAAAATGCTGTTACATTTTATTAAGGAGAAAATTGATTTTATAAAAGAATTGTTAGGTGTGTACTTATTTAAGGAAGTGCATTAATCCTAGGTGGAAATCAGCAAGTGCATGATGGGAAAAGGTTGAGAGTTTGAGGATATTGAACGGAGTTACTCACTTGATATCCGAACGTTGTCAAGTGAGAATTGGTGGGCAACTCAACGAATCTATGAAAATGGTATGAGAAGAAGAAGAAGAACAAGAAGAACATGAACAAGAACAAGGACGATGAGAAGAACAAGAACAAGAAAAACAACAACAAGTACAACAGCAAGAAGAAGAAGAAGAAGAAGAAGAAGAAGAAGAAGAAGAAGAAGAAGAAGAAGAAGAAAGAGAACAAGAACAAAAAGAAGATAAAATGAAAAAGAACAAGTACAAAATGAGGAAGAAGAACAAGAAGAACAAGAACGAGAACAATAAAAAGAAACGAAAAAGAAAAAGAAGATAAAAAGGTCAAGAAGAAGAAGAAGATTGAAATAATAATAATAATAATAATAATAATAATTAATAATAATAATAATAGTTAAAAGACGAAGAAGAAGAAAAAGAAAAAGTGTAAGAATAAGAATAAGAATAAGAAGAGTGAAATACGAGGGAGAAGGAGAAGAAGAGTGAAATAAGAAGAAGAAGAAGAAGAAGAAGAAGAAGAGGGAGAAGAAGAAACAGAAGAAGAAGAAGAGTTAAAGACGAAGAAAGAGAAAAAGAAAAAGTGTAAGAAGAATAAAAAGAAAAAGAGTGAAAGAATAAGAAGAATAAGAAGAGTGAAATACGAAAGGAGAAGGAGAAGAAGAGTGAAAGAAGAAGAAGAAGAAGAAGAAGAAGAAGAAAAGAGAAGAAGAAGAAGAGAAGAGTGAAATAAGAAGAAGAAGAGAGAAGAAGAAGAAGAAGAAGAAGAAGAAGAAGAGAAGAAGAAGAAGAGTGAAATAAGAAGAAGAAGAAGAAGAAGAAGAAGAAGAAGAAGAAGAAGAAGAAGAAGAGAGAGTGAAAGAAGGAGAAGAAGAAGAAGAAGAGTGAAAGAAGAAGAAGAAGAGTGAAAGACCAAGAAGAAGAAGAAGAAGAAGAAGAAGAAGAAGAAGAAGAAGAAGAAGTTATAAAATGTCTGTAACAATGTCACGCTTGTAAGAAAGTCGATAATGACTCTTTAGTTAGGCATAGTTTCGGGGACAAACATTATTACCACTAACCCATAGCGCCCAAGCAGTACGTGTCGATATCAATATACGTTTTTAGTTTTTCCTCATATCGTGGGAAAGACGGATGAAAATGCAGCCTCATCGACTTATCTTTTAACTGTCTAACCAATGTAACTGAGACCAGTTAAGTAGGGTTAAGATGTAAGAATTAAATTTACTAACACTATGACGCTGAACATTATATATACTAGCAAAATAAAAAGACGCACCCCGGGCGATGAAAAAATATTTTTTGAAAGATATTGTTACATAATCTATGCGGTTGCATAAGATTATTGTCAATCCCCTGTAATTCTGAGGGGATGATCCCTTTCATACCATGGTCAGGTCCTTCTATGGAAAATTACAGAAGCCCGCCAAATATGTGAAGTCACGTGGGACCTTTTTCAGAGTCCCCAGTTTGCAGTTATACGTCAGGCAGAGCAGCGGCCATTTTATGCTCTGCCTAAATCTGGAACTCACGCGCGCTATGTTATGTCTGGGTTGGGGATCTACCGAATAAAATAACATTAAAAGAAAATCGAAGTCTTGTGTTTACTAAAAACTAACAATGACACAGGGCTTTTGATAAGGAGAAATCCCTAGCATGGAAAACCAGACCCGAAGTCCCCAAGGAAGTCCAGACCTAGAAGAGACCAGACCAAGATGTTAGAAGATAGAACCAAAGCCGGCCAGAAGAATAGATGTCCAAAAGATATAGAAGCAAGTAATGAGAGTAAAAAGTATGAACTAGATAAGTGCGTATAAACAATTAAAGAGATCACGGGGTGGCGAAAATGGGAAAACGGTTTTGCTCGCGCATAGTGAGAAAGGGAGAGTCCGGAGATAAACGACTTCCGGCGATTCTCTCTTCCATGTCTTTACTTTAATCCACTAATAGTACGATTTAGATCTTTTTGATGGCAGAGTTTTTATCGATAGCTTCGTGGTAGCTGGTACAAAAAAAGCATCTTCAATATAATATTCTAAACAGAAATGCTTCCTTGCCTCAACACTCCTGAACCATGGTAGTACGCTTAACATTCCGGGGCAAGTGGATAGACAGGGAGCAATGGAAACTGTAAGGGAACTCTAGACGCCGCCCGCCCAGTGAGATTCACCACATATGCCATTTGCATTACTTACTTCTTTGGACATTTGTGATCTCTTAGTCGTTTCTATTCTTTTTCCATGTTGAATTCTATTTCTAGGTTCATTGTGGCTGTCGTTTTGATGCGTTCCCTCTTCTTGGTCAGTCTTTTTGCAAGACATTCATCAAAGCAAGAACCCCATAATATTTCTTTAAACTTTTATTGCTTTAAACTTCTTCTTCTAACTAACACAACGTCCGTGTGCATTTGAGCCCAGCTAAGGCAACAAATGCTTCTGCCTGACGCCCAAGGCTAGAACTGATGGGTTAAGTCCGGTCCCCACGTGACTTCACGTATTTCGCGGGCTTTCTGTAATATTCCATGGAAAGTCTCCGCACGTGATATGAAAAGGCAGTTTAATGTCTCATACCACGTGGACATCCCTTTTTGTGTAAAGCTGTTAACCGTTATACACCCCACGCTCGGGTCAGGAAAATTGATACATACAATCAATATATATACTTTATAATATATATATATATATTATATATAATACTATATATATATATTATATTATATATAGATATAATATATATATATAATAATTATAATATATATATATATTATATATATAACTATATATATATATAATATTATAATTATAATATATATTATATATTGATATATATATATATATATATATTAATATATTATATATATATATATATAGAATATATATATATGGTATTTACGAAGCGCGTGGTGTAATGGCTAAAGTCATGGGAATGGACTCGTCGCCTCGAGTTCAAATCCTGGAGTGTGTAATTTGCATTTCACTTGCGCTAATACCCTTGGGAAAGGTATGAATCCTACTAGTCCCTCCAGCTATGGATAAATAGTAGGGCAGACTGGCATCTCTTACCTCTTGGTTAGGCAACCGGTCTAGGAGAAGAAAAACTCTGATTCAAACCTGTTTAAACTCCGCTTAAGAATTGACTTGTGTACATCCGCTCTGCGGAGGGGTTGGTATGTATATATACATTATGGCATTATATATATATATGATTGCGCCGACATGAACATCATGTTCTCTCATTCTCTGTGAGAGGCCCTTCGCTGGCTTGGGACAGTCAGGAGAATGGAAAATGGCCCATCGCAAAAGATCTTTTGTAGGGCGAATTAGCAAAAGGCTCCCGATCGGGTTGGTAGACACGCCTACGATTTAAAGATGTCGCAGAGAGCTATGAGATAATGCCATATTGACATAAACACCGTGGGAGGAGATGCTAAAAAATTAGAGCGGCCCTTAACGTTAAGCAAGGCACGGAGAGGGGAGTGGAAGAGGAGAGTAGCCTCGACAGAAAAGAAGAGCCAGAAAGAGAGAGAAAAACCAGCAGCCCTAGAAAGCATTAAGTTTGTGGGCATTCAGTGCCACAAGACTGTCATTCAAGAATTGGCCTGCAGAGTCCACTTGCGCAGATGCAGATAACAATTTTAACTTTTACTTTGGACACTACGCCATCGTCCTTAGTGGATCAATATAATATATGAACTTAGTTGGCCAAATTCCTAGCAATAAAATTGTGCGTGCGCATTAATCTCCCTTAACAAATTTGCTTGTATAGATTTTCTTAAACAATTGAATGAATAAAAATGCATTTCATTCTTATCGACACATTTTTGTTTTGTTTGTTTGAGAAATACAATTTGGTATTTCTAAACACACAAAAATGTGTTGATAAGACAGTGCACAACAAAAATATATAGAAATAGTGATATTACAGATAATAGCGCACCGCATCAATTTCTCAGAAGAAGAGAGAAGAAGAAGCAGAACCGAAGAGTGAAACGCAACAAGAAGAAAAAGTGAATAAAAGAAGAAAGAGAAGAAGAAGAAGAAGAAGCAGAAGAAGAAGAAAGAAGAAGAATGAAGAAGAAGAAAAAGGAAGAGTGAAGAAGAAGAAGAAGACAAGAAGAAGAAGAAGAAGAAAGAAGAAGAAGAGTGAAGAAGAAGGGTGAGAAGAAGCAAGAGAAGAAGAAGAACAAGAAGAGATGAAAGAAGAGAAGAAGACAGAACGAAGCAAAGAAGCAAGAAATGCACAAGGAAGAAGAAAGAAGCAATAGCAAAGAAGAACGAAGAAGAAACGAAGAGAGGAAAAGAAAGAAAAGAAGAGTGAAAGACAGAAGAAGGAAAGGCGAGAAGAAGAAGAAGGGGAGAAGAAAACGGAAGATGAAAGAAGAAGCAAGGGCGAGAGAAGAAGGGCGAGAAGAAGAAGAAGGGAGACGAGAAGAAGAAGAAGAAGAGAAGAAGAGTGAACAGACCAAGAAGAAGAAGAAGGGAAATACGAAAGAAGAAGAAAATGAAAGATGAAGAAGAAGAAGAAGAGAAGAAGACAGAGCAAGCAGACAGAAGCGCAGTTATAAAATCTCTATGCTACAATGTCCGCTTGTAAGAAGTCAAATAGACTCTTTAGTTAGGCATCAGTTTCGGGAACAAACAACAAGTATATACCACTAACCCATAGCGCCCAAGAGTACGGTCGATATCAATATACGTTTTTAGTTTTTCTCATATCGTGCGAAACGACGGATGAAAATGCAGCCTCATCGACTCTATCTTTAACTGTCTAACCAATGTAACTGAGACCAGTTAAGTAGGGTTAAGATGTNAGAGAGAAGAATTAAAATTTAATAGACTATGAGCGAACATTTATATACTAGCAAATAAAAACAGGCAGAAGACGACCGGGGAATGAAAAATTTTTTTTGAAAGATATTGTTACATAATCTATGCGGTTGCATAAGATTATTGTCAATCCCTGTAAATTCTGAGGGATGATCCTTCATACCATGGCCGGGTCCTTCTATGGAAAATTACAGAGCCGCCAAATATGGGAAGTCACGTGGGACCTTTTTCAGAGTCCCCAGTTTGCAGTTGGACGTTATGCAGAGAAGGCCATTTTATGCTCTGCCTAAAACTGGAACTCACGCGCGCTATGTTATGTCTGGGTTGGGGATTTACCGAATAAAGAACATTAAAAGAAAATCGAAGTCTTGTGTTTACTAAAACTAACAATGACACAGGGTTTCTGATGTTATGACGTTGGATTATGTAATGGGTTATGTGATGTAAGCAGTGACGCCGTTTTGTTACAGACAAAACCGGAAGCGAATCTCCATTATTATATATATATATATATATATATATATATATATATATATATATACAAGTTTTGTTGAACTGTACAGACAATTCTTGTCGGACAAGTTTTTGGTTGATCCTTTCTAATTTTCGGGCCATCTTTTTGGTGTCTGGGTGTAACTGGTGTAACAGTCCACCAAAGGTTTCAAAACGAGCGCTTTTGGCAATACAGTTTGCCATCATCAGGTAGGAAACGATGGTATGGTTTCGTGTCTCGTTTTTAGAAGAGAATTAGAAGTTGGAGGTAATAACAATTGTTAGTGGGAGGTTGTAGGAATGGTAGTGGTTCGAGCGAGCGATGCAGTAGTGATTTTTTGTGGGAGGGGGGCACAAGTTGTGAGAAGAGGAGGAGTATAGTGGAAAGAGGATAGGCGGGAAATTATAAGCATTTAAGAACATGTTGGTTTATTTCAAAGTTTATTTTGTTTAAGGTAGGTTGAAGTTTTTTTTTTTTTTTTCTTTATGTAGTGTGCGTGTATTTTCGGTTTAGAATGTGTTTTAAGGTGTTGATTAATGGAGCTGGAATTAGATAACTGTAGTGTTAATCTGCGTGATAATGTGGTCGTCGTGTGGCCAATATATGCGTGTTATTAATTTTATATATACTAGCAAATATATGCACCCTCTGGGTGCAAGTATTTAAGTTTTAATATAATAAAATATCATATTAAATTAGAAAAGCTAATGAAACTGAATAAGAATGCAGATAAAAAGATTTTGAACAGAGGGGCTATGATTGAAAAATAGAACAACTTTGAAACTAACTCTTCCATCATTTTCCGTTACTCCCATCTTTCATTGGTAAATTTTCCTAATTCAACTATTTAGCTAAAATAGGAAGTAAAGAATAAATTTACAGTTATTTCGTCTTGTTGAGGAATTTCTTTTAAGATTTATCCCCGAGATTTTTGCTCATATTCAATAAGATAAAACCAAACAATTAGAAATCAATAATACTAAGCATATATTTATTAAAATCAAATTTTTTAATATCAATATGCAAAATAGCCTTCCCATTCACACTGTAAATCGCTATTTTGTTGTATATATAAATACAACTGCATGTTATTAGTATGTAGATATGGGCAACAGTCTTAATGATGTAAAACAATTTTATTAATAATTGAGATTTGAATAAGAATAAAATCATGGAGAATGTGATGTAAATAATTAAGGGAAATGTGACTTGAGTAGTGATGTAGTTTCGGTTACAGACAGAAAAACACACAATCTCTATTATAATAAGATATATATATATATAATGTTCAGTGTCATAGTGTTATATATATATATACAATGTTTTCGTGAGAAGTTGACAGTTTCATAAGGAAAAAGAAAAAGTGCTTGGTAACTAGAAAATTTAATGAATTGCAAATAAATTCAACAGGCACGGAAATTACACTACTGTCAACAATTTTCACTCGAAATAACCGCCATTAGCGTAGATCACATCCTCAATCCTAATTCAGAACCTGGAGCAAGCTGATGCTACAGTTTCCTTGGGAAGGGTCTAAAAAAACTACCTTAATTCTGTCGATTAACTAGGCTTTTGTTGTACTGCACGGCGATTGGTGTCTTTCTCAACAGCGCCACATACATAATAATCCATGGGGTTAAGATCTGGGGAGTTCGGAGGCCAAACACTGGGACTGGTGTAGTCGTAATAATTCGCCGACAGCCATTTTTTACTTTTCCCAGAGGTGTGACAGGGGGCCGAATACTTCTGCCATACATATAGCCTACCATTTGCTACACTTATTATATAGAGCTTGACTACAGTGTTTAGCAACTCCATGTAGGCATCTGAGGGTCCTCTAACACTTTTTCTGCAGATTAAAAAAAAAACAATGAGGACTATCTAATGTTGCATGTTCAAATTTTGAGTTTATTTATTCTATGTTATGACGATTTTGGGTAATATGACGTAAGCAGTGACGTAATTTTTGTTACAGACAATAACCGGAAGCGAATCTCCATTATTAATAGATTATTATTATTATTATTATTATTATTTTATTATTATTATTATTATTATTATTTCCAGCTATTGAGATGTCTTGTGTATGCTTATTGCTTGCCTGTACTGCCAAATTTCTTTATACGGCTATGTTTCTGCTTGACAGCTAGACTGTTTTCAACAATATATGCTTAAATACACTAACAACTTTTTTTCCTGAATCTGACCAGCTGAAATGGGGATGCGTCTTATATGCCCGTGCGTCTTATATGCCTTCAAATACGGTATATGTGGGGTTTTAAGGGGTCAAATAAGAACAAAACGACGGGTAACAAATGTAGGAAAATGTATTAACAAAAGAGTAGACAATTACAGTACAGAGAAGTGGGAAATACGTCCGACAATAGAGTTATGAGCTGACTCGCATTGGCTTACTCTTCAAGCCATAATTGTCCCTGTTACTTATAGTAACCGTCGGCGAATTACATTAGTCTATAGGGTATATCACCTATAACAATATATCATGAAATCATGTACGAATCTCATAGAAATCGTCTACTTCTCATACTAATTAATTACAACTTTGTTTAATTATTTTCATGTTTTATTTTCATTTTTTTAAATCTAACATCTTATATTTTGTCCTAGCAAATCACTATATATATATATATATATATATATATATTATATATATATATTTCGTGATATATATATATATATATTATATATATATATTATATATATTATATATATATATATATATATATTAATTATATATTATTATTATTATTATTATTATTATTATTATTAATTTATTATTATTATTATTATTTATTTTTTTTGCTTGAAGGCAATTGCAATGCGTATATCGCATAAAATTCGATAATTATAGAAGATAATAATGACAAGTGAATTTCGGTACACACAGAATAATTCTTTACCGAAATTCACTTGTCATTATTATCTTCTATAATTATCGAATTTTATGCGATATACGCATTGCAATTGCCTTCAAGCAAAAATATAAATATAATAATAACTACTACTACTACTACTACTACTAATAATAATGATATATATATATATATATAATATATATATATATGAGGAAAAATGAGCAAAGAAAAGAAATGTAGATAGATAAAAGTGAATTTTATCGATATCACTTTTAATCGATATCACTTATACATGTGTTTCAGTCTGTTTATCAAAATGTATACGGATTTACGTTATTATTATTATTAAAACAATCAGAGTTGAAATGATGATGATAATAATAATAGGAAAAATGTATAAAATGTTCCGTACACAGAGACATTTTGACGACCTTCATCAGAGTGGTATTTTCATAAAAAAAAAATAAATAAATAAAAATACCACTCTGATGAAGGTCGGCAAAATCTCTCAGTGTACGGAACATTTTATGCATTTTTCCTATTATTATTATCATCATCATTTCAACTCCATCTGATTATTTTAATAATAATAATAACGTAAATCCGTATACATTTTGATAAACAGACCGAAACACATGTGATATCGATTAAAAGTGATATCGATAAAATTGATTTTTATCCATCTACATTTCTTTCCTTTACTCATTTTTTCCTCATATTGTCGGATTCATTTCCCATTCTCTCTCTCTCTCACACACACACACACCCACACACATATATATATATATATATATATATATATATATATAATATATATATATATATATATATATATATCACGAAATCATGTACGAATCTCATAGAAATCGTCTAATTATCATCCTAATTAATTACAACTTTGTTTAATTATTTTCATGTTTTATTTTCATTTAAAAAAATCTAACATCTTATATTTTGTCCAAGCTTCTCACAATCATAATTTACATTCATTTTAAAGTTAATTTTGACGTCCATCTACCATCCCGTCGACATTTGATACCGAAACGTGATAGTTCCCAAATGGCGTACAATTTGAATCACAAATCATTTTCTATTAAAAGATGGCGTCAAGGTTAAATTGGTAAAAAAAAAATGTTTTGTATTTATTTTTGCTTTTATTTTCTTTGTTGTTTTTTTTTAATAATTTTTTTTTGTTTATGCCCTACAGACCTTTGTATAAATATTAGTTGTTTTTGTTCAGGGGCCATAACCCCTGATACACGATCTGCCCGATCACGACAACAGAGGGCGTTGACGTCGAAAGCGAGCACAGGAAATCGGTGTCGGGTAGTGTCACGGGCCACAAAATCTCGGCGTAGTTCTCGCGTTGTTTCGTAAGAGACAACGGTGAAATAAGAAGGAAAAAATCTAGTTTAGATGAAAAGACAAGAGTAACCCCCCCCAAAAAAAAAAAAAAAAACAAACAAAAAAAAAAACTAAAAAACAAAAAGAAAACACTCGCATAAGTAAGAAATAAAAAAATGGAAGAAAAGCGAGTCAATTTGGTTTGTTGGGTTTTACGGCACGAAAACCCATTGGGTCATTTTATACCAAATACATTTTTGTTTTATTATTGAAGGGTACTCAATTCTTTTTAAAAATCAATATTTTTTCTATTTAATCGATAGATGGGACCCTAACAGTTACTACCACTCCGGGTCAGAGTGGACCTGCGAGCAATAGTGATGAAGGGGTGTTCCACATTCCCCGAGCTCCAGAACTGGAACTTCGCCATCAGATAGTTTAATGTCATACCCAGGACACGGGTCAATTTAACGAGTAGTGAGAAAAGTTTGTAATAAAAGCCAAAAATATTGAATCACCCGGTCGGCGAGGCTTAGAATACACTAACTGCACCCCACCCCCTAGTAGGTAGACTGAAATGTCAAGAAACCCTCGAATTAAATTATTTCTACTATATACTTTGAGATAGATAGATAGATAGATAAGGGACAGACTGAGATAGATAGATAGATAGATAGATAGATAGATAGATAGATAGACTGAGATAAATCGTTAGATATATAGATAAGGGACAGGCTGAGATAGATAGATAGATAGACAGATATAGTGAGATAAATCGTTAGATAGATAGATAAGGGACAGACTGAGATAGATACATAGATAGATACATAAATAGATAGACAGAGATAGATAATTAGATAGATAGATAGATAGATAAGGAACAGACTGAGATAGATAGATAGATAGATAGATAGATAGATAGATACACTGAGATAAATCGTTAGATAGATAGATCAGGGACAGACTGAGATAGATACATAGATAGATACATAAATAGATAGACAGAGATAGATCATTAGATAGATAGATAAATAGATAGATAAAGAAAAGACTGAGATAGATAGATAGACAGATAGATACACTGAGATAAATCGTTAGATAGATAGATAAGGGACAGACTGAGATAAATAGATAGATAGATAGATAGATAGATACACTGAGATAGATCGTTAGATAGATAGATAAGGGAAAGACTGAGATAGATAGATAGATAGATAGATAGATGCATGAATAGATAGACAGAGATAGATCGTTAGATAGATAAGGAACAGATTACATTTGCTTCATATAGACTCAATTCAATGGTTGATATGAGTGACAATTTTTCTTTTTCTGGATGATTTGATACGGGATTACTCATTACTAGAATTCTCATTGTGTTTGTATAAATATATGATGTGATCAATGTTAGATGAGGTGAAATAAGAAGGGGGGGAATCTAGTTTAGACGAAAAGACAAGCGTAAAAAAGGCATACAAGTGAGAAATAAAGAAAATGGAAGAAAAAGCAAGTCTAATATTACTGTTGTATATTGTACAAACGAAAATAGGAATTTCTGGTTAAATTAAAGAAAGAAAAGACGAAAAAAAAATGACAAAGGACTTTTTTCCCTGTAAAAGCGAACAAAGAAGTTAAAAAACGGATGAGAGGGTTTCCGGTCAAGGAAGCAGGGAGAGGATAAAGAAATATATAACAAAGGTCCGTTATCAGATCAAAAGATAAAGATGCGTAGGCGTGTCGTCAATACAAAAGCCAGAGGGTCGAGTCGTCAGGGGCAGCCAGACAGGAGAGTGCAGACGGCGAACAGTGAGTGACCGTCTTACGGTCCGTCGCGGGCAAGGCCGATGAGACGCCACCAGCCACCCCTTTACCTCAACAAGTGCCAGTCATCCCAATAGTAGTAGTAGTCATCGTCAACCCTTGGGCATTCCTATTGTCACGCCGCCCACCACGCACAGCAGAGAAGAAGAGAAATAAAGTCAACTCCTACTATACAGCATGTGTTATGATTTCATTAAGCGACTACTAACATACATCGCTTTGGGTACAGTTAAAACCCCAGTACTAACGTACACGATTTAAAGTAGCGAAGAAGGTGCTATATAACAGATAGAATTTGATGCCAGTATGCAACATTACGAGTAGTGAGAAAAGTTTGGAATAAAATAATGAATCACCCGGTCGGCGAGGCTTAGAATACGCTAACTGCTTCCTTGGCTGGTCTGTTTATCTCTTTATGGCATAGTTAGGGGACATTTGAACACTCATATCTTCGTAAATTCACGAAATTGAGCAATATCTTTGATATCATTGCAATCTATGCATTGAAATCGGACCATATGACCTTTAGGCACCCCTTTTGCTTTGCTGATTCATAAGTACATTTTTTTTCATTTACACCGTCAACATCCAGTTGTTTGTTAACAGACGATTTTTAGAGTTTTTTAAAAATTATAAAACTAACCCCTAACCCTAACCCCTAACCTTAACCCCTAACAAACAATCGGATGTTGACGGTGTAAATGAAAAAATGTACTTACGAATCAGCAAAAGGATGCCTAAATGTCATATGGTCCTCGAAATCTATTAGAAGAGCCAATAAAATAAACACGTACAATTTTCACGAAAGGGGGTTTTATGGCATAATTATGGGACGTTTGAACCCTCATATCACCGACAATTCACAAAATTGAGCAATATCTTTTATATCATTTTAATCTACGCATCGAAATCTGTCAGAAAAGCCGATAAAATCGATACCTAAAACTTTTACGAAATTGTTCATTTTCAGGCGCTATAAGTTTATTTCTGAAAAGGTCACTAATTCTTGGAATCGAACGATCTCTTTTGTATCCATGCAATCTATTCATCAAACGCCAATAAAATAAACACGTAAAATGTTCACGAAATTAGTGATTTTGAGGAACCATCAGAGCTTATTTAAAGGTTTTTTGGGGGCATAATTATGGTACCTTTGAACACTCATATCATCGTCAATTCACAAAATTGAACAATATCTTTGATACCATTTTGATCTACTCATCGAAATCTATCAGAAAAGCTAATAAAATCGATACCTAAAATTTTCACGAAATTCACGGTGATTTTGGAGATTATTTAAAGGCTCAAATCTCGACAAATTCTTCAAATTGAGCGCTCTCTTTTGGTTTTAGCTAGATCCTCTATTATTCTGAACCAGTCTCTCTTTTGATCAGGAAGATGTTTCTTTTCTGTACTTGTGTTGTTTGTTTGATTTTTGTAACGACACAAGACTTTGCGCCCCTCCCTCTTCTACTAAGTCGACCCTGGGTAGCCACTTGTATTCTATATACATATATAAATAGCATTTGGTGTAATGGTTAAAGTCATGGGAAATGGACTCGTCGCCCCGAGTTCAAATCCTGGATGCCGTAATTGCATTTCACTTTGCGCCAATTCTCTTGAGAAAGGTATGAATCCTATTCTCCCTCCAGCTATGGATAAATAGTAGGGCAGACTGGGCTCTTTAACCGGTCTAGGAGAAGGAAAACTCTGAATTAAAACCTGTTGAACTGCGCTTAAGAAATTGATCCTGTGTCACATCCTACTCGTGCGGAGGCGTTGGTAAATATATATATATATATGTAACATTAGGCAGCATACATATATGTATACGCAATATATATGTATATATATATATATATATATATATATATATATATATATATATATATATATATACACGAATATTAGACTTATCAGATATACCAACAAAGAACGGACGTGAAGTTCACAATAACAACAACAGCAATATATATATATATATATATATATATATATATATATATAATATATAATATGGTAATATTATGGGTTTACACTCATAACTTGAAGTTTCATGGTAATCCAATCATCAGATGAGTTCAATGGTTGAGATCTTAAAAACCAGTCGTGAAATGGTTGAGATTTAAAACCAGTAATTTTTTAGCGTTTATATGAAGCGTTTTCACGCGATGGAAAAATATAAAGCTAAAAATTGTATATATATATATATATATATATATATATATATATATATGTATGTGTGTGTGTGTGTGTGTGTGTGTGTATAAACTTTGAGGTCAGCCAACAGAGTGGTAACGCAGGAACTTG
>CM042180.1:32155804-32173304 GCA_023376005.1 Doryteuthis pealeii
ATAACAACAAGAAATGTCTTCAAATAAACACCAGAAGATTTAGCAACCTGACGATGGTGAAATAACCTGAAATCTGAGTAGTTGCTTATGAAAAAAAATTTATATTTAAAAAATTCAACAAATAAATAAAGCTCCTACAAATTTGTGGTTGAGCACTGTGATTTCTTTGTTTCATCCCAAAACAAATTTTTAAATATATATATATATATATATATATATATATATATATATATATATATATATATACTAGCAAATATATGCACCCTCCGGGTACAAGTATTTAAGTTTTAATATAATAAAATATCATGTTAAATTAGAAAGGTTAATGAAACTGAATAAGAATGCAGATAAAATGAATTGGAACGGAGGGGGTATGATTGAAAAATAGAATAACTTTGAAACTAACTCTTCCATCATTTTCCGTTACTCCCGCCTTTCATTGGTAAATTTTCCTATTTTAACTATTTAGTTAAAATAGGAAGTAAACAATAAAATTACTGTTATTTCTTCTTGTTAATGGATTTCTCTTAAGATTTATCCCCGAGATTTTTTCTCATATTCAACAAGATAAAACCAAACAATTAGAAATCAATAATACTAAGCATATATTTTTAAAAATCAAATTTTTAAGATCAATATGCAAATTAGCCTTCCCCTTCACACTGTAACCCGCTATTTTGTTGTATATATAAATATAATTGCATGTTATTAGTATATGGATGTGGTCAACAGTCTTAAGAATGTAAAACAATTTTATTCAATAATTGAGGTTTAAATAACAAATAAAGTCATGCAGAATGTCATGTAAATAACTAAGGGAATTATGACTTGAGTAGTAATATAGTTCCGGTTACAGACAGACTAACCCACAATCTCCATTATAATAAGATATATATATATATATATATATATATATATATACTTTTTTACAAGCGGGTGAATATATTTATCTACCCCGTATACCATATAATAATGTATACTTCATATTGATTGTTTTTGTTGAAAACTTTTTTTAGTGTCTTTGTTTTTGGTATTGTTTTTTTTTGGGGGGGGTGTTGTCTTTTGTTTTTTTGTTTTTTTCGTTTTCTGTGGGTGTTTCAAATTACTGACGACTCATATTTCTTTGGTGTCCCGCTTTTCGGTTATTTCTCCAAGACCTGTTATCCTTTGAAACCAGAGATTCCTTCTTCGAGATTGTAACCAAAATCCTTATACACTTTCCTATCATACCAGAGACCTCTCTTCCGTTGACTAGCGTTGACTGGATCGCTTACCACTTATATCTGGAATATATATATATATATATATATATATATGTATGTATGTATGCAAACATAATCTGTATATCTATCTATATATGTGTATGTTTGCATATGTATATTTATATGTGATTTCATATATATATTTATGTATATATGTACCACTTATATACGCGTGTGCGTGTCTTATACACGCACACACACACACACACATATATATATATAAGTGTATATATGCATCTGTATATATGTGTATGTATGTATGTATGTCACATATATATGATAGTGTGCCACTTATATATATATAAGCATTTATATATATATATATATATATATATATGCGCATATATAAATGCATGTGTATGTATGCATGCATGCATGCATACGTATATATGGGGTATTATGCATATATATGCATATATATATGTCCTGTATATATGTATATGTAAGTGTGCTTCACTTATAGATATATATCCGTGTGTGTGTGTGTGTGTCACTTAAATATATACGTGCGTATATGCATATATGCCACACAAACATATATATAATTGTATGTATGTAGGCACACACACACACACACACACACACACATATATATATATATATATATATATATATATATATATATATATGCGTATATTTTTCGGAGAATATGTGGTTAATTGAAGTCATGCCTAATTTGAAAATTAATTAGTTGATAATTAATGAATTAGACGAATATATCGGTTCAAATATAAAGCGTAAACAAATTGAGAAAAAGTCAATCACTGTATGTACATTTCGTCTTTTATGCCTCATCAGCAGAGTTCGAATCACACAGAGTCTATAACTCTGCTGGTGATGAATAATAGGCCGAAATGTACATACAGAGATTGACATTTTCTCGATTTTTTACGCTTTACATTTGACCATATATATTCGCCTAATTCATTAATTATCAATATAACTAATATACGTATATGTATAAATGAGTATGCATATGAATATACGTATATATATATGTGCCACTTATATATATGTGTGTGTGTGTGTGTCCCCCCATACATATATATATATATTATATATTATTATATTATATTATATATATTAAACATATATATATTATATAATCGTAAACAACGATCAAAAATCTTAGAAGCACTTCATATTAGATACAAAAATCCAAAACTAAACAAAATAAACTTTGATATAGCCCAACATTCTAAAATGCTATAATTACTATAAAAATTATAATAGCAAAAATAATAATAATAATGACAATAATATAATAAAACTAATAATAACAACAACAACAATAATAAACCAACCTATATAAATGGTAAATGGAATAGCCCATTGGTGTACGTTAAAATACCTTGAAGATGGCCACGGATAGGGCAGAAATACTCGGTCTATGACATATGGCAAATACATCAGCCAATTTCGCCAGATATTACACAATAATCAGGCAATATGAAAAAACAAAGGACAAAACTTGCAGACAGAAAATGGCTGCATTATTTAACATATATGCCACAAGAAAAAATGCTGCTAAACCACACACACACACATACACACACACACCACACACATATATATATATATATATATATTATATATATATATATAGTGTTACCAAATTCTTATTATACTTGTTTATGTATGATTACAAAACAATAACCCTATAAAAACATCACATGATATCGACATCTTTCTAAGAGCAACACACTGCAATACACTTGGAGAAAAACACAATTTACTGTTCAATTTGCAAATGAATGATTCTTTAGTGTCCACTTTGTCCAATCTGTTTAACTCTTTAAAGTCTACACATCATTTATTAACAGCTGAAGTTAATGCTCCACCCTGTCGGCTAGGGCGTTAGAATATACCGACTGCACCTCTGCAGAGGGGTAAAACTCTCCCAATGGGGCCATCTGTTGGTCGTGGGTGGCGACCCGTGATGCTTAAGGATAGAACTCAGGTGATTGAACAGTCCAGGACTTGCAATACTACACTTTGGCCCTTTCTTGGGCTAGACGGGCGGTCGGTGAGGACCCCTCCGATCAATCGGCTGGGCACGTCAAGCCCTATCACTTATATGATTGCCCCAACCCTATTGCCCTTATGGCGAACCCCAACCCGTTTTATCATATGCGTGCTAGAAGACGGTGGCTGAAGGTATTCATGTCCTGTGAATAACGTTAAATTCTATCTGATGGTGTGGTTCCAGTTTTGGAGGTTTGCTCCCTGGTCCACTCTGACCCGTAGTGTTATATATAGTAGTGTTGGTACCTGTTAGAGTCCCATCTATGGGTTAAATAGAAAAATGTATTTATAAAAATAATTGAGCACCATTAAGAATGATTTTATCCCAAAACTTTATCGGTATTAAATGACCCACTGAGGTTGATATGCCGTAAAACAAAACAAAACAAAACAAAACAAAACAAACCCAACCAAAGCTAATCCTGCATCGATATCATTAATCAATCAGTATGGTCCCGGGATTCCAACGGTTTCACGGCTCGTCTAGTATGCTAAGAAAATGCTAATTATATATGGTTATCTGTATTAGTGCATGCGCGTTTGTGTATGTTTGTCGTTACCCAGCCCCTCCGCTTAGAGCAGGATACGACACAATGTTCATTTTTAAACTGACTACATCTAATTATAAAGCAGAGATTTCTTTCTTCTTAACTGTTTTTTAGGAAGTCTGGATGAACCATTATATATACTAGCAAATATATGCACCCTCCGGGTGCAAGTATTTTAGTTAAATTTTATAATAAAATATGATATTAAATTAGAAAGGCTAATGAAACTGAATAAGAATGTAGATAAAAAGATTTTGAACAGAGGGGGTATGATTGAAAAATAGAACAACTTTGAAACTAACTCTTCCATCATTTTTTGTTACTCCCGTCTTTCATTGGTAAATTTTCCTAATTAAACTGTTTAGTTAAAATAGGAAGTAAAGAATAATATTATAATTAGAAATCAATAATACTAAGCATATATTTATTAAAATCAATTTTTTAAGATCAATATGCAAATTAGCCTTCCCATTCATACTGTGAACCGCTATTTTGTTGTATATATAAATACAATTGCATGTTATTAGTATGTAGATATGGTCAACAGTGTAAGTAATGTAAAACAATTTTATTAATAAATGAGGTTTAAATAAAAAATAAAATCATGGAGAATATGATGTAAATAACTAAAGGAATTGTGACTTGTATAGTAATATAGTTTCGGTTACAGACTGACAAACCCACAATCTCCATTATAATAAGATATATATATATATATATATATATATATATATATATATATATATATATATATATATATATCACTGTGTTTCGACGTTTACGTCTCATCAGTGTGGCTAACAGCTACTTCCATCCGTGAACGAAGCCTGACTGACTTTTCATCACACACACACACACACATATATATATATATATATGTGTGTGTGTGTGTGTCTGTGTTTGTGTGTGTTTTTCTCAAGGGTAGGATGTCACTAGTGGGGTATCAAACGAGGATCGAACTCACTATTCAGTTGTCATGGATCTGCGAGAATAGATTTGCAGACCATTGTTAGTGAGTTCGGTTCTCATTGGGCGCCCCATACTTCTGGCCTTGTGCCACATCTAACCCTAAGCTTAGTAAATAACCATGGCATCACACGTGGTGTAATGGTTAGCAAGCGATATTTGCAAACAATTTTTCTACTGAGTTCGATTCTCATTGGGCGCCCGATACTTGTGGCATTGTGCCACATCTAAGCTCAACTTAGTAAATAACTATATCTTTTGGTGTAATGGTTAGCAAGCTAGATTAGCAGACCATTGTTAGTGAGTTCGATTCTCACTGGGCGCCCCACACTTCTGGCCTTGTGCCACATCTAAGCAAAGCTTAGTAAATAACTATATCTTAAAACTCCAACTAACACAAAGAAATTATGTTTGAAATAGTTTTTTCTAAAATATATTAGGGTGAATATTTTTACGAGGTCTCGCTACCCCCAATTTTATTTTATGAAATCTGAAGGTATCAAAATTCCAACAAATTTCACCGAGAAATATATTCGCAATGAGTTATTCGCAAATCATTGAATTCATGTATTTCGTGTGTGCGTGTGTGTGTGTGTGTGTGTGTGCGTGTGTGCGTTGATAGAGAGTTGTTTTCTCTATGTGTCTTCATGCGTGTATTGGTACGGTTTAATGTCGACTGTTTTGGGATTAGCGAGCCGAGGCCGAAAATAATCCTGACCCCGATAAGACATAACTAGCATAGATGATACGTCAGCAACTCACTGTTTCAGAAAACTCCGCCTCTTTCAATTTTAGCTCGTATATATATATATATATATATATTGTTTATATATATATATATTGTTTATATATATATGTACATCAAGTATATATATACATATATTTATATACATTGTATATATATATATATATATATATATATATATATATAATATATAATATATATATGTTTAAAATCTTTCACTTTTAGCTCGTATATATATATATATATATATATATATATATATATATATATTATATATATATATATATATATATATATATATTATATATATATGTAAAGAGAGGAAGTAAATCCGACGGTATGTAATATATCAAGAAAATGAAAAAACACAGGTTTAAATGGGTTAAGTGGTGAGTTTATTGGCCGACGCTGCAGTGTTTCGATCTATTAAATAGATCATCTTCAGGGCATAAGATAAGAAATTATATATCACAGAATGATGAGAAAAACTGAGTGGTAATCCTTCTTATTCAGTCTGTTTAAAAAATTTTTTCTGAAGTTTGAAAAAAGGAGACGATTTTGAAATATGACATCAAATATTCTATTTTAAGGTGTGAGTATGTAGCGCTGTTAGTGTGTGTATTGAAGGAAACATTGTGCATTTTTTAGGTATGTGGTAGTGTGTGTGTGTGTATAATATATATATATATATACATTATGCTTATATATATGTACATCAAGTATATATATATACATATATTTATATACATTGTGTATATATACATATATATATATATATATATATATATATATATATATATATATATATATATGTTTTTTTCAAAACATAAACTAAGCTCCGAGAAAAAATGTTCAACATGTTATTGATAAAGAATAACACTTTATTTTTTATTTATT
This sequence comes from Doryteuthis pealeii, assembly GCA_023376005.1. Classification (NCBI taxonomy): domain Eukaryota; kingdom Metazoa; phylum Mollusca; class Cephalopoda; order Myopsida; family Loliginidae; genus Doryteuthis; species Doryteuthis pealeii. The sequence continues at coordinate 32,162,248 of CM042180.1, forward strand.
TTTTGTAACAATAAAAAACTATTTTGTACCATAACCCCTAAAAAAAACAAAAAAACAAATGTCCTAATCATAACGGTCTATCTTAGCTATTTCTCACCGTTCCAAATTTTTTAAAAAATTCGATTTTCGAATATTTCCAAAAATCTCTGTTGTTTTTTCCCAACGAATTTTTTCATAAAAAATAAATGTTCACTCTGATGAAGGTCGATTCTTGTATGTGTGCGAAATATTTTCACACACATAAACTGACCGAAACACATGTGTAAGTGATATTCGATTAATGTGATATCGATTAAATTCATTTATCCATTTACTTTTCTTTTCTTTACTCATTTGTCCTCATATATATATATATATATATATATATATATATATATATATATATATATATACATCATGCATATATATATATATACATTTTGTATATATATATATATATATATATATATATGAGAAGAAAATATTTTTAAAAATATAACAAACACAGGATGTTATGATCAGGGGAAACAATTTTATGTGTCAATACTTAAGCATTTCGGTATATTGTACCATCTTCAGGACACTGTTAAGTAATGTTTATGTGAGGGACAAAATGAAAGATGTTAAGTGTATAGTGAATGTGTGAATATGATCACTATACACTTAACATGTGGGGGCATGAATGTAATTTTAGGCGTTGTGAAATGGAGCTATTACCTGTTAAATGGAGGGTTGGACGACGTGACAATATGGTTGAGGTGAATCCAATGTATGTATTTTCATATATATATATATATATATATATATATATTCATTATAATGTACAATGCATTTAATGTGCAATTGTTACCATTGGTTTCCAAGAAAGATGTTAGCCACTTTTCTTCAAGACAACACGCCTGTTAAGAAATGCAACGAATCTGAGTTCAATTACATACAAAATAATTCATTACATTCTTTTTATAAACATCTGTATTGTACACTATAATGAATAAATAAATACAGCTCTCACGCCCGTAATCCATCACTTTATTTTCAAATATCCAATACTAAAGTTTGGGTAGCATAGACATGGAGTCAACGTCGCCTGGTCACTAAGTTTCCCTCAATGCGTTTATTCAAACTAAGTTTAATCTAAATAATTATAGAGACAGAGGCGCGGGAAAACATTCGCACGCACACACACACACACTCATACATCTATATATATGTAGGTATTTAAGAATGTCTGGTCACTAAGTTTCCCCCATTGCGTTTAATCAAACCAAGTTTAATCTAAATAATTATAGAGACAGAGGCGCGCAAAAATATCCCCCCCACACACATATATATATATATATATATATATATATATATTATATATATTTATTTATTTTAAGAATGGAAAAGAGTAACCTACTCGAGTTTCATCGATTGATTCTTCAGGGTTACTTTAAATTAATCGAGTTTACGATTAATCTTAGGTGAACGGGCATGTTTATAACACCTAAGATTAATCGTAAACTGGATTAATTTAAAGTAACCCTGAAGAATCAATCGATGAAACTCGAGTAGGTTACTCTTTTCCATTCTTAAAATAAATTTATGCTCTACATTGTATTGAGCACTTTGTATTTGTTTTTTCTCAACCTTAACCTCTGGATATTGTGCGCTTCCAACGATCGTTCTTATACCCACCGGTAAGTTAATACTTATACATACTATATTTAATATATATATATATATAATATATATATATATATATGTGTGGTGTGTGTGTGTGTGTGTGTGTGTGTGTGTGTGTTTAAGAATGTCTGAAAAAGAAAGCCTGAAAAATAGATTTTTAAATTCTTTAATCTCTTTGTTAAGTCTGTTTTTTTATATTTTGTTTCCGCCACTCACTCTTCCCCCTCTGTCCCCACACCCCAGATCGTTTTTTTTTCTTCTTCTTCTAATTTTGTCTTTTGATAGATGTCATTGGCAGTTAGCTCACAAGACCCTGTTACGAGAACGACAGCCGTGCCTGCTTGAGACCTTGAAAATCTCATCGGGTAACAGATTACACATTTAGGAGCTCGATACAGGGCTTATCTCTGAAGCAAGTTTCTCGGATTTCTCCAACTAAAGCAGAAATCGTGGGGCGAGGATTTTAAGAAACTAAAATCAACCCCCTAAAAAAAGGAAAAAAAAAAGAAATGCTGTAGACAAACGATCAATGGAAGAAAACTGCCGTCACATAAATTTACTTACAATGAATATATACGTCGATTTAAACCCTTTGCATGACGTGATATTAAGGAAGAGGTTTCCTTCTCCTAGACTGGTTTCCTAACCAAGTCTAAAGAGTCAAGTCTCTTTTTTTTCTTATCTTTTAAATAGAAAATTATATATATATATATATGTACCAACCCATCCGAACGAGCAGAATGCGACACAATGTCAATTTCTTTAGCGGGATTTAACAGGTTTGAATTCAGAGTTTTCCTTCTCCTAGACTGGTGTCCAAACATCGTTTAAAGAGTCAAGTCTCTTTCTCTTTTTCTTATCTTTTCAATAAAAAATTATATATATATTTACCAACCTATCCGAACAAGCAGAATGCGACACAATGTCAATTTCTTTAGCGGGATTTAACAGATTTGAATTCAGAGTTTTCCTTCTCCTAGACTGGTGTCCTAACCAAATTTTCTTTTTCTTTTCTTTTAAACGAAATAAATGATTCGAACTCGTCGTGTCAATTTCCTGTGATGATAACCATTACAAAACCCACGCATTTACTTCCAATGAATATATACGTCTATCTAAACACTTTGCATGACGTGATATTAAGGAAGAGGTTTCCTTCTCCTAGACTGGTTTCCTAACCAAGTCTAAAGAGTCAAGTCTCTTTTTTTCTTATCTTTTCAATAAAAAATTATATATATATATATTTACCAACCCATCCGAACGAGCAAAATGCGACACAATGTCAATTTCTTTAGCGGGATTTAACAGATTTGAATTCAGAGTTTTCCTTCTCCTAGACTGGTGTCCTAACCAAATTTTCTTTTTCTTTTCTTTTAAACGAAATAAATGATTCGACCTCGTCGTGTCCCTTTCTTATGATGATAACCATTACAAAAGCCACGCATTTACCTATAATGAATATATACGTCTATTTAAACCCTTTGCATGACGTGATATTAAGGAAGAGCTTTCCTTCTCCTAGACTGGTTTCCTAACCAAGTCTAAAGAGTCAAGTCTATTTTTTTCTTATCTTTTCAATGAAAAATGATATATATATTTACCAACCTATCCGAACGAGCAGAATGCGACACAATGTCAATTTCTTTCGCGGGATTTAACAGATTTGAATTCAGAGTTTTCCTTCTCCTAGACTGGCGTCCTAACCTCGTTTAAAGAGTTCAGGCTTCCTAACCAGGTCTAAAGAGTCAAGTCTCCTTTTTCTTATCTTTTCAATAAAAAATGATATACATATTTACCAACCCATCCGAACGAGCAGGATGCGACACAATGTCAATTTTTTAAGTGGGATTTAACAGATTTGAATTCAGAGTTTTCCTTCTCCTAGACTGGTTTCCTAACCTTCTTTAAAGAGTCCAGGCTTTTTCTCTTTTTCTTTTTTTTTTAATAAAAAAAATGATTCTAACTCATCTCGTGTCCGTGTCCTGTGACGGTAAACATTACACAATCCACGCATTTACTTTCAATAAATATATACGTCGATTTAAACCCTTTACATGACGTGATATTAAGGAAAAGTTTTCCTTCTCCTGGACTGGTTTCCTTACCCCATTTAAAAAGTCCAGGCTTTTTCTTTTATTTTTAAAAATCTTTTAAATAGAAAATTATATATATATTTACCAACCCATTCGCACGAGCAAAATGCGACAAAATGTCAATTTCTTAAGCGGGATTTAGCAGATTTGAATTTAGAGTTTTCCTTCTCCTAGACTGGTGTCCTAATCATATTTTCTCTTTTTCTGTTCTTTTAAACGAACTCGTCTCGTGTCCATTTCTTGTGATGATAACCATTACAAAACCCACGCATTTACCTATAATGAATATATACGTCTATTTAAACCCTTTGCATGACGTGATATTAAGGAAGAGTTTTCCTTCTCCTAGACTGGTTTCCTAACCTCGTTTAAAGAGTCCAGGCTTTTTCTTTTACTTTTAAAAATCTTTTAGATAGAAAATTATATATATATTTACCAACCTATTCGCACGAGCAAAATGCGACACAATGTCAATTTCTTAATCGGGATTTAACAGATTTGAATTCAGAGTTTTCCTTCTCCTAGACTGGTTTCCTAACCAAGTTTAAAGAATCCAGTCTCTTTCTCTTTTTCTTTTCTTTTAAATAAAAAAAAAATTTATGCAGAGGGGTTAGGGAATTACATTCATTGTACATCCATATTTGTATTTTTTGTGTAGTTGTTTCTTAGGGGTTTTTTTGCACACGGTACTATTGGATATATGGGCCGGGTTAGCTCAGTCGGTAGAGCGTTCGGCTAGAAACCACAAGGTTCTTAGTTCGATACCGGTCCTCGCCAACTCAGCATATGAGTAGCACAGGGATCTGTGCGGTAAAGTAAGGAGCTGATGGTAGGTGTGGCACTCCACCTCAGATGCTAAAAACAATCTCCTTGGTCAAGCGCTATTGAAAAGGGGATAGACTCCCTCGCTGACTGGCTGATACCGACTTTAGACCGCCCCGTCGACTTTACTTTTTACTATTGGATATAAATAATTTTTAAAACAGATTTATGTCATATCCAGGTTGCCCTTTAGTAGAGGGGGGGGGGGTTTAATCTCTTTGCGTTGGTTACAATCACCATATTCTAAGCCCTGCTGACAGGGCAGAACTATCATTAGGATAACAATTGGTCATAACAATGCAAAATTACCAAGTGTATATATATATATATATATATATATATATATATATATATATTATATATATATGAGGAAAAATGAGTAAAGAGAAGAGATGTAGATGGATAAAAAATGAATTTAATCGATATCACTTTAATCGATATCACTTACACATGTGTTTCGGTCAGTTTATCAAAATGTATACGGATTACGCTATTATTATTATTAAAATAATCAGATGAAATTGAAATAATGATAATAATGATAATAGGAAAAATGTAAAAATATTCCGTACACAGACAGATTTTTTACGACCTTCATCAGAGGGAATTTTTATTTTTGGAAAATTTTTATTTTTTCAAAAAATAAAAATTCACTCTGATGAAGGTCGTAAAAAATCTTTCTGTGTACGGAATATTTTTACATTTTTCCTATTATTATTATTATTATTATTATCATTATTTCAATTTCATCTGATTATTTTAATAATAATAATAATAATAATAATAATAATAATAATAGCGTAATCAGTATACATTTTGATAAACTGACCGAAACACATGTGTAAGTGATATCGATTAAAGTGATATCGATTAAATTCATTTTTTATCCATCTACATTTCTTTTCTTTACTCATTTTTCCTCATATTGTCGGATTCAATTCCTATTCCATTTTTACACACACACACACACACACACACACACACACATATATATATATATATATATATATATATATATATATATATATATGCCAAACCCCTCCGCACAAGCAGGATGCAACACAAGGTCAATTCCTTAAGTTTAACAGGTTTGAATTCAGGGTTTTGCTTCTCCTCGATTGGTTGCCTAGCCAAGGTTAAAGAGCCCTACTATTTACCCATAGCTGCAGGGAGAATATATGGCTTCAAGTCTTTATAATTTTGTTACTTCTTTTGATTTGTGATTTGATCGTAAATAGAATTTATTCTTTCTCTGCATGAAACTTTATTTAATACTTTGATTTGGTTTTGGTTTGTTTTGTGGCATATCAACCTCGGTGGGATATTTAATGCCGACAAAGTTGTGAAATAAATTAATTTTTAATACATTGGACTTTACAGGTACAGTAGGCGCTGTAACTTCCGGGGCACATGAATAATAATAGTTTTCCGAGACTGCAATGCTGATATATATAGTTAAGTCGGAAGGATATAGAATAAATAGGTCTTACACTTATTTCAATTGAATTAATAGTAAAAAGTTATTCAAAGTGTAAAAGAAATATTTTCTTTGTATTTCTTAAGCTATGACTATACAAGCGAAGTAACTTAAAATCTTAACGGAGTAGCGAAATCTTAAACCGGAAGTAGAATGTTTGTTAGTGACGTCACTTGTACGATGAACATGCCTTTTAATAACAAACGTAATGGCTAATAACTTTTATAAGGCATGAATCAATACCATTTAGGGGTAAAATAGAAAAGAACTCTCTGACTATTTAAGTAGTGAATTTCGGTTTGGTTTTGTTTTGTTTTACGGCATATCAACCTCGGTGGGTCATTTAATGCCGATAAAGTTCTGAAATAAATCAATTCTTAATGGATAATACAATTTTATTTATAAACTCATGTTTTCTATTTAACCCATAGATGGGACCCTAACAGGTACTACCACTCCGAGTCAGAGTGGACCAGGGAGCAATGGTGATGAAGGGGTGCTCCACATTCCCCAAACCTCCAAAACCGGAACCTCACCATCAGATAGAGTTGAATGTCATTCCCAGGACATGTAGACCCTCAGCCACCGCCTTCTAGCACCCATATGATAAAAAGGGGTTGGGGGTTGCCATAAGGGCAGGAGATTTTGGAAAGACTGAAATTAAATCTGTAACATTTTTATAGTTTTGATGACTGACATTTTGAATGGAGGCACTTTCATGATCATGCAAAGGATTCAACTACATGAGGCCCCCTCCGATCAATCGTCTGGTCACGTCAAGCCCTAGCACCTATATGATTTTCCCAACCCTATTGCCCTTATGGCAATCCCCAACACTTTTTATCATATGGGTGCTAGAAGGCGGTGGCTGAGGGTCTACATGTCCTGGGAATGATGTTAAACTCTATCGGATGGTGAGGTTCCAGTTTTGGAGATTTGGGGAATGTGGAGCACCCCTTCATCACCATTGCTCCCTAGTCCACTCTGACCCGGTAGTACCTGTTAGGATCCCATCTATGGGTTAAATAGAAAACATGAGTTTATAAACAAAATTGTATTATACATTAAAAATGAAATTATTTCAAAACTTTGTTAGCATTTAACATTTTTTTTAACAATAGAAGTATTCGACATAAAATAACCCAAGGGGTTAACATTCCGTAAAACCCAACCAACCAACCAAATCAACTACATGATTGTATTAGTCTGAATAATTTGTGAAATAATATAACATTCATTTTATCATAATTACGTTTTTTTCTCTGTTTTTTGATAGTTGCTTGCAATGGTGAAAATTATAACAATAAATACAGTTTGAATTTATGTATTGAGTGCAATGTAAGATGTACCTCCCTCCTCTTTCTCATATACAGTGATATCTTGACTCCCGAGTTTAATTTATTCTGCTCTTAATTCAATTTCTTTGTATATCAAATCAATTTTCCCCTTTGAAATAAACTGAAATGCTTTAATCCATTCCAGCCTCCCTCCAAAAATTTTTGTTACATTTTTTTTCAATAAGAAAAATATCAATGTATAATACAAATAATTTGTACAAATTATATAATTTCTTCTAACTTATCTAAATCATCATCATTGGCAATTTAGTCTCGAAAGACTATGATAAAAGTTTTTGTGTGTCCCTGATGTTGCAGCGCCTCCTGTGACTATGAAGTCCTATGTTTGAGAAACATTCTCGACCACAGATTTTGCATTTGTAGGTTGTCCCTGTAGATGATGATGTTCCGATGCTTTGTTGCCGTTGCTTTCTTATGGACCTCTTAGCTTCATGATGTTGTATCAGGGTGACTTCTGACATGTACAGTCCTCTATGGAGATTCTGCCGCCACCGAGGGCGGTCTTGAGCCAAATTTTCCCAGCTGGAAGGGACAATGCCAAAACACCTGAGATCATTTTTGCAGACATCCTTGAATCGTAGTAGGGGGCGACCAATCTGTCTTTTACCAGATGTTAGCTCTCCATACAGGATGTCTTTCGGGATTCGTCCATCATCCATCCGACGTACATGACCCAACCATCGGAGACGACGTTGTCTCAGTAGAGTACATGCTGGGGAGTTGAGCTCTCTCTAGGACTGCTGTGTTAGTGATCCTGTCCCTCCAGGTGATGCCCAGTACACGTCTAAGGCAGCGAAGGTAGAAGGTATTTAGCCGCCGCTCTTTGTGGGAGTATATATTTGTTTATTACCAACTTATCTAAATAATAATAACAATTTGTTATCACTGAGTTATATGATTTCAAGTATTCCCATCAAATCTATTAATAATGGAGATTCGCTTCCGGTTTTTGTCTGTAACAAAAATTACGTCACTGCTTACATCACATTTCCCAAAATCGTCATAACATAGAATAACATTTATTCTACGATTTTTGGCATGTTCAAATTTTGAGTGTATTTATTCAATAAATAAACTCAAAATTTGAACATGCAACATTAGACAGTCCTCATTGTTTTTTAAAACAAGTTTTAATAAATACATGACTGGTATTATATATCTATATATAGTTTGTTTTATTTTAATACATATTTAAAGTTTACATTTCAAATTGTTTTATTTTTTTAATCCTTTAATGAATTTGATGATTTTACTTACTTAGGGTACAAACTCACTGACATTGAATTTTTTTAACTCCCACCCCTCAGGCAATATGTTTCAAAAATCTATTTTTACATCGCCCGGAGGGTGTTTTCTATTTTGTACTACTACTAATAATTTTCAAACAAATATATTTGTCCCAGAGATTGGACCTTGACAAGTTTTGGTTTTGTATCAGGAAGGTCAAAGAACAGAGAAATCAATTCAAAATAGCAGAATAGATGAGATAGCAGATAGGAAAGATATCCGACCAGCTAAAAAGAAAATAGATAAGTATAATATGGCAAGTAAAGAAGTATGAGGTTATCAAACAACGTGTCCATAATACTCCAGCAATCACTAAAGGTTTCATTTCGTCTGGTTGGTTTAAACCAGTGGTTTCTTAAGTGGGCCAGTGAAAAATTCTAGGAGGCGGTGAGGCAAAAAGCGTAGGTGGGGACGACCGGGTGGTATTAGGGTCAGTTAATAAATAAATTGTTTTTCCAAAAAAGAAGAGTGGCGACTTTTTGTAGTCTATTTTTGTCTGTAAAATGAGTTCTAGAGATTCCCTACTCCTATCAATTGGTTTATAAAAGCGTTCTTGTCCACTAAATTCAAAAATGCTACCAAAAAGTCTTAAAAATCAACCAATTTCAAGTTATTGGTGATTTCTGATTTTTTTCATTGTAAGATCAATATCCCAATGTAGTCCTGCATCTATGACAATTGTTTTCAATTATTACTTCACATATATTGCTAAATACTTTAATATGTAAAAAGTATAATAATCTTGATTTAACACTCTCTCTCTTTTTTCTTTCTTTCCTTCTTTTCATCTTTTCATCATGTTCGATTGAAACAGATTAGCGTTATCACTTTTGCGCGCTCACACCTCTCTCTATCTTTCCCTTACTCTCTTTCTTTCTTTCTTTCTTTCATTCATTCTTATTATAATTTTCTCTGTATTATGGATTTTGTATATAAAAGCTGTGTTATTATCTGAAAGATAATTGCACACATACATTATTACACTTGCATGTTGTTTCTTCAAGACAAAAAGGCGCTTTTAGGTTTCAGACTTTTATTCTAGGTTCATAGCTATTTCATGAAGAGAACATTTCTTCCTGTTCACTCGTAGCGTCTGTTCCCAGCCAAAACCTGAGTTAAAATTGCCGAGAGATCTCGTTAGCGTAAAGAAGGGGGTCCTTTTTTTCTGCACATGCCCAGAGGGTTCTTCCTGTCTGAAGGCTCATAGGGGATTATCATTCTTTTAACTTATTCTATTTTAATCAGTATCAAAACTATCTGGTTTCATAAACTCCTACATTATTATTTCAGAATTAGATTTATTTAGATTTTCAAGACAATTCGTCTGCGCAAAGTGGCAACTTTGAATCATTCTTGTATTTAAAAAGATTCAGATTCCACTAAGTCGGGAGTCAAGAGAAAAAAAAGAAAAGAAAAAGAAAACGGTTATTCAGCTGCATATTGTCTTTTAGAAAAAGCAACAACTTTAAAAGTAGACATTATATATATATATATATATATATATTATATATATATATATATATATATATTATATATATATGTGTGTGTGTGTGTGTGTAATTAGATATGTACACACATATAAATGGGATCAACATCTATATAAAAACGTATATCCATGCATTCAGCCACCCACGTAGAATAAAGAAAAATAATAGACATACGTATATATATTATATATATATATATATATATATATATATATATGTAAAGTGGGAAAGAATTAGATATAATGCCTGGATTCATCTTTCCGTTTGTCTTCTGCGTTGGCCGTGTTGAATATGAAAGGGAACAGGAAAGAGGGAAGCGACATCCTCCATCCCTACCCCATTTCTCTCTCACTCTCGCTCATATATATATATATATATATAATATATATATATATATATATATATATTAATCTATTCACATTCAGCTTAAACGTGCATGTAGCCACATTTCAATAATTTATACATACACAAATATTGAAAAGAATTTCCTCACACACAAAAACACACATACACACTTATATTATGGACTCTCTCGTCGATTTTCGACGCATTAGGGTTCACACACACAATGAACACCCACTGAGTGATTTGTTTATAGTGGTGAAGGCTTGTGTTGGCCCATCCACACTTTTTGGCACAGTCGATATGAAAGAATTGGTGCATCAAGGGTTGCCACAAACCTAATCAGGAATTTTTGTTTTCAGAGTTATCCCTCTCCTAGACTGGTTACCTAACCAAGGTTGAAGGGCACAGTCTGCCCTAATATTTAACCCATAGCTGGAGGGAGAATATATGGATTCATACCTTTCCCAAGGGTATTAATGCTATATGAAATGCCAACAGCATCTAGGAATTGAACTCGAATCGAAGAGTCAATTTCCCACGACTC
>CM042180.1:32178304-32183740 GCA_023376005.1 Doryteuthis pealeii
AATTGGATGCGTACCTTTCCCAAGTGAATTGTCTCAAAAAGCTAGTGTTATAATAGAAAAACTGGGGTCATTTCTCTACCACGGTTTCGGTGTCACTGCTGAGGTTGACTCTTACCCGCGCGGAAGAACATGGGCTTGGCTAATAAAATCTTCATCAAGAAATAAATGTCTAGTGGTAAAAAAAATAGTAAAAAAAAGTGTCAGATCCAATTCAACAAAAATTGTGTTCTCCAGTGTAATTTTCGAACAGATCTATTTAACCCATGGATGCAACCCTTAGAGGTACTAATCCTCCTGGGGGAGTAGACCTTAGAGTAATGGCAATAAACGGGTACTCCACACTTCCAAGAGATCTGGATCTAAAGTCAAGTCAACTTTTTACAATTTATAGTATTATAAATTGTTGACCGACCCTGTTGTGAAGAGATGTGTTGTATAATGTAAAGTTTAACAGAGGCGTATAAGATAGAAATAATATATTTATTTATGTTGCAAATGTACAGTGATATGTATTATGTGCGTCTAGGCCGGATAACGTTTGTAAGTAGTTCTACCCCTAAGCGTCTGCTATCAGTTCATGAATTTTCTACGCTGCCGTGTTGTGCTGTGTCATGTGAGGAAGTAGTTCGTAATACTATTACACCTGTAGCTGAATATGGGGGCCGTTGGAATTGAGATAAGAGAGTGGAAAATTACCAGAAACGGTTATAGATCTCTGACCCCAGAGGCGTAAATCTCGTGCGTCACATAATTTGTTAGTCTAGAGATTTAGTTTCGACCGGATATTGAGGCAAGACAGATGTGTCACTGCTGAGGTCGACTCTTACCCGCGCGGATGAACATGGGCTAGACTAAATAAAATCTTGATCAAGAAATAAATGTCTTGTAGTTCGTGCAATGACGAAAGCTAGCACAGGAAAAAGAAATGCTTAGTTAAAAAAAAAAAGCTGCTAGAAGACGGTAACAAGAAAACAAGATGGCAGACAAACAAGATAGCAAGAAGCGTTGCTATTCGCAGAATTGCGTCCCGGCCTCCTGCCTTAACAAACGCTAGGCGGTGAAAGCTGAAAAATCAACCCCACCTACGAATGAAGTCCCTGGATATTTTTCCAGTCTTTTTCGACAATCAATATAAATATTTTAACTCACCCCCTCTTTAAAATATTCTAGGGGGGGGGGGTAAATATTTACTTGTCGATACAAATATGGCTTACTTTTAACGCCTTCAAAGCACTAAAATAAAATAATTTGTCGATAAACAAAGGCGTTTTTCCCGAAAAGTTAACGCGATATTTTACCCCTTCCAGTGCTTTTTCCGACAAGTAAATGTAAATATTTACCCCCCACACACACACACACACCTTAAAATAGTTTAAAGAGGGGCGGGTAAAAATATTTACATTTACTTGTCGAAAAAAGACTGGAAAAATATCTAGGAACTTCATACATTGGTGGGATTGTTTTTTCAGCTATCACCGCCTAACGTTTTTTAAAGTAGGAGGCCGGGACGCAATTCTGCGAATATCACCCAAGAAGCAAGTAAGATCTCCTCACCAAGTAAGTCCCTAATCTCTGTCTGTCTGTCTGTCTGTCTCTCTCTATCTATCACCCGAGTTTCCTCTCTCTATTTTCCAATGCTTTTCATAGAAAAAACATTTCCAATGCATTTTCATAGTAAAAATCATTGTCCATGCATTCAATATTTCATTGTCCAATGCATTTTTATAGTAAATTTTCATATAAAAATATGTTCCAATGCATTTTCATAGGAAAAACTTATCCAATGCATTTTCATAGTAAAATCATTCCAATGCATTTTCATAGGAAAAACATTAAAAATCATTTCCAATGCATTCATTCATAATTTTTCATAGTAAAAATCATCAATGCATTTTCATAGTAAAATCATTATCCAATGCATTTTCATAGTAAAAATCTTATCCAATGCATTTCATATAAAATCATTGTCCAATGCATTTCATAGTAAAAATCATTGTCCAATGCATTTTCATATTAAAAATCATTTCCAATGCATTTTCATAGTAAAAATCATTATCAAATGCATTTCATAGTAAAATCATTATCAATGCATTTTCATAGTAAAATCATTATCCAATGCATTTTCATAGTAAAAATCATTGTCCAATGCATTTTCATATTAAAAAATCATTGTCCAATGCATTTTCATAGTAAAATCATTGTCCAATGCATTTTCATATTAAAAATCATTTCCAATGCATTTTCATAGTAAAAATCATTATCCAATGCATTTTCATAGAAAAAATCATTGTCCAATGCATTTTCATAGTAAAAATCATTATCAAATGCATTTTCATAGTAAAAATCATTATCCAATGCATTTTCATAGTAAAAATCATTGTCCAATGCATTTTCATATTAAAAATCATTGTCCATGCATTTCATCATGCATTTTCATTTAAAAATCATTGTCCAATGCATTTCATAGTAAAAATCATTGTCCATGCATTTTCATATTTAAAAATCATTGTCCAATGCATTTCATAGTAAAAATCATTGTCCAATGCATTTTCATATTAAAAATCATTCCAATGCATTTTCATAGTAAAAACCATTGTCCAGTGCATTTTCATATTAAAAATCATTTCCAATGCATTTTCATAGTAAAAATCATTATCCAATGCATTTTCATAGTAATACGGTTGCAGTAAAACCAACCAACCAACCAACCAACCAACCAACCAGACATATGACTTTACTGACTATTTTCGGTTGAATGTGTGAATTTTATCGTCTCACGCACTTCCGTAAAATTAAGTTTAGCGCTATCAAAAAATATATATTATGTAGATAATTAATCCCCATGAAAAATTCCACGTCTTATCTTGATCTCAGCTTCAGTTTCCGCCCCCCACCCCCGAGGCACTTAATTCTAATTCCCGTATCACCATCATTTAATTTCATCATCATCATCATTATTATTATTATTATTATTATTATTATTATTATTCCTTGCAGGTTTTCCCACCAGCTCTAACCGGTGGTTTTTCGCTAAGTTATTTTTTCTGATTGGTGGTAGGTCTTTTAAGGTACCTAGGATGTTTCCAAGGGCACCAACTACAATTGGTAATACATTTACCCACAGTATTCTTTTCAATTCTATAGTAAAGTTTATTATTCGATTCTTCCTCTGATTTCCAGTTCACCCAATTCTATAGTAAAGTTTATTATTCGATTCTTCCTCTGATTTCCAGTTCACCCAATTCTATAGTAAAGTTTATTATTCGATCTTCCTCTGATTTCCATTTCACCCAATTCTATAGTAAAGTTTATTATTCGATTCTTCCTCTGATTTCCATTTCACCCAATTCTATAGTAAAGTTTATTATTCGATTCTTCCTCTGATTTCATTTCACCATTCTATAGTAAAGTTTATTATTCGATTCTTCCTCTGATTTCCATTTCACCCAATTCTATAGTAAAGTTTATTATTCGATTCTTCTCTGATTTCCAGTTCACGCCATTCTATAGTAAAGTTTATTATTCGATTCTTCCTCTGATTTCCAGTTCACCCAATTCTATAGTAAAGTTTATTATTCGATTCTTCTCTGATTTCCAGTTCACCCAATTCTATAGTAAAGTTTATTATTCGATTCTTCCTCTGATTTCCATTTCACCCAATTCTATAGTAAAGTTTATTATTCGATTCTTCCTCTGATTTCCATTTCACCCAATTCTATAGTAAAGTTTTATTATTCGATTCTTCCTCTGATTTCCATTTCACCCAATTCTATAGTAAAGTTTATTATTCGATTCCATTTCACTTCTGATTTCTTCTTCCTCTGATTTCCATTTCACCAATTCTATAGTAAAGTTTATTATTCGATTCTTCCTCTGATTTCCATTTCACCCAATTCTATAGTAAAGTTTATTATTCGATTCTTCCTCTGATTTCCATTTTCACCCAATTCTATAGTAAAGTTTATTATTCGATTTCCTCTGATTTCCATTTCACCCAATTTCTATAGTAAAAGTTATTATTCGATTCTTCCTCTGATTCCCAGTTCACCCAATTCTTGTCTAGAGCTTTGGGTATCGTTCCAAGGGCACCAATTACAATTGGCAAAACCTTCACTTTCATGTTCCACAGTTTTCTTAGTTCTCTGGCCAGGTCCAAGTATTTGTCTATCTTTTCGCTTTCTTTCACTTTTACTCGGTGGTGAACCGGGACGGCAAAATCCACGAGATATTATTATTATTATTATTATTCACTCCTTTTGAGTTTTCACACCAGTGTTAGCTGATTGTATTTCAGGGGTCTGAGTGATAGCAAGTCTCCTCGGTCTCCAGGACTCTTCTGAGTATTCTGGCAGCAGTGCAGTCTTTATTATTATTATTATTATTATTATTATTATTATTATTATTATTATTATTATTATCATCATTATTATTATTATTATTATTATTTCACTCCTTGTGATTTCTTTTTACACCAGCGTTAGCTTATCGTCTTTCACTGGAGTCTGAGTGACAACAAGTATCCCCAGGTCTCCAGGACTCTTCTGGGTATTCTAGCCTATCTCAGTAGTGCTGTAGTCTGGGTGGCCTCAATTCTTCCTCTGATTTCCAGTTTCTCCAGGTTTTTCCCCAAGCTTTTGGAACCGTTCTAAATGCACCAACTACAATTAGTATCACTTTTGACCCTCATATTCACAGCTTTTACAATTCTCTGGCAAAGTCTAAGATATTTGTCTATCTTTTCGTTTTCCTTCATCTTTACCCTGTGATCTGCTGGAACTGCAAAGTCTACCAGTTGACAAGTTCTTTTCTTTTTGTTAATCAATACAATTATTATTATTATTATTATTTGAGTTTTCACATCAGTGTTAGCTGATGGTCTTTCACTGGAGTCTGAGTGACAGCAAGTCTCCTCATTATTATTATTATTATTATTATTATTATTATTATTATTATTATTATTTTTTATATTATTATCTCCTTTTGAGTTTTCACATCAGCATTAGCTGATGGTCTTTCACTGGAGTCTGAGTGACAGTAAATCTCCTCAGGTCTCCAGGACTCTTCTGAGTATTCTGGCAGATTGCAGCAGTAGTGTTCTGAATGGTTTCAATTATTCCTCTGATATCAAACTTTCCAAACCCTTTTCAAATCCTTTCGGGACCGTTCCAAGTGCACCAACTACAATTGATATAACTTTCACTTCATATTCCATAACTTTTTCAGTTCTCTGCAAGATCCAGATATTTGTCCATTTTTTCATTTTCCTTTAGCTTCACCCTGTGATCTGCAGGCACTACAAAATCCACCAGTTGACAAGTTCTTTCTTTTTTTGTTTTACAACACTAGGTCTGGTTTTCTTGCTGGGATAAGCTGATCCGTTTTAATTTCAAAGTCCCAGAGAATTGTATGCGTTTTTCGTTCTCGAAGAAACAGGGA
>CM042180.1:32183840-32186340 GCA_023376005.1 Doryteuthis pealeii
ATATATTATTATTATATTATTAGCAAAATAAAAAACACCCTCCGGGCGATGTAAAAATAGATTTTTGCAACACAGTGCCTGAGGGGTGGGAGTTAAAAATTCAATGTCAGCTAGTTTGTACCCTAAGTAAGTAAAACCATCAAATTCCTTAAAGAATTAAAGAATAAAACAAATTGAAATGTAAACTTTAAATATGTATTAAAATAAAACAAACTATATATAGATATATAATACCAGTCATGTATTTATCAAAACTTGTTTAAAAAAACAATG
Organism: Doryteuthis pealeii; assembly: GCA_023376005.1. Lineage (NCBI taxonomy): Eukaryota > Metazoa > Mollusca > Cephalopoda > Myopsida > Loliginidae > Doryteuthis > Doryteuthis pealeii. The sequence continues at coordinate 32,184,114 of CM042180.1, forward strand.
AGGACTGTCTAATGTTGCATCTTCAAATTTTGAGTGTATTTATTCTATGTTATGACGATTTTGGGTAATATGACGTAAGCAGTGACGTAGTTTTTGTTACAGACAAAAACCGGAAGCGAATCTCCATTATTAATAGATTATTATTATTGTTGTTCTTCTTCTTCTTGTGAGATGCAAGAAAATCGAGCGGCCTGGTGCATAAACGTTAAGCAAGGCACGAAGAGGGGTGAAGTGGAGAGGAGTGCAGCCCCGACAGCAAAGAGAGCCAGAAAGAAGGAGAAAAGACAGCAGTCCCAGAAAGCATCACAGTTTGTGTGCAGTCAGTGCAACAAAGACTGTCTCTCAATAGTTAGCCGGCAAAGTCTCTTGCACAGATTCAGATAATTTTCTTTGGGCACCATGCCATTGTCCTTAGTGGATGGAATGGTGCCAACATATTGTTATTATCATTATTTGCTCTTTTTGAGTTTTCACATCAGCATTAACTGATGGTCTTTCACTGGAGTCTGAGTGACAGCAAGTCTCCTCAGGTCTCCAGGACTCTTCTGAGTATTCTGGCAGATTGCAGCAGTGCAGTGTTCTGAATGGTTTCAATCCTTCCTCTGATTTCCAAACGTCCCAGACACTTTTCCAATCCTTTTGGGACTGTTCCAAGTGCACCAACTACAATTGGTATTACTTTGACTTTCATATTACATAACTTTTTCAGTTCTCTGGCAAGGTCCAGATATTTGTCCATTTTTCATTTTCTTTAGCTTCACCCTGTGATCTGCTGGCACTACAAAAAATCCACCAGTTGACAAGTTCTTTCTTTGTTTATCAACACTAGGTCTGGTCTTTTGCTGGGGATAAGGTGATCCGTTTAATTCAAAGTCCCAGAGAATTTTATGCGTTCGTTCTCAAGAACAGATTCTGGTTTATGCATATACCATTTTGTTGTATGGTCAAAATTTATTTTTTTGCATAATTCCCAGTGGATCACCTTTCCAACCCAGTCGTGTCTAGTTTTGTATTCTCGTTGTGCTAGTTGGCTACATTCGCAGAGTATATGGTTAACAGTCTCATCTCTATTCCCACAAAGTCTACATTTACTATTTTATTGGGTCCAATCAATTTTCGCTTTGATGTAGTTTGTCCTTATGGCATTATTTTGTGCAGCAATTATAAGTGATTCAGTTTCTCTTTTGGGGTTTCCTTTTCTTAACCATGTCCAAGTCTTGTCATGGGCAACCTCTTTAATTTGTCGTTTGAAAAGTCCATATAATTGTTTTTCTTCCCATTTTTGTTTTCTAGTCTTTGTTGTTTTTCTGTTTGTCCATCTGTCGCTTCTACTATTGTTGACCGCCATAAGTAGTTTGTCTTTGCTTTTTCTTGTGTAATCTTTCTTATGTAAACTTTCTCGTTCTTTGGTCAATCTGTCTGAGTTCTTCTTTTGTCCATTTTAAGAATGGTCCTGAGTATCTTATAATGAGGACGGCCCAGGTATTGATTCCTTTGATCAGATTTATGCTGTTAAGTTTGGTTTCTAGAAGTTTTCTAGTTCTCCTGAGATATTCTTTTTTAACTTTTCCTTTCATTTCTGTTTGCTTAATATTTTTCGCTTCTAAAATTCCTAAATATTTGTAACTCTCATTTTCATCAAGTGAGTATTATAGTGTCCTGATTTGGCAGTTGTATTCCATTCATTAATTTTCTTTCATTACTAGCATAGCACATTTTTCAATTCCAAATTCCATTCCTATATCTTGGCTATATATTCTAATAGTTTGTACCAGGGTTTCTAATTCTTTTTCATTTTTTGCAAAATTTTTTATGTCATCCATGTACATAAATAGTAGTAGTAGTAGTAGTAGTAGTAGACTCCTTGCGATTTTTTCGCACTAGTAGTAACAGGTGGTTTTCACAGAAATCTGGGGGACAGCAACTCTGCTCAGCTCACCATGACATTTCTAAATACTCGAGCCGATCTCTGAAGTCCCGTCGACTGGATGGGCCCGTTTCTTACTTTGATCTCCATTTCAGCCTGTCTCTTTTCCAAGACTTTGGTAATCATTCCAATGGCACCGACCATGATTTAAATCACCGTCACTTTTATGCCCCACAGCTTTCAGGCAATACCCAAGTACCTCTCGATAATTTCACTTTCTTTTAATTTCATTCGATTGTCAGCTGGAAGGACAATTCTTGTTTCCGACTATGATGAAAATAAACATTGAAATGTTAACAC
>CM042180.1:32191340-32234900 GCA_023376005.1 Doryteuthis pealeii
AGTATCATTGACAGGTTAATTTCGCAGGAATTTCTCCGTGCTGTACTGTAGCCGAAGTAGTATAGTTTCTGACTATCCTGCTGAAGTCCCGGTTTCGATTTCTGTCGGAGGGCAATCGTTAGTATATATCGCTGATGAGATTTAATATAGTTGAAACAGTCTGTACGATCTTCAAAACACCGAGTAATTCTTTGAGAAATTCACTTGTCATTATTATCTTCTATAATTATCGAATTTTATGCGATATGCGCATTGTAATTGCCTTCAAGCAAAAATATATATATATATATATATATAATATATATATATATATATATATAGTCATTCACAGACACTGTGTATCGAGGTATCATGTCTCCTCAGTGTGTCTAGGCGTGATCGAAATGCCCACATTTGAACATTAGTGCAATATACATTTGTTTTTATAGAAGAGAAAGTGAACGGGTGTGAGTGAGTTTGGTGATGAAGTCAGCAGGATGGGAAGAGTTTGTGAGGATTTGATTGGTCAGAAGAAATCTATCATGGGTGGGAAGGGAGAAATGATCAAAAGTGTGGAATTTGTTGTGAGAGAAGAGAAGGTAGTTTAGTGCAAAGGTGGAGAGAATGTTAGGGAAGAAATTAGGTCAACATTCTTTGGTTGGTTTGGAGACAATTTTACCTTTCACTTTATCTTCTCTAAAAACATATGTATGTTGCACTAATGTTCAAATAAAAGACTAATGAAGTCCTGCTCAAGGCAGGACGAAATATATATCCAGCATCTACTTGTTTGAGTTGCTCTTTTTGTCCACTTTTTCCCTCTATTATTTACCACAATCTGTCGGATTTACTCCACACCTCCTATCCTCATCGGTATGTCAAGGTCACCGTTTTATGGAAGAGCTTTGAATTTAAGCGTAATTCGAACCCCGTCAGCTAATTTTCTCCAGAAAACACAACCTAACAGGTTGGGAGCATATATTTAGTCATCCGAAAAGAACGTGTTTCGATGTATCACGTACCCTCAGAGTGGCTAGACTTAGCAGGCTACCACTTGCCGGAACGAAACCCGACCGATTTTTCATCAGTCAGAGTTGTTAACTCTGCAAGGAGGTAGAATTAACTCTCAATTCATTTTGCTGTCAAATCTGACGAGACTTAAAGCCTAAATAAAGTTCTTTTTTGTAAGAAAGTAGAATAACAATGAAGGGAATTTTAAACGTAGAAATTTAGTGACTAAGTTATTATTACCAGAGAATTCTATTTTCTGAAAATCAGTATTATTTTGTTGATAGCTTTAACATACTGGTAAGCTTTATTATAAATTCAATATTTTTTTTTTTGGGGGGGTATTATTTGGACTATTGTCCGCATTCTTATTGTTACTAGCAAAATAATATGGTCACCTGCCCCCCATCTCACAAACGATCCAAGTGAGACGGATATATATATATATATATATATATATATATATATATATATATATATATATATACGCCCTCAGAGTGGCCAGATTTAGCAGGCTACCCACTTGCCAGGAACGAAACCTGAGCGATTTATATATATATATATATATATATATATAATATATATATATATATTATATAAGATAAATATATAAATGTTTTACATATCTATTTATTAGGTGACAAAGGAACATTCACAACCATATTGGTTTCATGCGATGCAATCATCAGGTGAAGATGTTTCAAATGAAACATCTTCACCTGATGATTTCATCGCATGAAACCAATATGGTTGTGAATGTTCCTTTGTCATCAAATAAATAGATATGTAAAACATTTATATATTTATCTTATTATATTATATAACAGCTCTATTTTATATTGAGCACTCTACCAATTAATACTGCCTTTGGTACACCATTCCAGCAAAAGCTGAAATAGTGACCATCTCACATTATAGTATATATATATATATATATATATATATATATATATATGTGAGAGAGAGTTTTATAATTTGGTTGAAGCATTGTGTATATATTGGTTTGCCGATTGGTTTTGAAGGCTATCACAATACAGGTCTAAATAAATATAAGGTAACTAGGATGGTGTTCATTTACCTGGAATTCATTTTTATTTTATTTTATTAGAAAACCGTTACGCCTCCCAGTAGGGCTGGATGAGTCTAATGCCAGCGTGAGATTGATCACAAGTGGTAGATCTATTTCGGGCGATGTAAAAATAATATATATATTATATACACTAACAAAATGAAAAAACACTCTCCGGGCGATGTAAAAATAATTTTTTGAAAGATATTGCTTGAGGAGGTGGAAGTTAAAAATTAAATGTCGGAGAGTTTGAACCATAAATCATGAAATCATCAAATTTATTAAAGGAGTAAAAAAAATAAAACAATTTGAAATCAAAACTAAGTTCTATTAACTTTGAATATTTATTAAAATAAAACAAATTGTATATAAATGCATGATACTGGGGATGTATCTATTAAAACTTGTTTTAAAAAACAATGAAGACTGTCTAATGTTGCATGCTCAAATTTTGAGTGTGTTTATTCTATGTTATGACGATTTATGACGTGTATAGTGACGTAGTTTTTGTTACAGGCGTGAATCGCTATTATTAATAGATATACAGTGTATATAACAATAAAGATGCGGACAATAGTCCAAATAATATGAAAAAAATATTGAACTTAGAATAAAGCTTAGAATAAATTCCCCACCACTGGGTCGCGACCTGGTACCGGGCCATTAGGTACCGGGCCCCACAGACCGTTTGAACTTTTTTTAAGCTTTATCCTCAGTCGTCGACACAATAGCTCCCAGTCCTGTCGGTTGGGTCTTTAGAAAACACCAACTGCACCTTGTAGAGGGGTAAGAACCCCCCACCAATGTTGGCCGTGTCTGGCGTCACGTGATGCATAAGGACGGAACCCTTGGCTGAGCAGTCCATGACATGCAACAATCCACTTTGGCCTTTACTTAGGCTAGACGGGCGGTCAGAGAGGCCCCCTCCTATGAATCAGCTAGCCACATTGTCCTGGCACGTATATAATTATCCCAACCCTATTGCCATTATAGTAACCCCCAGCCATTTTTATCTTTTTTTATCATATATGGGCTAGAACAGCGGTTCCCAACCACCGGGGCGCGACCCGGTACCAGGCCGCGGGCCATTTTGGTACTGGCCTCACAGAAGGTTTGAATTTTGTTTAAATTTTTAAAATTAATTATCAGTCTAAATGTTGATGTTTTATTTTGAAAAGTGACTTCTGTGCCTCATTATTATTATTTGATTCACTTATTCACTCTTTTATATAGAAATGATAACTATTGTCACTTGAATCGAGTTTTGTTTATTCTAATTATTTCTTATTAGAAAGGATTTTCGTTCTAAAATATTTTCGTTTACAGAAATGTTGTTAATTATTAATTTATGAACAAAAGGTTGTTTATTGTCTGTTGATATTGGCCGTGTCTGGCGTCCCGTGATGCTTAAGGACGGAACCCTGGTGGCTGAGCAGTCCATGACATACAACAATCCACTTTGGCCTTTACTTAGGCTAGACGAGTGGTCAGAGAGGCCCCTCCTATGAATCAGCTAGCAACATTGTCCTGGCACGTATATAATTATCCCAACCCTATTGCCATTATAGCAACCCCCAACCCTTTTTATCATATATGGGCTAGAACAGCGGTCCCAAACCACCGGGTTGCGACCCGGTACCAGGCCGCGGGCAATTAGGTACCGAGCCGCACAGAACGTCTGAATTTTTTTAATTTTTTTTTTTATTGATTATCAGTCTAAATGTTTATGTTTTATTTTGAAAAGTGACTTCTGTGCCTCATTATTATTACTAACAAATATATGCCCCCTCCGGGTGCAAGTATTTAAGTTTTAATGTAATAAAATATTGTATTAAATTAGAAAGGTTAATTAAACTAAATAAGAATACAGATAAAAAGATTTGAAACAGAGGGAGTATAATAAAAAATGGAACAACTGAAACTTACTCTTCCATCACTCTCGTCTTTCATTGTTATTTTTTCTAATTTAAGTATTTAGTTAAAAGAGGAAGTAAAGAATAAAATTACAGTTATTTCTTCTTGTTAATGAATTTCATTTAAGATTCATTGAAGAGATTTTTGCTTATATTCATTAAAATAAAACCAAACAGAAATCAATAATACTAAGCACATTTATTAAATTCGATTTTTTAATATTAATATGCAAATTAGCCTGCCCGTTCACACTGTAAACCGCTATTTTGTTGTATATATAAACATAATTGCATGTTGTCAGTATGTAGACATAGTTAACAGTATTAATAATGTAAGACAATTTTATTAATAATTGAGATTTAGATAAAAATAAAATCATTGAGAATGTGATGTCAATAACTAAAGGAATTGTGACTTGAGTAGGAATATAGTTTCGGTTACAGACAGAAAAACACACAATCAACATTATAATAAGATTTGATTCACTTGTTCACTCTTTTATATAGAAATGATAAGTATTGTCCCTTGAATCGAGTTTTTTTATAAATTATTTCTTATTAGAAAGGATTTTCGTTTTAAAATAAATATTTTCGTTTTCAGAGATGTTTTGATTATTAATTTATGAACAAAAGGTTTTTTATTGTCTGTTGATGTTTGCATTTGACATAAGACCACTGTGGATGATTTATTATTAGATTACGTCATTAACGATTATCGAGCAAATGTAGGCCGGAGCATATGAAGGCCGGTCCGTGAAAATATTGTCTTAGATGAAACCAGTCCGTGGCGCAAAATAGGTTGGGGACCGCTGGGCTAGAAGGCGGTGACTGAGGGTCTCAATGTCCTGTGTATGACGTTAAACTCTATCTGATGGTGAAGTTCCAATCCTTGAATTCTGGGGAATGTCGAGGACCACTTCATTACCAATGTCCTCAGGTCTACTCTGACCCGGAGTGGTAGTACCTGTCAGAGTATAAATAAAAATGGGCCAAATAGAAAATGTTCTATTTCTCTGAATTTTTAGATGAGGCTTGATAATTAGTATTATTGTATTATTCCGACTATTGTCCTCGTCTTTATTGTTATCTACACTATTTCTCTGAATTTTTTTAGATGAGGCTTGATAATTAGTATTATTTGTATTATTCGGACTATTGTCCTCGTCTTTATTGTTATCTACACTATTTCTCTGAATTTTTGAGATGAGGCTTGATAATTAGTATTATTTGTATTATTCGGACTATTGTCCTCATCTTTATTGTCATCTACACTATTTCTCTGAATTTTTGAGATGAGGCTTGATAATTAGTATTGTTTGTATTATTTGGACTATTGTCCCTCATCTTTATTGTCATCTACACTAATTCTCTGAATTTTTGAGATGAGGCTTGATAATTAGTATTGTTTGTATTATTGGACTATTGTCCTCATCTTTATTGTCATCTACACTATTCTCTGAATTTTTTAGATGAGGCTTGATAATTAGTATTATTTGTATTATTCGGACTATTGTCCTCATCTTCATTGTTATCTGTACAACGTTTCGGCTGATGTGACCTCCAGCCTTCTTCGGGTATTTCTTGTCGAACTCTGAAACCTTCTCGGACTCGGGAACCTTCTTTTCGAACTCGGGAACCTTCTTGTCGTTATCGGTTCCAGAGTCCGAAAAAGTACCCGAACCCGGCAAGAAATACCTGAAGAAGGCCGGAGGCACATCGGCCGAAACGTTCTACAGATTACAATGAAGATGAGGACAATAGTCGAAATAATACAAATAATACTAATTATCAAACCTCATCTCAAAAATTCAGAAAAATAGTAAAAAAAATAATCTAAAAAGACAATCAAAACCTTATTTTAAAAGTAAATAAAAGAAATTGTAATTCGAATTTTTTTTTCGAAAATTCTTAGCTCAAAAAACTCCCGGGTTTATAGCCTGTAATTACACAAAACAAACTTTCCGCGTGTCATCCTCGTGCGTGCGTATGATGCTGCTGCCCTACCCTGGTGATGTGCATTGGCTTGTGGGTGTCGATGTTTGCAACGGTATTGATGTCAATGCAGTCGCATAAGCAATGTCATGAAAATATCTTGACTTAATATCTTCATGAAAAAGATGAATCGTCGAAAGAAGCGATCTATCTATCTATCTATCTATCAATCGATCTATCTTTCTATCAACCTCAGTTAGCTAATATCTATGTGTATATTTATCTATCTATCTATCTCATTCTGTTCTTATCTATCTATGAAAATATGTTGACTTAATATCTTATGATAAAGACGAGTCGTCGAAAGAAGCGATCAATCTATCTATCTATCTATCTATCTATCGGTCTATCTATCTATCAATCGATCTATCTATCAATCTCAGTTTGCTAATATCTATGTGTATATTTATTTATCTATCTATTTCAGTCTGTGCTTATCTATTTATGAAAATATGTTGACTTAATATCTCATGATAAAGACGAGTCGTCGAAAGAAGCAATCTATCTATCTATCTATCTATCAATCGATCTATCTATCTATCAATCGATCTATCTATCTATCTATCAATCTCAGTTTGCTAATATCTATCTGTCAATTTATTTATCTATCTATCTCAGCGTGTTCTAAGATTTTTCCTTTTAAGGTGGTTGATTTTCTGTTGTTATTTTTGTCAATATTTTTTATCAATAATATTTCGTCTCTTTGAAATTAAAATATTTTAATTTGTAAAGTCTGGCTCAAATTAGATACAGGTGTTAAGCTGTGTTAATTATTATTCTATGTTACTGCTGTCCCTGACCAAGATTGAACCTGAAGTCTAGAGATAATTGTCACTTAGAACTGTCTTAAGCTAACTTTTTTATCCACTACGACATGTGTCCATGGGTCGAAACGTTGTACAGATAACAATGAAGATGAGGATAATAGTCCGAATAATACAAATAAATAGAAATTGTGTTTATAAAAAAATAAATTTAAAAACTTTTCTTGCGAAATATTGCTACTAATCTTTCAAAAGTTTGTAGGCATTAAATGATACACCGAAATTGATATGCCGTAAAACAAAACATATAAACAAAAAAAACAAAAAAAACAATAAAAACAATAGCGTTGTCTTTTAAATCGTATGGTTATCAAGAAACTTAGTCAATATTACATGACGTAATTAGAATTAATATCAATTTATTAATATTAATTAATTAATACTAAATCATAGAGAATTGTCTGACGTAACCCGGTTTTTGACATAAATCTGACGTATTGCACTCAAGTGAAAACAAATACCGTAGGACTAGCATAAATAACTCACGAAACAACTTAACCGTCACTAAACATTAAAGAACAGTAAAAATTCATTTTAAATAATAAAGAATAATGAACGCAATTAATTACGATATTTTATCTATTTTAGGATTTGTCGTTTACGTATGAGGACAGATACATTACCGTAAACAACGCACCGAAAAATATAATCTGTTAAAAGATTGAAGTATTTAAAGAATATGTTAGTTAATTTCTAGCGTTATGACATTTAGTTAAACAGTCTTTGCATAAAGAGATATTTTGATCATCACCACAATGCATACTCATATTGACGCATGTTTATTAGCCGACGCTGCATTGTTTCGACCTATTAATTAGATCTTCTTCAGGGCATTTGTTGATATAAGGAAAGGTAATAACAAATTTCTATCACAGAATAACGAGAAAAATTGCGATAGTCCTTGTTTATCAGTTTGTTCAAAATTTGAATTTTGAAGAAAGAATGCTGGAAAGGTGGACGGTTTGACATATGACGTCAAATATTCTTCTTTATGGTGTGAGTATGAGTGTGTGTGAGTGTAGGTATCTAATTAATGGATCGAAACACTACAGCGTCGGCTAATAAACTTACCGCTCAATTTATTTAAACCAGAGATTTTTTCAATCTTCTTAATATACTTCATACCGTTGGATTCACTTCCATCTCTTCACACACACACAACACACACACACATACACACACACACACACACACATATATATATAATATATATATATATATATATATATATATATATATATATATATAAGATTTTGGATGTTTGTTTTTTAGAAGGATTGTTGAGTAAAGTATATATTATCATTTATATTTTGCTTGAAGGCAATTACAAGGCGTATATCGTATAAAATTCGATAATTATAGAAAATAATCATGAAAAGCGAACTGCGGCAAGCGATCGTGCGGCGTGTAGAATATCGTACAGACTGTTTCAACTTCATTAAGTCTCATCAGTGATATAGTTTGTTTTTTAATTGTCCTAAACATAAAACACAGGACAATAAAAAAATAAAGAATTCAACATTCGCATCCGATGATTGGGGCTGTTAGACACTTTGTCTAAGCTTCCTAAAATAGGCTATATGCAAATAATTTAAGTCTTCTTTTATATTCTTACTGATACGTTTGCTCTGTGACTCTAACAATAAGAGCTCTGCAATGGGTTCTGCAAACTGCGACACGTTTTAAAAAACTCCTATGCCTTCTCCGTTTTTTAAATTATATATATAGATAGATAGATAAATATAGATATATACATAAGTCATCCAGACTCGTGTTTCGACGTTTACATCTCATCAGTGAGGCTCGATTTATTTAAAAGCTACCTCTAGCCGGGAGCGAAACCCGATGGAATTTTCGTCTGCCAAGATCCTTATATATATATATATATATATATATATATATATATATATATATATAAACCCACATATAGATATATTAAATAATTTGGTAGTATTCCCGATTTCAGTTGAAGTTATTACTTCTCTCTTGAAACATACAATTGAAAGCGCACGTGCAAAATACTTTTATGCATAGATTATATATATATATATATATATATATATATATATATATATATATATATATAAGGGAGTGTGACGTCAATATATAAGAGTGATTTTTTAATGTCTTGCTCCCCCAGTGCACGTGCGCGTTTGTGTCCCTTCCGATATTTGTGAAGACGTCGGCCATAAATGCCACTCATAAATATACACATACGTAATAGACACTCGCAACTGCGACTTTGTGTTCATTTCGGTTTTCACACCAACAACGACATTAAACGAACGAACACATGCGGGCCATTTCTGTCGACGTGGATCAACTTTCTTTAAATTCATTTGTATAATCTACTAAAATCTATTGCTACGTCTCATCTCAATAGGCACACATGCACACACACACACACACACACACACACACCACACACACACATATATATATATATATATATATATATATATATATATATATATATATATATAAGTAAAATGCATAGGCGTGAAACTGTCAGTAACTAAGCGCTATTGACGTCATGTCCACGCTTCTTTAATACAGACACACACACACACACACACACACACACACACACACACACATATATATATATATATAATATATACGTAAATTGAAAATGGAAGTGAATCCGACGGTATGTTGAAAAGTGAAATAAAGGAAAGAAAGTATAGACTGGATAGAATATGATTATTTTAATTAATTTAACATACACGTGTTTCGGTCAGGAGTTTATCCATGTGTACATTATTCTATTTATTATTATATTTAAATAAACATGAAATAAAATAATAATTTTAAAAAAAAAATATATATATAAGCCATCCAAAGACACGTTTAACGTCTCTTCAGTGTGGCTAAACACACCAACTACCTCTGACCAGGAGCGAAACCCGGTTAACTTTTCCTTAGCTCGATTCGTTAACTTCTTGGCCATTTGACAGCTGCCGTCAAGGAGCTGTGTTTAAACTATTAAATAAATTCATTTGTTTATATATTTTACGATCACCAGAGAGATCCAGTCTGTAAAGAGCAGATGATAATTGCTTTATGCTGCATATAATGTCATCCATAGACACACTGTTTCGACGTTTCAAGTCACTCTAGTGTGGCTAGACACAGATATATATATATATATATATATATATATATATATATATATATATATATATATATATGTTTGTGTGTGTGTATGTGTGTATGCTACCAAATCCCGGTTGAGCTCTCTAGAGGGGAATTTAATTGAACTTAGCGTAAGGCATTACTCGTCTTTTGTTTACAGATTTGAGTTCTCTGGTATTTGTAAACATACATCTACGGAAGTATGTATGAGTTAAATGTTCGCCTCTTACTGACAGTTACTAACGGCCGAATCGGTAAGAAGCCAGAATGACTTCGCTCCCGGCTAGAATAGGCTATTAAGTCTAGCCACACTGTTATCTAAGACACATTGTATTATTATTGTATGATCCAGTATGTATAAATACAGTGAATCTTTAAATCACTACAGAGAGCTCAATGTATAATAATTTTTTTTAGGTTATATACAGAGCCATATTTATCTTTGAAAGGAAAGAAAAACTCAACACCGTTATTCCATAATAAATTTATTTCGACCAAAATTGGAGCCTTTGTAAATCTAAGTTGATTTAACAAAGATCACCAAAACCCAATCTCTTCAGATGGTAATAATCATATATATTATATATATATATATATATATATATATATAATATATATATATTTACTTTACTTCATTAAGTCTCATCAGCGATAATATACTAACGACTCCCCTCTGATGAGACTTAATGAAGTTGAAACAGTCTGTACGATATTCTACACACCGAGTGATTCTTTGCGAAATTCACTTGTCATTATTATTATCTTCTATGATTATCGAATTTATGCGATATTCGCATTGTAGTTGCCTTCAAGCAAAAATATAAATATTATCGACAATGCTTCTAAAAAATAAACAAACATCCAAAAAAATCTTATATATATATATATATATATATATATATATATATATATATATACTTTTAAAGACAGAAAAAGTTAACAAACCATCATTTGGCTATAATAGATCTTTTTAACAAAAACTCAATATGAATCTCCTCACATCAGATAGCATTATATAGACTAGACTCATATTGAGTTTACAGTAGAGATAAATTTATAATAGTCAAATGATGGTTTGTTTAGATTTTTCTTTCATTGGATGTATAGATATTTCTCCGTATATTATTAATTTATTAGTTAATATACATATTGTATTACCTTGCAATATCTCTTAAGAAAATATATCAAACTTTGTAATAATTAGATTGAACTATTGAACAGTTTTTGACATAATTTCTTTTGACTTTGATTCTTCATTTGATTTAGACTAATATCGTCATGTTGATTTCAAAAACTGCAGTCAGTTTTCTTCTGTCACGTCAAGTTCTTTTCTCTACAGCTTACTCTCCAAATAAGCACAATTGTATCGTTTGTGATGTAATGAATATGTAAATACCTTGGTACCCCCTCACTATAATCTGATTGGACAGTGTCATGTATAAATAGTCGACACTGTGTTGGTACAAGCGCCTAAGCCTACAACCCGTCCTTCGGGACGGGGGTCCAGTGAGCTTCGGCCACTGGACCGGTGAGATGGTAAATTAATAGCGTCGATCCCAGAGGGCCGTCCCTCCAGGCAATACCTGCCCCCTTGACTTAAAGGGGCAGGGCTGGGTTTATTGCTCAGCGCCTGAGGCGCCCCCTTGAGGGAGAATGCCGACGGGATCGACGCAATTTTTCCACCTGCCACCCATGAGTCTCGGCTTGTGGGTGGTCCCACATAAATAGGGCCTTCGTGCCTGACTCGGTACGCGTGGGGTACTGGCAAAATAAAGCCTAAGCCTACAAGCCCAGTGTGCTTCGGCCACTGGACCGGCTGAGTTGGTTGATAACGTCGATCCTAGGGGGCCGTCCCCCCAGGCAATACCTGCCCCCTCGATTTAAAGGGGCAGGGCTGGGTTTATTGCCCAGCGCCTGAGGCGCCCCCCTTGAGGGGGAATGCCGACAGGATCAACGCAATGTTTCTACCTATCACTCATGAATCTCGGCTTGTGGGTGGTGCCCACATAAAACGGCCTTGTGCCATATCGTGTGAAAGTGGGACACATGTAAATACCCCTAAGCCTACCAGCGTAAACTTATTCGCCAGACTACCTCACGACTGCTCGGAAGACGTACTGCTATTCGACGTACCAGCTACTACTGCGATAATATACCAAATACCAACTTCATAATATATCCCTTAACCCGGAAACATCAGTTTGTCTATAAGTAATAGGACTTGTCAGCTGATTAAGTTTATTATTTTATTGAAAAGGAAGAAGAATCTTTCAGATCAGGTGACTAGGTTGATTCCCAAGCACAAATTTGTTAGAGGCTTTATTTTTTGTTGTTGATAAAATGGAAGGTATCCTGTAGCTCAAAATGTTGAAGTGTTAAAGAAAAACTGAGGTCATTTGAATTCAAAGATTTAAAAAATAATTTTAAAAAGTGTCAGATCCAACTCAACCAAAATAGTGTTCCCCAGGGTTATCATACTGTTTCTCAAAAAGTTGAAGCCCTAGCACCTATATGACTTTCCAAACCCTATTGCCTTTATGGCAAGCCCCAATCCCTTTTTATCATATGGGTGCTAGAAGGCGGTGGCTGCGGGTCTACATGTCCTGGGAATGACGTTAAACTCTATCTGATGGTGAGGTTCCAGTTTTGGAGATTTGGGGAATGTGGAGCACCCCATTCATCACCATTGCTCCCTGGTCCACTTTGACCCGGAGTGGTAGTACCTGTTAGGGTCCCATCTATGGGTTAAATAGGAAAATGTATTTATAAAAAATTGTATTATCCATTAAGAATTGATTTATTTCAAAACTTTATTGGCATTAAATGACCCACTGAGGTTGATATGCCGTAAAACAAAACAAACAAACAATCAAAAAGTTGATGTAGTAGAGAAAAAACTGAGGAAATTTTTGATACAGAATCCAAAAGTTAGTAAAAAAAAAAAAAACAAGTTTCAGATCTAAATCAACAAAATTTGTGAGGCCCAGTATAATGTTTTATTATTTCCTATTATGAGCTTAAGTAAACAAACAAATGTGTTTATTTTTTATATGGCTTTAAGCCGACAATTTTTGGAGGATATGTGCTTAATTGAAGTCAATTTTGAAAAGGAATTATTTAATAATTAATGAATTTAGGCGGGCATATATGTTCAAATGTAAGGCTAAGCAAATCGAGAAAATGTCAATCCCTGAATGTACATTTCGACCTATTAGGTCTCACCAGCAAGGTTATAGACATGGGAGACTGCTCCGTGTGTGACTCGAAACCTCGACAGGCGAAGTCTCTAACCGTTACACAAGCTTGCCATTTCCACATTCTTCGTTTGTTTTGAAACTTATCTATGTTCCACTTTTTATTGACTTGCTACACGACAGTATGAGGTTAAGTAAACAAACAAATGTGTTTATGTTTTATATGGCTTTAAGCCGACAATTTTTGGAGGATATGTGCTTAATTGAAGTCATACCTAATTTTGAAAGTTAATTAGTTGATAATTTCCTATTATGTATAATTTTTTTTAAACATTCCCTAAAATAAGAACACATTTGTTAGATGCTGTATTTCTATTGTTTTTGAGGAAAATCGAGGGTATCCCGTAGCTGAAATTGTTGAATTGATAAAGAAAAACTGAAGTCATTTTGGATTCAGAGGTAAAAAAAAAAATAGTTTCAAAAAGTGTCAGATCCTACTCAACCAAAATAGTGTTCCCCAGGGTTATCATAATGTGGTATATCCACAGTTCCTGCTAGTGTTACTCAATACGGCTACAATATTTCTCAATTTGAAATACGACGCTACGATAATTTATGGTTTTCGATAATAGCCGACGGCACTAGAAGGGTACACCCCTAAAAAAATTGTAGAGTTTTGGTGTAAATGATATACATCTATGCTACTGATTCGTAGTAAAGGAAATCGTAATAGGTAAGTAAAAAAAAACAAAAAAACTCCCCCCCCCAAAAAAAAAGCAACACTAAATAAACAATCCTTGACTGTCACATTAAATGATAATCTTTTGCATATATATATATATATATATATATAGAGAGAGAGAGAGAGAGAGACAGACAGACAGACAGACAGACAGACAGACAGAGAGAGGTAGCTGCTAAAAAATGGTATAACTGCACTGATGAGAGGTGATACTCGAAACACGTGTCTGTAGTTTACTATATATATATATATATTATATAATATATATATATATTATATATTTAATAAGTCATCCCAAGACACGTGTTTCGGCGTTTCACACCTCTTCAGTGTGGCTATACACAACTATCTTTGGCTAGTGTCGAACTGAGACTGACCATATGGTAGCCCGATATCCTATCTGCGCGTCCACTGACAGCCGCAGCGGGGTCTGGCGTTTTTAAACTATTAAGTACATAGGTCTGTTTATGTATTTTACGGTCACTGAGATATCAAATTTCCGGGTAAACGATCATTGCTTATATGCTTAGTAGTGAGAGTTAATTTAAATTACCAATAAGAGAGCTCATACCAAATTATATATATATATATATATATATATATATATATATATATTTGGCTCTTTTTATATCATAAATATAATTAATAAATTCATCAATTTATTTATATAATATATATATATATATATATATATGTGTGTGTGTGTGTGTGTGTGTGTGTGTGTGTGTATGTGTGTATGGATATATATATATGGCTCTTTTATATCATAAGTATAATTCATGAATTCATAAATTTATATATATATTTGTGTATATATATATTATATATATATATATATATATATATATATATATATATATATATATATATATGTCCCTTTTTATATCATAAGTCTAATTTATGTCATTGCAAACACTCCCTGATAATAAGATCTAAGTTAATCACCTCCTGCTAGTTCTCCAATTTCAGGGTGTATCCCCTTCGTTTCTAGTAGGTTTTTATTCTCCCCTTCGTCGTCCCTGCTTTACTTTTTTTTAGTTCCCTACTCTTAGCTAGAATATCGATATATTAATGCACTTGTTCCTTAATCTTCCGACCGTTATTATCTTGTAACACCCATTGGTTAAAAATGAGACCGTCCAAACTGAAATGCAAAAATATAAATCCTTATTATCGGGTGTCGTTTATCTACCGAATTCTTATTTATTATGAGTGTCGTCACCTCAGCTACATAACGGACCATTCCGTTTTTATTATAAAGAAAGAAAAGGAAGGAAAAGGACATGTGATACAGAAAGAATGCAAAAAGAAATAAAGAAAAAAAGAAAGAGATGGGGAAATGTAGAGAGAGGGTGATCGTGCAGAAGCGATAACGCTAATGTGTTTCCATCGAACATAATGAAAAGATGATAAAAAGAAGAGGAAAGAAAGACGAGAGAGAGAGAGAGAGAGAGAGAGAGAGAGAGAGAGAAAGAGAGAGGGAGAGAGAGAAAGAGAGGGGAGAGAGGGCATTAAATCAAAATTATTATACTTTTTACATACTGAACTATTTCGCAATAGCTCTTAAGTAACCATATCAAACATATCATTACATATCGTTGTAATAATCTAATTATGATACTGTGGTATATCCACAGGTCGCACTAGTTATTAATAAATGTACATTGCTTCGTTCTTAATTTGAGTACCAAGAGGGAAGATATTTGTCGTACAAATACCAGCTGCACTGACTCAAAGTTTAAAACATTATTATAGGGACTAGCAAAAGAGAAAATCACCTTTCATGTGGTGTAAAAAAATGTAATTTTGAAAGATATACTTGATTGGCATGTTCATGTGTTTGACGATATAAAAATAAATTAGCTCAGCTTAAGAGAGCCTTCATAAAGGGGTAAGGGCTGGGTTTACATGCCTCAAAGACCTCCAGTCTTTACTATACCATCAATATGAATTGATCTTGATTTTTTAATAATTATAAAAAGCCCCCCCCCCCTAAAATATATTTGGGAGGGTTGTGTGAAGGTGTTTTTATAGTGGTTAATATCAGTTTAAGTTTTTTCTCTCTTATTATCCTGACCGCCCTGTCGGCTGGGACGTTAGAATGCACCGACTGCTCCTCTGCAGAGGGGTAAGACTCCCCCAATGGGGCCACCTATTGGCCATGGGTGGCGACCCGTGATGCTTAAGGATAGAGCCCAGGTGGATGAGCAGTTCATGACATGCAATACTCCACTTTGGCCCTATCTTGGGCTAGACGGGCGGTCGGAGAGGCCCCCTCCGATCAATCGGCTGGTCACGTCAAGCCCTAGCATCTATATGATTTTCCCAACCTTATTGCTCTTATGGCAAGCCCCAACCCCTTTTTATCATATGGGTGCTAGAAGGCGGTGGCTGCGGGTCTACATGTCCTGGGAATAACGTTAAACTCTATCTGATGGTGAGGTTCCAGTTTTGGAGGTTTGGGGAATGTGGAGCACCCCTTCATCGCCATTGCTCCCTGGTCCACTCTGACCCGGAGTGGTAGTACCTGTTAGGGTCCCATCTATGGGTTAAATAGAAAAATGTATTTATAAAAAAATTGTATTATGCATTAAGAATTGATTTATTTCAAAACTTTATCGCCATTAAATGACCCACTGAAGTTGATATGCCGTAAAACAAAACAAACCAAACCAAACTTATTCTCCTGAGATTTTCATTCCATAACAAAGTTCCTCAGCATTTTTGTTTGCTTTTTAACATTCCTTAGCTAATAAGAATAAATCAATGATTTCTGTCATAATTTACTATGACTACAATAAAATATGGCCCTAGATTGGTTAAAATCAATCGGTCAATCCAAAAATTTTCTTTCCCTCTTTCAAAATCGGAAGGGGTTACATGGAAAGTTACCGTTAGCCGTTATAATTATTGACAGCAGTTTCGCTTACCTGTACACCGACTTCTGATTGGCTGAAGGAAAGACGTATGAAAGGAAATCAGAATTAGCAGATCTTGGCAGTTAATCAACAGGAGCAGACGTTAGGATAGTCACTCCCAAGATGCCGACTTCTCACTGTACGGGTTGTGGGTTTCTATCATAAGTAAGTAAAATCATCAAATTTAGTAAATGAGCAAAAGAAAAAGAAAATGATAAATAAAAATAACTTGAAATGTGACTTAGGTCTTTCCCCCTCAACTAAAATACTGTGTGCATCTATTAATAACACTGGTTTACAGTCCTCATTGTTTTTTAAAACAAGTTTTAATAAATACATGACTGTTATTATATATCTATATATATAGTTTGTTTTATTTTAATACATATTTAAAGTTTGCATTTCAAATGGTTTTATTTTTTAATCCTTTAAAGAATTTGATGATTTTACTTACTTAGGGTATAAACTCGCTGACATTGATTTTTTTACTCCCACCCCTCAGGCAATATGTTTCAAAAATCTATTTTTACATAGAGCATAGTTTTGGTTACAGACTGTAGCATAATGGACGGGCCCTACCCGGGAACACCTATATTTGTGGCCTTGTGCCAGACACACAGAGAAACCTTTAAAAAATGTAGTACTGATTCTCTGATATTACTAGACGCCATTACGTTACAAGACAAATAGAGACCGAATCTCCATTATTAATAGATTGACGATTTTGGGTATTGTGACTTAAGCAGTGACATAGTTTCAGTTACAGAAAAATAGAAACCGAATCTCCATTATTAATAGATTGAAGATTGTGGGTATTGTGACGTAGGCAGTGACGTAGTTTCGGTTACAGTCAAATATAGACCGAATCTCCATTATTAATACAATGAAGATGTTGGGTATTGTGAAGTAAACAATGACATAGTTTCGGTTACAGAAAAATAGAGACCGAATCTCCATTATTAACAGATTGAAGATTTTGGGTATTGTGACGTAAGCAGTGACATAGTTTCGGGTTTGGAGTTTGATTAGAAAGAGTTTATTGTGGATGTTGATATTCCAGCGTTGTTGTCATTTTGTGTTTTGGGTATTGTGATGTAAGCGGTGACATAGTTTCGGGTACAGAAAAATAGAGACCGAATCTCCATTATTAATAGATTGAAGATTTTGGGTATTGTGACGTAGACAGTGACGTAGTTTCGGTTACAGTCAAATATGATATAGATATAAATGTTACAAAATTCTATTTGGTTTTTGCGCAACATAATCTTCCATTTATAGTAATAAATAATATGGTAATAGAAGTTTCTTTAGATCATCTTTTAGCTTGCTCTAAAAATTGCACGAAGATTATATTTACCCGGAAAGGAAGCCTTAAGCAAATGACAAACGGGTGGTAGTTACGGGTAGGTGGGGTGGAACCCACCCTCAGTCCTGACTGAGTAGGAAGGATTGTATAAGCAAAGAAGTAAGTAAAATATACGCATAGCAACCTATGATGCCTTTGCAGACGCAGGTGGTGATATCAACTAAGATAATAAACGGGTTTGGGGTAACTAAGGGGTTGACTACCATGCAATTTAATGCAAAAACCTTCCCCCTACCCACTTCCCTTCCACCCCCGACCGTATCAGCCTACATTTATTCTGCTAACAGAAAGGAAATACAAGAATTGGAGTAGGAGAGACAAAGCAGGGTGTGGGGTAGGAGGAACTGGAAATACGTAAGCATTAAAGTATGTATGTGGTTTGTCCAAAAAATAAAAAAACTTTTCATGTATATATATATCTATACATATATAAAGGGCACTTGTGTAAATCTGTTTGTTTGTTTGTTTGTTTTGTTTTACGGCATATCAATCTCAGTGGGTCATTTAATGCCGATAAAGTTTTGAAATAAATCAATTCTTAATGGATAATACAATTTTTTTATAAATACATTTTTCTATTTAACCCATAGATGGGACCCTAACAGGTAATACCACTCCGGGTCAGAGTGGACCAGGGAGCAATGGTGATGGAGGTGTGCTCCACATTCCCCAAACCTCCAGAACTGGAACCTCACCATCAGATAGAGTTTAACGTCATTCCCAGGACATGTAGACCCGCGGCCACCGCCGTCTAGCCCAAGATAGGGCCAAAGTGAAGTATTGCATGTTATGAACTGCTCATCCACCTGGGCTCTGTGAATCTGTGTATCCGGAGGAAACATCGAAAACAAAACAATTAACGACGAATTAAATAGATATACACATTAAATATCACCAGGGATTGGATTTTGAGCAAAAATAATGAAGATTCGATTTAAATTCATGAAAATATTTTTTTTAATAAAATTTAAATGATAACAACATGGAATTTGTTTCCATTTAATATTGTAGACATAACTTTCTATTTTCGGAGAGACTGGATCAACGCAAGGTCTTTTTTTAAGTATGGATTTTGATGGGGCATCCAGCGGGGATCCAACTCGAAATTCAGTAATAATGGATCTGCGAGACTAACTTTAAAAAACAAATCCCCCTCTACCCAGGAGACGCCGGGTAGCCACTTCTAGTCTTATTATAATAAAGATTGTGTGTGTGTTTGTGCGTAACCGAAACTACGTCAACACCAATGCCACAATTCTCTAAGACATGCCACATCGACATCAACACAGGGGAGGCTTGTACAGAAGACCGTACGACCTAGCGCCTCCTCGTAAAAAAAAGGAACGAAAAGGAGTGAAAAAGAGAGGAAAGAAGCCGCCGCAGAAAAAAGAGCCAAAAGGAAGGAGAGATAACAGCATCTTCAGCAAGCATCACCGTTTGTTTGCAATCACTGCACCAGAGATTGCCATCCAAAAATTGGTCTCTTCAGTCACTCACGCAGCTGCAGATTTTAAAAAAAGTGGACACTATACCATCGTCTTTAGTAGACGGAAGCATGCCAAGAAATATGGAGGTGCGTGGCATAATGATTAGAGTCGTAGGAAATGGACTCGTCGACCCGATTTCAAATCCTAGACAAGGCTGTTTGCATTTCAGATAGCACTAATACCCTTATTTTATTATTATACTTTTTACATATTGAACTATTTAGCAATAGCTCTTAAGTAAACATATCAAACATTGCATTAATTAAATTATCATACTGTAGTATATCCAAAGGTCAGCAGTCAATATTATAATACTTTTTACAGAGTAAATATATAATACTTTTACATATTGAACTATATGCAATAGCTCTTAAATAAACATATCAAACATTGTAGTAATTAAATTATCATACTGTGGTATATCCACAGGTCTTGCTAGTATATAATAAATTGAATAATGTCCGGGGAGGGAAATATTGTCGGCATCAACCAGACAGCGAGGGAGTCGATATCCTTTTCATTACCCTAGACCAGTGGGATTGTTTTTGCATCGGAGGTGAATAGACACACCTACCATCAGCTCCTCACTTTACCATACACTTCTAAGCTACGCTACTCATGCGTAGAACTGGCGAGGGTCGGTATCGAACATGGAACCTTGTGGTTCCTTGGCAGATGTTGTACTCACTGAGTGGTCAGTAAATAAGGTCATGCTGAGAGTGTTTTGGGACATGTTTTGTGTTACATAATCATTAGATACCTAATGATTATGACAATAGTGTAGAAATCATTATGGCGATCAGTACAGCTGATGGACTTGAGAGTGAGTGACAATGCTTGACCTCACTCTGACCTTGTCTTGCGGGATAAACCGTGAGAACCGGGAACCCCGATAGAAAGCCCCCTTCCGGTTGAAGGGTAAGCAACTCAGTTAGTTAGAGTTAGAACTTAGAAGCCAAGCTAGCAAGATATAAGGATCCGCGCGCATTGTCTGGTCTGGGGTTTATGAATAAAGTAACATCAAAAGTAAATCGAAGTCTTGTGTTTATTACCAAAAACTAACAATAGCACAGGGCTTCTGATAAGCAGTGATCCCCAACAGAAACCAGACCCGAAGTCCCCAAGAAACACCACGACAAGACCAGACCAAGATAGATGATAGAAGAACCAAGCCAGCCAGAAGAATAGACGACCAGAGTAAGAAGTAAGAGAAGTATATAACATATACCTATTTAGGGCTGGTAAAGAAGGGTATACAACAGTTGTCCGGACATATTTAAAAAAAATGTTTTATTTGCTTTGAAAATTCATTTTTCCCTAATCTCAATTATTTACCCAGAGCTGAATGGGTGACCCAACAGGTCACATTTTGTCTAGTATGTTCATAAATATGGTGACATCATTTACATTAACTCAAGGTTAAAGAGCCCAGTCTGCCCAACTATTTACTAATAGCTCTATGGAAAATAGTTGAATTCATACCTTTCCCAAGGGTATTAGCGCTATGTGAAATGCAAACTGCCTTGTCTATGATCTGAACTCGTCTTGCCATCTCCATTTCCTACAACAGTAACTATTACACCACGCGCTACCCTTGATATATATGTTTGAAATCAAGGTGTGTTTTTTGTGCTCACAATGAGAGATGAATTATCCCCAAGGAGAGAAAGAAGAAGAAGAAAATGAGATAAAGAAGAAGAAGAAGAAAATGAGAGAAAGAAAAAGAAGAAGAAAATGAGAGAAAGAAGAGAAAAGAAAAGAAAGAAAGAAGAAGAAGAAAAGAGAGAAGAAGAAGAAGAAGAGAAAGAAGAAGAAAAGAGAAAGAAGAAGAAGAAGAAGAAGAAGAAGAAGAAGAAGAAGAAGAAGAAGAAGAAGAAGAAAAATGAGAAGAAGAAGAAGAAGAAGAAAATGAGAAGAAGAAGAAGAAGAAGAAGAAAGAAGAAGAAGAAGAAGAAGAAAGAAGAAGAAGAAGAAGAAGAAGAAGAAGAAGATGAGAGAAAGAAGAGAAGAAAATGAGAGAAGAAGAAGAAGAAAAAGAAGAAGCGGAAGAGGAAGAAGAAGAAGTTAGAATAAGGATTTATTGAAGGAGAGAGTGAATGATAAAAAGAAACAAAGGGGAAGACAAGAAAGGTTTGTTTGTTTGTTTTGTGGCATATCAACCACGGTGGGCTATTTAAATGCTGGCAAAGTTTTGACAGAATCATAGCAATAGTTTGGAAGAAAAAATGTTAAACTCAAAGTTAAATAAAACGTATTTATCGATGGAATTATCTTTTTAAAAGTGTAAAAAAACAATCCGTGGCATCTTCATTTTTATAATGAATATCATACTCATATTCACAGGAAGAATGTTACTAGCATCCAGTCACCAGACAAAAAAAAAGAGCGTAATCGAATGCACTCTGTACCAATTGCCAGAACACAGTCAAGTGTGCAGTATATATGGATAAAAGTATCCACATTAAAACCAGCAGCCAATGAGAATCATAGGAATGGACTTGGTCCAGAAATACAAGTGGAATAGCCCAACCTGATATTTAAACCATCTATCAAGTCTGGTCACTCAACAGGAATATTTACATCATTAACAAAAGAAAATTAATATTTTGTTTTTCTTTTGTGCAAATAGGAAGATATAGATTAAAAGTTCTGTTGATTAATTTTAGAATAGAAAAAAAAACCCACATAAAACAAACCTGCTAACACTGATTTTCTTGAAAATAGTGCAACTGTAAACAGTTGTCAAGATATGTATCCAGCTACTCTTCTTTCTAGCTATGGGTAAATAGTAGGGCAGACTGGGCTCTTTAAATTTGGTTAGGTAACCAGTCTATGAGAAGTGAAACTTTGAATTCAAAAAACTGTTAAACCCTCACCTAAAAAGAATTGACCTTGTGTCACATCCTGCTCGTGCGGAGGGGTTGGTAAATATGTACATACATCTATCACTTTTATTTTTTTAAATGTGATGGCTGTCAACTCGTGATTTTAGTAAGACCATTTCCTGCTTTTTTTATTTATTTTTTTTATCATCATATTTATATGCCAGTTGTATTTGACTCTCCATTCCTGTGTTTTCTCAGATGACTCACCAGGCCAGCCCTGGAGAGACATACTCTTCCACATAAACCACATGTTGGAACTTCTCCACTTTAAATGTTGCTTGGTTGAAAATTACCCTTTCTAATTGACCGTTTCCTGGAGTTTTTAAATGTACCTATATAGCAATAGCATAATCTGTACAGATCACTACCACCCCTAACAATCCTACAACCCCACCACTAGAACCTTTCCTCTCATCAGCCCACAAGTGACTCATCAGCCCCGCTGCAGATCCACAAACTTGGATGTAAATGTGACATAGGAAGGATGTCCTTCTCGTTGTATCAGGTGGATCA
Organism: Doryteuthis pealeii; assembly: GCA_023376005.1. Taxonomy (NCBI): domain Eukaryota; kingdom Metazoa; phylum Mollusca; class Cephalopoda; order Myopsida; family Loliginidae; genus Doryteuthis; species Doryteuthis pealeii. The sequence goes on from CM042180.1 coordinate 32,214,366, forward strand.
GATGAATTTTATGCTTATGTACCAACATATGTCTCTTAAGACCAGAAGCTGACTTACAGACTTTGTTACAGATTGCACAAGACACATTGTTTGTTCCTGGAGTTTGCATGAATTGTCCCTGATGAGATTTCCAATCATTGACATATCCAGCCTTAGAAAGCAGAATCCGACCACATATTTGACATTTCCAACCTTCCGTGTTCTCACCAATATGACAGGTGTATCCTTTTCGAAATTGACTCTTGAGGTTTTCATGCGCAATTTTTACTTACATACATACACACACAGAGAAGAAAGAAAGAGAGAAAGAGAGAGAGAGAGGGGGGGATAGAGAGAGAGACAGACAGACAGAGACAGAGAGAGACAGAGACAGAGACAGGGTGTGTGTCTGTTTGTCAGTGTGTATGTATGTGTGTGTAAGAAACAAAGAAGGAAGGAGACAAATATATATTTTATTATATATCTGTGCGTATGTCTGTTTGTGTGATAGTATGCGTGTATTTTTGGGGTCCTTTTGTGTACGCATAAACGAATTATTTCATACGAATTTGCTTATCGTATGAACGTAAAAGAAAAATTAAACTATCTTATTTTAATGTTAACGCAGCAGGCCTTTTCCGTGGCACTAATTAAGATGTATATAAAGTGCACAACTCATATATATATATATATATATATATATATTATATATATATGGAAAGAGAATGGGTGCTATATTTATAAGTAAACAACGCTCAATTGAAAATGTACGTCACAGTGTGAGAAATATTAAGCTAATATATCTATATTCTAGTTCTTACAAACACCCACAGGCATACATATATTATATATATTATAATATATATATATATATATATATATATATATATATATTTCAAAGAAAGAAAAAAAGATTTTAAAAATAAGAAAAAATAGCCAAATGACAAAGTGTTAAGTTTTTTTATATAGGAAAGGCTAGGGGGAGTAAACCCTGAAAACAAATCAGGAGCCGGAGACCCTAAGGTGGTGTGACTCCTGTGACACTACCGCTGCCAAACTGCATCGGTTCATTATCTTTCCTTTGTATCACAGCGGCAGTGTGAAGAGATTGCTGCATGGGGCAACAGCTCATCTTCCATGTGAACCCGGCCAGGCTATGTAGTTAAAAAAAAACTTTGACAATACTCCATCGTCTCTCGTAGACGGAACGATGTAAACAACAACATATATATATATATATATATATATTTATATATATATATACATATATATATATATATATATATATATATATATATATATATATATATATATATATAATTAAGAGAAAGGAAATGAATCGGACGGTATGAGTATAGATAAAATTTCGTCTCCTCTCTCGATGAGTCCGGAGTAAAAAACAAGCTCTGAAGATGATTTTTATAAATCGAAATATTGTTCAATATTAGCTATGAATATGATATAAAATGTTTTCACTTTAACAGCATATTGTGTTGTTTTCATATCCTTTTATCTATACTCATACCGTTGGATTCATTTTCTTTCTCTTAACTTATATATATATATTATATATATATATATATATTATATATATGGGAGAACAAGTGCTTAATTGGAGTCGTACCTAATTTTAAAATTAATTAATAATAATGAATTAGGCGGAATACCTATTTAAATGTATGGCTAAACAAATCGAGAAAATCCATCTCTGTATGTACATTTCGGCCTATTAGGCCTCATCAGCAGAGCTATAGATCGGAAGACCGCCTAATTCATTATTAATTAATTAATTTTCAAAATTAGGTACGACTCCAATTAAGCACTTGTTCTCCCAAAAATTGTCGGCAAAAAGCCATTCCAAACAAACCGTGTTTACAATATATATATATATATTATATATATATATATATATATATATAATATATATATATATATTATATATTATTATTATTATTATTATTATTATTATTATCCCTAGTCTTTCCTATATCACCTTCAAAGAAAAACTTAATAAACTGTCATTTGGCTATTTTTTTTTCTTATTTTTGAAATCTTTTTTCTCTCTTTGAAAGTTTAATATTGCTCTGTATATAATCAATCTATTAGTTATTACACATTGAGCTCTCTTAGGGATTTATAAGAATCCTTGTATGCATCTACAAGTTTACACCTACATGAGCAAAGTGTGGATGTACAGTGAGATATTGATGATCCCAAATAGCATCATCCCCTACTTATTAGTCAGTTGGATTATCTTACACACACACACACACACACACATATACCCATATATATATATATATATATATATATATATATATATATATATATATATATATATATAAGATCTTAGCCCTTAAGAGTATTAAGCGAAACTTTTAGAAGGTTCGTCTGATAAATTAGATTTATCTTTATTATTTGCTCTACTTAGATATTGAGCACTTTTTAGTTATTAGCTTTAGTCTCCTGGCGGGTTTGTATGAATATATATATCTTATATATATATATGCATATAAATTGTTTTTTCTGTTGGCTAAATATTGTACTAATAGATTATTTTTTGTTAGTACGATTATCTTGGTCTTTTCTTTTTTACAAATTTTTTTTCCTCCCGGTTGATGTTTGGTAGTATATTTTTACAATTAAACTATTTGCTTGTTTTTTTTCGCACTTTTTTTTGGTATATTAATTATATATATATATATATATATATATAGGCCGAATATATGTTGGCCGAATATATGTTTGGCCGAATGTGCCCGCATTGATCAATGAGATCTGTCCAAGGCCTTTGATGAATTTTCGCAGCTGGATTCAACTTATGCGTCCCCCGGACTTACGGTGGACGCAAATGGGTAAGATTGGAACCCTTTATTTTTTCTCGATCGATTCGTCAAGCTTTTCTGCTCTGGTCATGGTGTACATTCTTCCTTTAGAACCTTTTATTAGCAAGTTAAGGGCAAACACGATCCTACGTGTGCAGCTCTTACATCTTGAAAGAGAGAAGAAACAGTGGACAAATACAGAAAGAATGAAAGAAAGAGATATTGGATCTACAAAAAGCAAAAGAAAACAAGAAAGAAAGAAAAGAAAAAGAGAAAATAAAAGACTCGAAATAAAGAGAAAGAACGAAAGAAAACATTTGAAATAAAGGGAATGTTAAAAGAAAGAAAGAAAGAAAGAAAGAAAGAAATAAAGAAGAATAATACGGAACGTAGTTAAGAAAAACAAAATGAAGAATGAGAGACGAACGAAGAAAAATCACGTGCGGAAATGAAACATAAAAATAAAACACAACAACACACACACACCGGCACACTCACAACCCCCCCCCACACACACACACACACATACACACACACACACGCGCGCCCACACACACGCACACACACCCACACACCCGCGCACACACACACACATTCGCACACATTCGCACACACATACACACACACTCACAACACACACCCTGCACACACACACACACACATCCATACACACACACACACTCACACACAAACAAAAGAAATTAGAAATTTAATATTTTAGAGATAAACACGTTTTATTGTAAGTTTTTCAATTCGTTTTATATTAACCATTTTATTTATTTTTCTAATTCTTCTTCCTTTCTTTTTCTTTCTTTACTTCTTCCTTTCTTTCTTTCTTTCTTTCTTCTTTTCTTTCTTCGTTTCTTTCTTTCATTTTTCTGTGTGTCTATCTATCTATTCTTCTCTTCTACCCATCTTTTTCTTTTTTTCATTGTATCTTCCTTTCTTTCCTGTTTCCTTCCTTTCTTTCTTCCTTTCCTCCCTTTTTTTCTTTCTTCTTTTCTTTCTTCGTTTCTTTCTTTCTTTCTGTGTGTCTATCTGTCTATTCTTCTCTTCTACCCATTCTTTGTCTCCTTTTTCTTTCTTTGTGTCTTCCTTTCTTTCTTTTCCTTTCTTTCTTTCTTTCTTTCTTTTCTTCTATTCATCCCGTCTTCTTTTTTCTTTTTTTGACTTGATTCTCTGCCTTCCTTCCCAACATTTTAGTTATTTTTCTATTTTTCTTTCTTGCTTTCTTCCTTTCTATCTCTTCCTTCTTTCTTTCTTTCTTCTTTCTTCCTTTCTTTCCTTTTCTTTCTTCTTTCTTTCTCCTCCTTTCTTTTTTCTCCTTTCTTCACCCGTTCTTTTCTTTCCTTTCCATTTTTGACTTAGTTTTCAAATGAAAATTTTGGACATGAATAGGAATGTGTCAAATTGGGAGTAAGTGGCAGAAATTAAGTCAAAAATGGAAAGGAAAGAAAGAAGAACGGGATGAGAAAGAGAGAAACAAAAGAAAGGAAGGAAGAAAGAAAGAAGAAAGAAAGAAAGAAAGGTAGAAAAGAAAGAAAGAAGAAAGACATGAAGATAGAAAGGGAAGAAAGTCAAAAAGAAAAAATAGAAAAATAACTATAAAATGTTGGAGGAAGTGGCAGAGAATCAGTCAAAAAAAAGAAAAGAAAGAAGAACGGGATGAATAAGGAAAGAAAGAAGAAAGAAAGAAAGAAAGGAAAAAGAAAAAAAAAGAAAAAAAAAAGAAAGAAAGGAAAGACACAAAAAGAAAAAAGGAGACAAAAGAATGGGTAAAGAGAAGAATAGACAGATAGACACACAGAAAGAAAGAAAGAAACGAAGAAAGAAAAGAAGAAAGAAAAAAAGGGAGAAGAAAGGAAGAAAGAAAGGGAAGGAAACAGGAAAGAAAGGAAGATACAATGAAAGAAAAAAGGAGATAAAAGAATGGGATAGAGAGAAGAATAGATAGATAGACACACAAGAAAAATGAAAGAAAGGAAACGTAAGAAAGAAAAGAAGAAAGAAAGAAAAGAAAGAAAGTAAAAGTAAAGAAAGAAAAAAGAAAGGAAGAAGAAAGAAAGAAAGAAAGGAAGGAAGAAAGAAAGGGAGAAAGAAAAATAGAAAAATAAATACAAATGGTTAATATAAAACGAATTGAAAAACTTACAATAAAACGTGTTTATCTCTAAAATATTAAATTTCTATTTCTTTGTTTGTGTGTGAGGTGTCGTGTGTGTATGGATGTGGTGTGTGTGTGCAGGGTGTGTGGTGAGTGTGTGTGTATGTGTGTGGCGAATTGTGCGAATGTGTGTGTGTGCCGGGGTGTGTGGTGTGTGTGCGTGTGTGTGCGCGGCGCGTGTGTGTGTGTGTATGTGTGTGTGTGTGGTGTGGGGGGGTGTGAGTGTGCGGTGTGTGTGTGTGTGAATGTGTTTTATTTTTTATGTTTCATTTCCGCCACGTGTTTCTTCGTTCGTCTCTCTTTCTTCATTTTGTTTTCTAACTACGTTCCGTATTATTCTTCTTTATTTCTTCTTTCTTTCTTTCTTTCTTTCTTTTAACATTCCCTTATTTCAAATGTTTTCTTTCGTTCTTCTCTTTATTTTCGAGTCTTTTATTTTCTCTTTTTCTTTCTTTTCTTTCTTGTTTTCTTTTGCTTTTTGTAGATCCAATATCTCTTCTTTCATTCTTTCTGTATTTGTCCACTGTTTTTCTCTCTTTCAAGATGTAAGAGCTGCACACGTAGGATTCGTGTTTGCCCTTAACTTGCTAATAAAGGTTCTAAAGGAAGAATGTACACCAATGACCAGAGCAGAAAAGCTTGACGAATCGATCAAGAAAAAATAAAGGGTTCCAATCTTATCCCATTTGCGTCCACCGTAAGTCCGGGGACGCATAAAAGTTGAATCCAGCTGCGAAAAATTCATCAAAGCCTTGGACAGATTCATTGATCAATCGGGCACATCTCGGCCAACATTCGGCCAACATATATTCGGCCACATATATTCGGCCTATATATATATATATTATAATATAATATTAAAATACCAAAAAAGTGCGAAAAAAAACAAGCAAATAGTTTAATTGTAAAAATATTACTACCAAACATCAACCGGGAGAAAAAAAATTTTTAAAAAAGAAAAGACCAAGATAATCGTACTAACAAAAATAATCTATTAGTACAATATTTTGGCCAACAAAAAAAACAATTTATATGCATAATATATATAAGATATATTAATTCATACAAACCCGCCAGGAGACTAAAGCTAATAACTAAAAAGTGCTCATACTAAGTAGAGCAAATAATAAAGATAAATCTAATTTATCAGACGAACCTTCTAAAAGTTTCGCTTAATACTCTTAAGGGTAAGATCTTATATATATATATATATATATATATATATATATATATATATATATTATATATATATTATGGGTATATGTGTGTGTGTGTGTGTGTGTGTAAGATAATCCAACTGACTAATAAGTAGGGGATGATGCTATTGGGATCATCAATATCTCCACTGTACATCCACACTTTGCTCATGTAGGTGTAAACTTGTAGATGCATACAAGGATTTCTTATAAATCCCTAAGAGAGCTCAATGTGTATAACTAATAGATTGATTATATAACAGAAGCAATATTAAACTTTCAAAGAGAGAAAAAAGATTCAAAAATAAGAAAAAAAAATAGCCAAAGACAGTTTATTAAGTTTTTTCTTTGAAGGTGATATAGGAAAGACTAGGGATAATAATAATAATAATAATATAATAATAATAATAATAATATATAATATATATATATATATATATATATATATATATATATATATATATATATATATTGTAAACACGGTTTGTTTGGAATGGCTTTTGCCGACAATTTTTGGCGAGAACAAGTGCTTAATTGGAGTCGTACCTAATTTTTGAAAATTAATTAATTAATAATGAATTAGGCGGTCTTCCGATCTATAGCTCTGCTGATGAGGCCTAATAGGCCGAAATGTACATACAGAGATGGATTTTTCTCGATTTTTGTTTAGCCATACATTTAAATAGGTATTCCCGCCTAATTCATTATTAATTAATTAATTTCAAAATTAGGTACGACTCCAATTAAGCACTTGTCTCCCTATTATATATATATTTATATATATATATATATAGTATATACATATATATAAGTTAGAGAAAGAAAATGAATCAAACGGTATGAGAAGATTAAAAGGATATGAAAACACACATATGCTGTTAAGTGAAAACATTTTATATCATATTCATAGCTAATATTGAACAATATTTCGATTTTATAAAAATCATCTTCAGAGCTTGTTTTTTTACTCCGGACTCATCGAGAGAGGAGACGAAATTTTTATCTATACTCATACCGTCCGATTCATTCCTTTCTCTATAATTATATATATATTATATATATATTATAATATATATATATATATTATATATATATATGTATATATATATAATTATATATATCTATATATATAATTATTGTTGTTGTTACATCGTTCCGTCTACTGAGAGACGATGGAGTATTGTCAAAGTTTTTTAACTTACATAGCCTGGCCGGGTTCACAATGGAAGATGAGCTGTTGCCATGCAGGCAAATCTCTTCACACTGCCGCTGTGATACAAAGGAAAGATAATGAACCGATGCAGTTTGCAGCGTAGTGTCACAGGAGTCACACCACTTAGGGTCTCCGGCTCCTGATTTTTTTCAGGGTTTTACTCCCCCTAGCCTTTTCCTATATATAAAAAACTTAACACTTGTCATTTGGCTTTTTTTTCTTATTTTTAAAATCTTTTTTTTTTTCTTTCTTTGAATATATATATATATATATATTATATATATATATATATATATTATATATAAGTGTATGCCTGTGGGTGTTGTAAGAACTAGAATATAGATATATAGCTTAATATTCTCAACACTGTGACGTACATTTTCAAATTGAGCGTTGTTTACTTATAAATATAGCACCCATTCTCTTTCCATATACTATATATATATATATTATATATATATATATATATGAGTTGTGCTACTTTATATACATCTTAATTAGTGCCACGGAAAAGGCCTGCTGCGTTTAACATTAAAATAAGATAGTTTAATTTTTCTTTTACGTTTCATACGATAAGCAATTCGTATGAAATAATTCGTTTATGCGTACAACAAAAGGACCCCAAAATACACGCATACTATCACACAAACAGACATACGCACAGATATATAATAAAATATATATTTGTCTCCTTCCTTCTTTGTTTCTTACACACACATACATACACACTGACAAAAGACACACACCCTCTGTCTCTGTCTCTGTCTCTCTCTGTCTCTGTCTGTCTGTCTCTCTCTTCTCGTCCCCTCTCTCTCTCTCTTTCTCTCTTTCTTTCTTTCTCTGTGGTGTATGTATGTAAGTAAAAATTTGCGCATGAAAACCGTCACAGTCAGTCAAACTTTTTTCGAAAAGGATACACCTGTCATATCTGGCTTGAGAACGACGGAAGGTTGGTAAATGTCAAAAATAGTGGTCGATCTGCTTTCTTAAGGCTATGGCATTATTGTCAATGATTGGAAAATCTCATCACACCTCGACGTGCGACAATTCATGTGCGACACATCACTCTCCGGAACTGGACACATCACCCCTGGCTGTGCAATCTCTGCTTATATGAGACGCCAAGTCTGTAAGTCCATTCTCAGGTCTTAAGCGAACATATGTTGGTACCATTAAGCAAAACAGTTCACATCCTTCTGACATCACACCCTCGATTGTATACAACAGAAGGACATCCTTCCTATGTCCAACATTTACATCCAAGTGGGATCCTGCAGCGGGGCCTGATGAGTCAGCTTCGTGGGCGATGAGAGGGAAATGGTTCTGATGGCTGGGGTATGTAGGATTTTAGGGTGTGCCGTTAGTTGATCTGTACAGATTATGCTCCTATGCTATATCAGGTTACATTGTAAAAAACTCTCTAGGAAACGGTCAATTAGAAAGGGCTAATTTCAACAAGCAACATTAAAGTCGGAGAAGTTCCAACATTGTGGCCTTTATGTGGTGAGAGATTATTGTCCTCTCCAGGGCTGGGCCTGGTGAGTTCTCTGAAGAAAACACAGAATGGAGAGTCACAATACAACTGCATATATAAATATGATGATAAAAAAATAAATAAAAAACGCAGGGGAAATGGTCTTACTAAATCACGAGATTGAGCAGCCATCACATTTAAAAATAAAAGTAGATAGAGTGTAATGCTACTATTTACCAACCCCTTCCGCACGAGCAGGATTGACACAAGGGTCAATTCTCTTTTTAGGTTGAGGGTTTAACAGTTTTTGATATTCCAAAAGTTTCACTTCTCATAGGATGGCTTACCTAACAAATTTAAAGGAGCCCAGTCTGCCCTTACTATTTAACCCATAGCTGAAAGAAGAGTAGCTGGATACTATCTTGACAAACTGTTACAGTGCACTATCTTCAAGAAATCAGTGTTAGCAGGTTGTTCCTCTCGCGTCTCCTCTTCTCTCTCCTCTCTATTCTAAATTAGATACATACAGAAACTTTTATCATATATCTTTCTAATTTGCACAAAAGAAAAACAAAATTATTAATTCTCTTTTGTTTAATGATGTAAATATTCCTGTTGATGACGATTTGATAGATGGTTTTAAATATCAGGCTTGCGGCTATTGCACTTGATTTCTGGACCAAGTCCACTTCCTCATGATTCTCATGGCTGCTGTTTTAATGGTGTGGATACTTTTATCGCATACTTATACTGCACACCTTGACTTGTTCCTGGCAATTGGTACAGAGTGCATTCGATTACGCTCTTTTTTTTTGGTCTTGGTGACTGGATTTGCTCCAGTAATTCTTCCTGCTAATATGAGATTGCATCCAGTTTTCAGTCAGTAAAGACAATGAAGATCGCCAACAGGTCATATGTGTTTTTTTACACCTTTTAACAACTGGATTAGTATTCCGTAGTCGATAAATAACCGTTTTATTTAAACTTTGAGTTTATACATTTTTTCTTTCTCCATTACTGATTTGCTATATTCTGTCAAAACTGTGCAGCATTTACTCAGCCACCGTCGGTTGATTCAACTATGCACAAGAACAAAACAAACAACTTTTGTCTTCCCCTTGTTTTCTTTTTATCATCACTCTTCTCCCTTACAATAAATCCATCTAACTTCTTTCTCCTCTCGCCTTCTTCTTTTTGCTTCTTCTTCTTTCCTCATTTTCTTCTTCTTCTTCTCTCATCTTCTCTTCTTCTTCTTCTCTTCTTCTTGCCTTCTCTCTTCATTCTTCTTCTTCTGTCTTACTTCTTTGCTCTCATTTCTGTCTTCTTCTTCTTTCTCTCTTTCTTACTTCTTCTTTTCTTCATTTTCTTCTTCTTTCTTCTTCTTCGTTCTCTTCTTCTTTTCTTCTTTCTTCTCTTCTTCTTTCTCCATTTTCTTCTTCTTTCTCCTCGTATCTGTCTTCTTCTCTTTCTCTCTTTTCTTCGTTCCTTCTTTCATGCTCATTTCTTTCTTTCTTCTCTTTCTCTCATTTCTTCTTCTTTTCTTCTCTACTTTTCTTTCCTTCTTCTCGTTCATCTCATTTTCTTCTTCTCTTCGTCCTCGCTTGGGGATAATCATCTCTTCATTGTGTAGCACAAAAACCACACCTTGATTTCAAAGTAATATATATCAAGGGTAGGCGCGTCGGCAGTCGTCGCCTTGCTGGCTTGGACTCTATATGTAAATAGTTACCTGTTGTAGTGCATAATGGAGATTGGCAGACGATTCAGATCAGACTAGACAAGAGGCAGCTATTGCATTTCAGCATCAGCGCTCGAACTATGCGCCTGAAAGGTATGAAATTCAATTATTTCGCAGTAGAGACGCATGCATCTTAGTGTAAATCAGCATTTTGGGCGGAACTGGGCTCTTTAACCTTGAGTTAACTCGTACACGATAATGAATAAGTCTCACCATACTTAATGAATACTAGCAAAAATGTGACCTGTGGGTCACCCATTCAGCTCTGGGTAAATACATTGGATTCTGTCAGATGTAGGGATAAGAATCAGAGCATTCATAAGCAAATAAACATTTTTTTTTAATATGTCCGGAAACTGTTGTATACCCTTGTCTATTTACCAGCCGGCTAAATAGGTGATATATGTGTATCGATCATGACTTCTCTACTCTTACTGGGTCGTCGTGTTATCTTCTTCTGGCGAAGTGGTCCACGCGTATCGTTCCTTATCCATGCTTATCTTCACGGTCTGTGGCGGTCTTGTCGTGGGTTGTTTTCTTGTGGCACTTGGTCTGGTCAGCTGCTACGATCGGCAGGGGTCTGGTTATCTCGTCAGGGAGATCGATCTCGCTTATCAGAAGCCCTGTGCTATTGTTAGTTTTTGTGTAATAAACACCAAGACTTCGATTTACCTTCTTGATGCTTTACTTTCTATTCATAAACCCCAAGACCATGACAATGCGCCGACCCTTAATACTTGCTAGCCTTGGCCTTTCTGCACACGTCTACACTCTAACTAACTGAGTTTGCTTACCCTTCAACGGTTAAGGGGCTTTCTCATCGGGGTACCCGGTTCATCACGGGTTTATCCCGCAAGAAACGGTCCGCACCGCCACGTGAGGTACAAGCGCCATGTCCACTCACTCTCAAGTCGCCTAATCAGACGGCTTGTACGTATTCAGCCCAGTACATGATTTCTACACTATTTGCATAATCATTAGCGCCGGGGGGGCGGCTACTCTACATGATTATGTATACACAAAACATGTCCCAAGAAACACTAGCTCTCAGCAGTGGCCTTATTTACTGACCAGCTCAGTGATATCAACAATCTGCCAAGGAAACCACCAATGGTCCATGTTCAGCATACCGACCCTGGCCCAGCTTCTACGCCATGAGTAGCGTAGTCTGTACGAACGATGTATGGTTAAAGTGAGGCAAGCTGATCGGTTAGGTGTGTCTTCGATTTCACCCTCCGAGTGCAAACAATCCATCTCGGGTCTCTAGCGTAATGAAAAGGATTATCGACTCCCCGTACCAGCTGTTCTGGTGTTTTGATGCCGAACAATATGTCCTCTCCCCGGAACATATCACAATTTATTACTATGACTAGCAAGACCTGTGACTTACCATCCGGTAGCGCCAGTATGATAATGTCTAAATTCACTACAATGTTTCCAATGTTTATTAATGAGTATGAAGCATACCTTAGTAGCTAAATTAGTGTAAATAATAACGGTGGCTGTATACACTTACTTCACTTCTGTAAACACACGTATAGTAACTATTGTGACTTGCTGATCTACCTCTTGGAGTCAATTGACTTACAGTACTCGTAATGATAATTTAATTAATTTGCAATGTTTGAATAGTTACTTAAGGAGCTTTTGCTAGATTAGTCTGCATACTAAATGTAACGAAGGTTATAAGTAAAAAATGAAGCGGCAGGTATTACGTGCTATCTGAACATTGCAACAACAGCCTTGTCCCTTAGATTATGATAATCGGGTCGTAGCGAGGAATCCCACTTCCTTACGACAGTCATTAATCTTTCACTGCCACAGCAACCTTGCCATATTGCACTTGAGGCTCACAATGCTTCCGTCTACTAAAGACGATGGTATAGTGTACCATCTTTTAAACAATCTGCCGCCTTGCCGTGCACGTGCGTTGAAATACGAAGACCTATTTCATATTAGAGCAGGTCGCATCGCGCAATCAAATCTCTGCTGTAGCTAGTTGATTGCATCAACCACACAACCAGTAGAGTGCTGCTTGCAAAGATCGTCCCTGTGTTATCTCTTCCTTCTACTTTATGGCTCATTTTCCTGCGGCAGGCTTCTTTTCCTCTCAATCGTTGTTTCAACTCCCTCGTCGTTCGCATTGTTTATACGATGACGAGGCGCGCGTTAAGTCGATGAACACGGTCTCTGTAACAAGCCTCCCTGTGTTTGATTGTACGAGCCGCTGGTGGTGCAATCGTCTTTATGCAGAATTTCGGTACGCGAATAGTAGGCTGTTGTACACGTTTAGGCTTTCTCATTTACGCACCAGACAACACATCACCATACCCAATCATTTTATAAATACTAAATACAGACTAAGTGGCTACACGGCGATTGCTCCCCCATGCGCCTGTCGGTAGAGGGGTATCTGGTGTCATGATTTTACAAGTGCAGGCCTTCCGCTGAGATCCATTGATTGAGACTGAATTTCACCGAGTATCTGGCATCCGCCCGACTGGAATGTTTGCCCCCATCAAGAAATTCCCTACAAAAAAAGACCTTGCGTGATCCAGTCTCTCCGAAATAATCATGAAAGTGTGCATCGACACTTTATGCCTACTCACATCATTATAATATGGCAACATGAATTCCCATTGTTGTTATCATATTTGATCTTATGTATAAATAAAACATATCTCTGTCCGCTGTGCAATGTTTTAATAATCCAGAATCTTTGCTCAATTATATGTCTTGACTCACGAAATGTCCGCAATGCCGCTCTGCTGATATCTTTATCTTTATTATATGCTATTAATTTCGTCGTTAATTGTGTGTTTCTCAGATGTTGTCTCGTATACACCAGATTCGCACTAGCACGCCCAATGACGCTGGGGCGAATATAGAGCAGAGTTTCATATACATTCGCGCGTAATTACTACTACTTGGGCGCTTCTCTGGAGCTAGCTGGATCAAGGCATCCTCCGCCATGCCCGAGCGGGTCATACAACTGGTATGCCTCGCGGCACATTGACTGTGTTTCAATCATCGGTATTCTCGTCTTGTGATGTCATTATGTTTCCAGTATCTGGATCCGGTCCGTGGCGGGAACACTGTGGTGAGCACACTCTCCTATCACCATTGCTCCCCGTAGGTCGCACCTCTACGACCCGGAGTAGCGCGTGTCTACGATGTACGCTCCTTAGGGCAGCTGCCTATCTAATGTGCGTAACTATCGACAAATGGCTGCCATAGTTTAACTTAGCAAAACAAACTGTTAAGTACTTATCCAGTTAGCACAAGTGAATCATTGTAATTTGCCCATTAACTTTATCGGCATTGTAAATAGACCCATACTGAATGATATGCCCTGTCAAAGCAAAACGAAGACAAAAACAATACAACATACAGATTTACACACAGCTGCCTCTTCGTTATATTATGCGTGTACTACGGAGCTGTTCTATATACTGTATCTCACTACATTGTAAATTACGTTCTGTTATATTTGACAACCCTACAGTAACATACTCTTGATGATGACTTACGTTATTGCTTACACAGACGCGTTCTCAGCCGCCTACCCCCACGACCCTAGCTTGTGTTCTGCTACTTCCCAAATTCTTGATTTCCGCTTCGCGTGATGACGCAGACATACATGGCTAGCGCTGATACTGCCGCATGACATCATGGATGACTCGTGCGGTCGGTGAGGTCCCCTGCGACCCACGTTAGTCTATGCCGACAGGCCTAAGCAGTCGAAATGTCTCGGTAGGTGGTAAGTGAAAGTCGCGGTCATAGTGGGGCAAGGGTTATGCTGATTATCTATGCTCATAGGGTCTGTCAACCCGCTGAGCTTACACTCCAAACCCGTTACAATAATGCATTAGTTGATTATCACCAGCCTCGCGCTCCTTGCAACGTCAGCATCCTCTCATAGGTGCATATGACAGCCCTGAGTGATGTCTTTACTGTACTCTTTCTTTGGCTAATTTAATACAATCCTTCCATACTCAGTCGAGGATCTGAGGGTGGGTTCCACCCACCTAGCCTCGGAACACTACATCCATCTTCCCTGTAGTGTTCATCTTGTCGCATGTGAAGGGCTTCCCTGATGCCGGAGTGATGCAAATATAATCTTTCCGTGCAATTTTTAGAGCAAGCTAAAAGATGATCTAAAGAAACTTCTATTCCATATTATTTATTTACTATTAAAGGAAAGATTTATGTTTGCGCAAAAACCAAATAGAATTGTGTAACAGTTTATTATCCCTATATCATATTTGACTGTAACCGAAACTACGCACTGTCTACGTCCACAATCCCCAAAATCTTCAATCTTTATAATGGAGTTTCCGGGTCTCTATTTTTCTGTTACCCGAAACTATGTCACCGCTTACATCACAATACCCAAAACACAAAATGACAACAGACGCTGGGAATATCAACATCCACCAATAACTCTTTCTAATCAAACTCCCAAACCCGAAACTATGTCACTGCTTACGTCACAATACCCAAAATCTTCAATCTGTTAATAATTGGAGATTTCGGTCTCCTATTTTTCTGTAACCAAACTATGTCATTGTTTTACTTCACAATACTCCCTAAACATCTTCATTGTATTATAATGGAGATTCTGCGTCTATATTTGACTGTAACGAAACTACGTCACTGCCTACGTCACAATACCCACAATCTTCAATCTATTAATAATGGAGATTCGGTTTCTATTTTTCGTAACTGAACTATGTCACTGCTTAAGTCACAATACCCAAAATCGTCAATCTATTAATAATGGAGATCGGTCTCATGTCTTGAACGTAATGGCGTCTAGTAATATCAGAGAATCATTACTAATTTTTTCAAAGGTTTCTGTGTGTCTGGCACATAAAAGGCCACCAAATATAGGTGTTTCCCTGGGTAGTGCGTCCATTATGCTACAGTCTGTAACCAAAACTATTGCTCTCATGTTAAAATAGATTTTTGAAACATATGCCTGAGGGTGGGGAGTCAAAAAATTCTGAGAATGTCAGCGAGTTTATTACCCTTAAGTAAGTAAAATCATCAAATTCTTTAAAGGATTTAAAAAATAAAACCATTTGAAATGCAAACTTTTAAATATGATAAAATAAAACAAACTATTATATAGATATATAATAACAGTCATGTTTTATTAAAACTTGTTTTAAAAACAATGAGGACTGTAAACCAGTGTTGAATTAATAGATGCCACAGTATTTTTAGTTAGGGGAAAGACCTAAGTCACATTTCAAGTTATTTTTATTTATATTTTTCTTTCTTCTTTTGCTCTCATTACTAAATTTTGATGATGAAACTTTACATTACTTATGATAGAAACCCACAACCTCGTACAGTGAGAAGTCGCATCATTCGGGAGTGACTATCCTAACGTCTGCTCCGTTGATTAACTGCCAAGATTCTTGTCATATATCTCTGTTTCCTTTTCATAGCGTCTTTCCGTTACAGCCAATCAGAAGTCGGTGTACAGGTAAGCGAAACTGCTGTTCAATATTATAACGGCTAACGGGTAACTTTCCATGTTAACCCCTCCGATTTGAAACGAGGAAGAAAATTTTTGATTGACCGATTGATTTTAAACCAATCTTAGGGCCATATTTTCATTGTATAGTCATAGTAAATTATGACATTAAATCATTTGATGTTATTCTTATTAGCTAAGGAATTGTTAAAAAGCAAACAAAATGCCTGCAGAACTTTGTTTATGGAAATGAAAATCTAGGAGAATAAGTTTGTTTGGTTGTTTGTTTTACGGCTATATCAACTTCATGTGGCGCTCATTTTATGGCGAATTAAACGTTTGAAATAAATCAAATTGCTTAAATGTGCATCAATTACAATTTTCTTTTATAAAATACATTTCTATTTAAACCCTAGGATGGGACCCCTAACCAGCGTACTACCACTCCGGGTCAGAGTTGACCAGGGAGCAATGCGATGAAGGCGTGACTCACATTCCCCAAACCTCCAAAACTGGAACCTCACCATCAGAATAGAGTTCTAAACGTTATGTCCCAGGCACCATGTATACCCGCAAGCCACCGCCTTCTACAGCCATATGATAAAAAGGGTTTGGGGCTTGCCATAAGAGCAATAAGGTTGGGAACAATCATATAGATGCTAGGCTTGACGTGACCAGCCATTTGATCTGGCGGGGGGGCCTCTCCGACCGCCCGTCTAGCCCAAGATAGGGCCAAAGTGGAGTATTTGGCTTCAATGAACTGCTCACCACCCTGGGGCTCTATCCTTAAGCATCACGGTCGCCCCCATGGCCAATAGGTGGCCCCATTGGGGAAGTCTTACCCCTCTGCAGAGAGCAGTCGGCTGCTTTCTAACGTCCCAGCCGACAGGGCTCGGTCAGGGATAATAAGAGAGCCAAAAAACTCTTGAAACTCGATATTAACCACTATAAAAAACACCTTCACACAACCCTCCCAAATATACCTCATCTAGGGGGGGGGGCTTTTTAATAAATTATAATAAAATCTCAAGATCTCAATTTCTTTATTGAATTTGATAGTAAAGACTGGAGGTCTTTTGAGGCAGTGTAACCCAGCCTTACCCTTATGAATGGCATTCTCTTAAGCTGAGCTAATTTATTTTTAATCGTCGAAACACAACATTGAACATGCCAATCTAAGACACGACGTAATACTACATATTCTCGAAGTCTATATAAACGATTTTTTCGCATCACGCACCACTGGAATGGAAAAGGATTTCTCTCTCTTGCATAGTCTCCTATGAATGAATGTTATTAGAACCTGTCCAAGTATTCTAGATGCGAGTGCTCTGGTTTACTCGTGTTACTGCTTCGTCACTCTCTGCAGTTACTCAAATTTAAGATAACGATGTGTACGTAGGCACATATAGTTACATCTGCAAACATCAATATAATACTAGTGATGCGCACCTGTGGATCTATACCACAGGTTAATTCATGTTAATTCGAGTTGATTAATTTCTAACAAGCGATATATGTGAATGATATGTTTGATTTGATTGGTTACTTAAGAGCATGCCGAAATGTAGTTCAGTATTGTAAAAACAAGTCATAATAATTCTTGATTGTGTCAATGCCCTCTTCTCCCTCTCTTCTCTCTCTCCCTCTCTCTTTCTCTCTCTCTCTCTCTCTCTCTCTCTCTCTCTCTCTCGCTTTCCTTTTCCTCTTCTTTTTTATCATCTTTTGTCAATTATGTTCGATGGAAACACATTAGCGTGTATCGGCTCTGCACGATCACCCCTCTCTTACATTTCCCCATCTCTTTCTTTTTTTCTTTATTTCTTTTTGACATTCTTTCTGTATCACATGTCCTTTTCCTTTCCTTTTCTTTCTTTATAATAAAAAAACGGGAATGGTCCGCTTATGTAGCTGAGGTGACGACACTCATATAAAATAAGATTCGGTAGATAAACGACACCCGATAATAAGGTTTAATTTTTGCATTTCAGTTTGACCGTCTCATTTTTAACCAATGGGTGTACAAGATAATACGGTCGGAAGATTTAAGGAACAAGTGCATTAATATATCGATATTCTAGCTAAGAGTAGGGAACTAAAAAAAAGTAAAGCAGGGACGACGAAGGGAGAAATAAAAACCTACTTAGAAACGAAGGGGATACACCCTGAAATTGGAGAACCTAGCAGGAGGTGATTAACTTAGATTTCTTTATTATCAGGGAGGTGTTTGCAATGACATAAATTAAGACTTATGATATAAAATGGACCATATATATATATTATCATATAATATATATATATATAGTATATATATATATATATTTATATACACAAATATATATATAAAATTAGAATTCATGAATTATTACTTATTGATATAAAAAGAGCCATATATATATATCCATACACACATACACAACACACCACACACACACACACACACACACACACATATTATATATATATATATATATATATAAAAAATTGATGAATTTATTAATTTATTTATGATATAAAAGAGCAAATATAATATATAATTATATATATATATATATATATATATAATTTGGTATTGAAGCTCTCTTATTGGTAATTTAAATTAACTCTCTCGACTACTAAGCATATAAGGCAATGAATCGTTACCCGAAATTTGTACTCAGTGACCGTAAAAAATACATAAACAGACCTATGTACTCAATAGTTTTAAAACTACGCCGACCCCGCTGCGCTGTCAGTGACGCGCAGAGAGGATATCGGGCTACCATATGGTCCTCAGTCTCAGTTCGCACTAGCCAAAGATAGTTGTGTATAGCCACAAATGAACGAAGTGTGGAAACGCCGGAAACACGTGGGTCTGTGGATATATGACTTATTAAAATATATATATATATATTATATATATTTATATTATATATATATATATAGTAAACTACAGACACGTGTTCGAGTATCACCTCTCATCAGTGCAGTTTATCCACATTTGAGCAGACCTCTCGTCTGTCGTGTCTGTCTGGTCTGTCGTTGTTCTGATCCTCTCTCCTCTCTCTCTCTCTAGTATAATATATATAGTATATATATATTAGCAAAGAATTATCATTTAATGTGACATGTCAAGGATGGTATTAGTGGCTTGGGGGGAGTTCCTTTTTTGTTTTTTTTTACTTACCTATTACGATCCTTTACTGACGAATCAGTTAGGGCCCCCATTAGATGTATATCATTTAGCAACCAAACTCTACAATTTTTTAGGGGTTACCCTTCTAGGCCGTCGGCTATTATCGTAAAACCAAAAATTATCGTAGCGTCGTATTCAATGAGAAAATTGTAGCCGTTATTGAGTACACTAGCAGGAACTGTGGTATACCACATTTTATGATAACCCTGGGGGAACACCTATTTGCGTTGAGTAGCATCTGACACTTTTTGAAACTATTTTTTTTTTACCTCTGAATCCAAAAATGACTCGTTTCCTACAATCACAATTTCAAGCTACGGGTACCCTCCGATTTTTCCTCAAAAACAATAGAAATACAGCACTACAAAATGGTCTTAAGGGAATGTTTTAAAAAAATATACATAATAGGAAATTATCAACCTAATTAACTTTCAAAATTAGGTATGACTTCAATTAAGCACATATCCTCCAAAAATTGTCCGGCTTAAGCCCATATAAAACATAAACACATTGTTGTTTACTAACCTCATACTGTCGTATTGTAGCAAGTCAATTTAAAAAGTGGAACATAGATAAGTTTCAAAACAAACGAAGAATGTGGAAATGGCAAGCTTGTGTAAACGGTTTAGAGACTTCGCCTGTCGAGGTTTCGAGTCACCACACGGAGAGTCTCCCATGTCTTAACCTTTGCTGGTGAGACCTAAATAGGGTCGAAAGTACATTCAGGGATTGACATTTTCCGATTTGCTTAGCCTTACATTTGAAACATATAAATGCCCGCCTAAATTCATATAATTAATTTAAATAATTCCTTTCAAATTGGACTTCAACTTAAGCACATTATCCTCCAAAAATTGTCGGCTTAAAGCCATATAAAAAATAAACACATTTGTTTGTTTACTTAAGCTCATAATAGGACAATAATAAAAACATTATACTGGGGCCTCACAAATTTGTTGATTAGATCTGAAACTCATGTGTTTTTTTTTACTAACTTTGGATTCTGTATCAAAAAATTTCCTCAGTTTTTCTCTACTACATCAACTTTTTGATTGTTTGTTTGTTTTGTTTTACGGCATATCAACCTCAGTGGGTCATTAATGCCAATAAAGTTTGATAAAAATCAATTCTTAATGGATAATTACAATTTTTTTATAAATTACATTCCTATTTAACCATTAGGATGGGACCCCTAACAGGTACTACCACTCCGGGTCAAAGTGGACCAGGGAGGCAATGTGATGAATGGGGCTCCACATTCCCCAAATCTCACTCTTTTCTCTTTT
>CM042180.1:32235000-32240000 GCA_023376005.1 Doryteuthis pealeii
ATGTATTGCCATGTATTTTCTCCATGAAATTCATATACCATGGTCTATGTACCAACAACTACCCTATCACCACGAGACCTTACAAATGTACCACTTACCAGACATCAGCTCAATAGCACCCAACATCTAATAAACAACACTCTTGTTCCCACAATACTAAATCGGAAAATACTCAACGAATACAACACCACCCATTATAAAACACAACACATGTAACAATGACTAAAAATCTTAGAATGCACTGCATATATCAGCACCTAACAAAAATTATGCCTACATAAAATAAACAAAATCAACTTGATAAAGCCACCACATGTTCTAAACAAAATGCCTATAAGTTTACTTTAACAAACTATAAAATTATAGATACAATATCTTAAAAATGATAACCTAAAACCCAATATTCATGAGAATCAATCTTTTAATCCCAACTAACTGTAAATAAAGATCACACAACACATAAAGCTAACACCACAAACCTATTAAAAAGACAAATGAGAACCTTAGACCCATTGTTGTACGCGTTTCAAAACGACCCTGAGAATGGCCCACGGAAGCTATTTGGCTCTATCATATGGCAAATACATCAGCCAATTTTATCGCCAGATATTACAAAAACACATCCGCGCAATACGAAAAAAGAACAAACTTGCAGACAAAAAAGGCTGCTATATTAAACAATATATAATATAATATATATATCATATATAATATACTATATATATATATATATAATATATACACTATTTACCATCAGAACTTGAATATATACAGACTTTTAACATATGCCATTCGGAATATTATTCAATAAAGAATGGATTTTCAAAGGGAACTCACCCCCCCCAAAAAAAAAAAAAATTAAATTGAAAAATGTACAGGATTTAACATCAGAAAATTTGAAAATACATACATCTTAAACATATTGAAATTGATTAAAATAATCACAATAAGAACAAATTTTCAAAGGTTAAAGGGAGATAATTTTAGGTTTTTTATAAATACATGGAATTAAAGAATGAAAAATATAATCGAATACATAAAGAAGCGTCCGTAATATCAACCGACGTAATTTTACGGTCCATAAACATAAAACAACAGAAGAAATGGCTTTCACATAAACACCAGAAGATCCATTAGCAGCCTGACGATGTGTGAAATAACCTGAAACCTGGGTAGTTGCTTATAAAACTTTTATATTAAAAAGTTCAACAAAAAATAAAGCTCCTACAAATTTGTGGTGAGCACTGTGATTCTTTGTTTCATCCCGAAACAAATTTTTTAAATATATATATAATATATATATCTATTATATAATATATATATAATATATATATAGTGTATAGGAAAATAAAAAAAAACACAGGTTTTAAATGGTTAAGTGGCGAGTTTATTGGCCGACGCTGCAGTGTTTCGATCTATTAATTAGATCATCTTCAGGGCATTTGTTGGTATATGGAGTGATTAAGAAATTATTATCACAGAATAACGAGAAAAAGAAACTGAATAACACATAACTACCACTCGCTTTTCTCGTTTGATAAATAATTTATTATCACCTTCCATTTATACAACAAATGCCCTGAAGATGATTTAATTAATGATCGAAACACTGCAGCGTCGGCCAATAAAACTCGCCACTTAACCCCATTTAAACCTGTGTTTTTTTCTTTTTCCTAATATACTACATACCGTCGATTCACTCCTTTTCTTCCTTCCTACTATATATATATATATATAATATATATATATATATATATATCTTATTATAATGGAGATTGTGTGTTTTTCTGTCTGTAACCGAAACTTATATTACTACTCAAGTCACAATTCCCTTTGTTATTTACATCATATTCTCCATGATTTTATTTATATATTTAAACCTCAATTATTAATAAAATTGCTTTCACCTTTTATTAGTGTTGTCCATATCTACATACAAAATAACATGCAATGTATTTATATATACAAAACTAGCGGTTTACAGTGTGAATGGAAGGCTAATTTGCATATTGAATATATAAAATGTGATTTTATTAAATATGTGCTTAGTATTATTGATTTCAATTGTTTGTTTATTTTAATGAATATAAGCAAAAATCTCTCCAATGATCTTAAATGAAATCCATTAACAAGAAAAATAACTGTCATTTTATTCTTTATTTCCTAATTTAACTAAATAGTTAAATAAGTAAAATTCAGCAATGACAAGACGGGAGTGACGAAGAGTAAGTTTCATTTCTATTTTTCTATTATACCCCACTCTGTTACATATCTTTTTATCTGCCTTCTTATTAGACTTTCTAATTTAATACGATATTTCATTAACATTAAAACTTAAATACTTGCACCGAGGTGCATATATTGCAGTATATATAATTGTCTACAAGCGGGTGAATATATTATCTACCCAGTATTCCATATAATAATGTATACTTCATATTGATTGTTTTTGTTGAAAACTTTTTTTAGTGTCTTTTTTTATTGTTTTTTTTTTTGGTGGGGTGGGGCGTTGTCTTTGTTTTTTGTTTTTTTTTTTCGTTTTCTGTGGGTGTTTCAAATTACTGACGACTCATATTTCTTGGTGTCCCGCTTTTCGGTTATTTCTCCAAGACCTGTTATCCTTGAAACCAGAGATTCCTTCTTCGAGATTGTAACCAAATCCTTATACACTTCCTATCATACCAGAGACCTCTCTTCCGTTGACTAGCGTTGACTGGATCGCTTACCACTTATATTTGGAATATATATATACATTATATATATAAAATACATATATATATATATATATATATATAATATATATATATAAATATATATATGTATGTATATATGATGTATGTATGTATGCAAACACAATCTGTATATCTATCTATATGTGTGTATGTTTGCATATGTATATTTATATGTGATTTCATATATATATTAATGTATATATGTACCACTTATATATGCGTGTGCGGTCTTACCAAACACACACACACACACACACACACACACACACACACATATATATATATATATATATATAATATATATGCATCTGTATATATGCATATGGTGTATGCATGTATGTATGTATGTCAACAGATATAAATGTTAGTGTGCCACTTATATATATATATATATAATATATATATATATATTTACGCACATATATAAATGCATGTGTATGTATGCATGCATGAATATATATATATATATTATATATATAATATATGTAAGTGTGCTTCGCTTATAGATATATATGCGTGTGTGTGTGTCACTTAAATGTATACGCGCGTATATGCATATATGCCACACAAAAATATATATAACTGTATGTATGTAGGCATACGTATATATATATATATATTCTCCCAAAATATTCGTTTATATATATATATATATATATATATATATACGTATATTTTTGGAAGAATATCTGCTTAATTGAAGTCATAACTAATTTGAAAATTAATTAGTTGATAAGTAATGAATTAGGCGAACATATCTGTTCAAATGTAAAGCGTAAACAAATTGAGAAAAAGCCAATCTCTGTAAGTACATGTCGGCCTATTATGCCTCATCAACAGAGTTCGAATCACACAGAGTCTATAACTCTGCTGGTGATGAATAATAGGCCGAAATGTACATACATAGATTTACTTTTTTCTCGATTTTTTACGCTTTACATTTGAACAGATATATTCGCCTAATTCATTAATTATCAACTAATATACGTATATGTATAAATGAGTATGCATATGAATATGCGTGTATATATATGTGTCACTTATATATATATGTGTGTGTGTGTGTCCCTTTCCCATATATATATATATATATATATATATATATGTAAACATATATATATATATATATATATATATATATATATATATATATAATCGTAAACAACGATAAAAAAAATCTTAGAACTTTGATAATAGCACCAACATTCTAAAATGCCTATAATTACTATAAAATTATAATAGCAAAAATAATAATAATAATGACAATAATAATAATAAAACTAATAATAACAACAACAACAATAATAAACACAACCTATATAAATGGTAAATGGAATAGCCCATTGTTGTACGGTTAAAAATAACCTTGAAGATGGCCACGATAGGGCAGAAAGTACTCGGTCTATGACATATGGCAAATACATCAGCCAATTCTCGCCAGATATTACAAAAATAATACGGCAATACGAAAATACAAAGGACAAAACTTGCAGACAGAAAATGGCTGCATTATTTAACAATATATGCCTACAAGAAAAAATGCTGCCTAAATACACACACACACACACACACACACACACACACACACATATATATATATATATATAGTTTTACCAAAATTCTTATTATACTTGTTTATGTATGATTACAAAACAATAACCCTATAAAAACATCACATGATATCGACATCTTTCTTAGAGCAACACACTGCAATTCACTTAGAGAACAACACAATTTACTGTTCAATTTGCAAATGAATGATTCTTTAGTGTCCACTTTGTCCAATCTGTTTAACTCTTTAAAGTTTACACATCATTTATTAACAGCTGAAGTTAATGCTCCACTGTCGGCTAGGGCGTTAGAATTCACCGACTGCACCTCAATGTTGGCCGTGAGTGGCGACCCGTGAGGCTTAAGGATATAACTCAGGTGGTTGAACAGTCCAGGACTTGCAATACTCCACTTTTGCCCTTTCTTGGGCTAGACGGGTGCACCAATAGGCGCCCTCCGATCAATCAGCTGGGTACGTCAAGCCCTAACACTTATATGATTGCCCCAAACCTATTGCACTTATGGAAAACCCCAACCCTTTTTATCATATGAGTGCTAGAAGACGGTGGCTGAGGGTATTCATGTCCTGTAAATAACGTTAAATTCTATCTGATGGTGAGGTTCCAGTTTTGGAGGTTTGCTCCCTGGTCCACTCTGACCAGTAGTGTTATATATAGTAGTGTTGGTACCTGTTAGAGTCCCACCTATGGGTTAAAT
>CM042180.1:32245000-32250000 GCA_023376005.1 Doryteuthis pealeii
CCGAACGAGCAAAGTGCGACACAATGTCAATTTCTTTAGCGGGATTTAACAGATTTGAATCAGATTTTTCCTTCTCCTAGACTGGTGTCCTAACCAAATTTTCTTTTTCTTTTCTTTTAAACGAAATAAATGATTCGACCTCGTCGTGTCCATTTCTTGTGATGATAACCATTACAAAAGCCACGCATTTACCTATAATGAATATATACGTCTATTTAAACCCTTTGCATGACGTGATATCAAGGAAGAGTTTTCCTTTTCCTAGACTGGTTTCCTAACCAAGTCTAAAGAGTCAAGTCTCTTTTTTTTCTTATCTTTTAAATAGAAAATTATATATATATATGTACCAACCCATCCGAACGAGCAGAATGCGACACAATGTCAATTTCTTAAGCGGGATTTAACAGATTAGAATTCAGAGTTTTCCTTCTCCTAGACTGGTGTCCTAACCAAATTTTCTCTTTTTCTTTTCTTTTAAACGAAAAAAATGATTCGACCTCGTCGTGTCAATTTCCTGTGATGATAACCATTACAAAACCCACGCATTTACTTCCAATGAATATATACGTCGATTTAAACCCTTTGCATAACGTGATATTAAGGAAGAGGTTTCCTTCTCCTAGACTGGTTTCCTAACCAAGTCTAAAGAGTCAAGTCTATTTTTTTCTTATCTTTTCAATGAAAAATGATATATATATTTACCAACCCATCCGAACGAGCAAAATGCGACACAATGTCAATTTCTTTAGCGGGATTTAACAGATTTGAATTCAGAGTTTTCCTTCTCCTAGACTGGTGTCCTAACCAAATTTTCTCTTTTTCTTTTCTTTTAAACGAAAAAAATTATTCAACCTCGTCGTGTCCATTTCTTGTGATGATAACCATTACAAAACCCACGCATTTACTTCCAATGAATATATACATCTATTTAAACCCTTTGCATGACGTGATATCAAGGAAGAGTTTTCCTTTTCCTAGACTGGTTTCCTAACCAAGTCTAAAGAGTCAAGTCTCTTTTTTTCTTATCTTTTCAATAAAAAATGATATATATATATTTACCAACCCATCCGAACGAGTAGAATGCGGGACAATGTCAATTTCTTAAGCGGGATTTAACAGATTTGAATTCATAGTTTTCCTTCTCCTAGACTGGTGTCCTAACCAAATTTAAAGAGCCCAGTCTCTTTCTCTTTTTCTTTTCTTTTAAACGAAAAAAATGATTCGGACTCGTCTTGTCTATTTCCTGTGATGATAACCATTACATAACCCACGCATTTACTTCCAATGAATATATACGTCTATTTAAACCTTTGCATGACGTGATATTAAGGAAGAGTTTTCCTTCTCCTAGACTGGTTTCCTAACCTCGTTTAAAGAGTCCAGGCTTTTTCTCTTATTTTTAAAAATCTTTTAAATAGATAATTATATAGATATTTTGTTGAAATTGTTCGGTATATAAGGTGTGTGCTAGACGCCCACTCTTATTTATAGACTGGGCGATAGTCATGTGACCATATGGACTGGCCAATCACTGGCAGTACTCTGCTGCTGATATTGTTACTTATACTGGCTGTTCTGGTCATACCTACACACATTGCTTTGAGCCTTCGTGGACGACGGAACATAGGATTATATCACTGGACCTTTTGACACTACGTAGGATTACATAACCCAGGACATTCACTTACCAAAGGATTCTATAGCTCAGGACTTACTTACTTACTTACTTACTTTAAGTCCTTTTCAACTGGACAAGTATGGCCGTCAGAAACTTAACATATTTACCAACCCATTCGCACGAGCAAAATGCGATACAATGTCAATTTCTTAAGCGGGATTTAACAGATTTGAATTCAGAGTTTTCCTTCTCCTAGACTGGTGTCCTAACCATATTTTAAAGAGCCCAGTCTCTTTCTCTTTTTCTTTTCTTTTAAACGAAAAAAATGATTCGGATTCGTCTTGTCCATTTCCTGTGATGATAACCATTACAAAAGCCACGCATTTACTTCCAATGAATATATACGTCTGTTTAAACCCTTTGCATGACGTGATATTAAGGAAGAGTTTTCCTTCTCCTAGACTGGTTTCCTAACCTCGTTTAAAGAGTCCAGGCTTTTTCTTTTACTTTTAAAAATCTTATATATATATATATATATATATATATATATATATATATATACTTGGTAATTTTGCATTGTTATGACCAATTGTTATCCTAATGATAGTTCTGCCCTGTCAGCAGGGCTTAGAATATGGTGATTGTGTCCAACGCAAAGAGATTAACCCCCCCCTCTACTAAAGGGGCAGCCTGGGTATGACATAAATCTGTTTAAAGATTATTTATATCCAATAGTAAAAAATAAAGTCGACGGGGCGGCCTAAAGTCGGTATCAGCCAATCAGCGAGGGAATCTATCCCCTTTTCAATAGCGCTAGACAAAGGAGATTGTTTTTAGCATCTGAGGTGGAGCGCCACACCTACCATCAGCTCCTTACTTTACCGCACAGATCCCTGTGCTACTCATACGCTGAGTTGGCGAGGACCGGTATCGAACTAGGAACCTTGTGGTTTCTAGCCGAACGCTCTATCGACTGAGCTAACCCGGCCCATATATCCAATAGTACCGTGTGCAAAAACACCCTAAGAAACAACTACACAAAAAATACAAATATGAATGTACAATGAATGTAATTCCCTAACCCCTCTGCATAAATTTTTTTTTATTTAAAAGAAAAGGAAAAGAGAAAGCGACTGGATTCTTTAAACTTGGTTAGGAAACCAGTCTAGACTGCAATGCCGATATATATAGTTAAGTCGGAAGGATATAGAATAAATAGGTCTTACAGTTATTTCAATTGAATTAATAGTAAAAAGTTATTCAAAGTGTAAAAGAAATATTTTCTTTGTATTTCTTAAGCTATGACTATAAAAGCGAAGCAACAAATCTTAACGGAGTAGCGAAATCTTAAACCAGAAGTAGAATGTTTGTTAGTGACGTCACTTGCATGATGAACATGCCTTTTACTAACAAACGTACTGGCTAATACCTTTTAAAAGACATGAATCAATATCATTTAGGGGTAAAATAGAAAAGAACTCTCTGACTATTTAAGTAGTGAATTTCGGTTTGGTTTGATTTTGTTTTACGGCATATCAACCTCGGTGGGTCATTTAATGCCGATAAAGTTCTGAAATAAATCAATTCTTAATGGATAATACAATTTTGTTTATAAACTCATGTTTTCTATTTAACCCATAGATGGAACCCTAACAGGTACTACCACTCCGGGTCAGAGTGGACCAGGGAGCAATGGTGATGAAGGGGTGCTCCACATTCCCCAAACCTCCAAAACTGGAACCTCACCATTAGATAGAGTTTAATTTCATTCCCAGGACATGTAGACCCACAGCCACCGCCTTCTAGCACCCATATGATAAAAAGGGGTTGGGGCTTCATCACCATTGCTCCCTAGTCCACTCTGACCCGGTAGTACCTGTTAGGATCCCATCTATGGGTTAAATAGAAAACATGAGTTTATAAACAAAATTGTATTATACATTAAAAATGAAATTATTTCAAAACTTTGTTAGCATTTAACATTTTTTTAACAATAGAAGTATTCGACATAAAATAACCCAAGGGGTTGACATGCCGTAAAACCCAACCAACCAACCAAATAAACTACATGATTGTATTAGTCTGAATAATTTGTGAAATAATATAACATTCATTTTATCATAATTACGTTTTTTTTTTCTCTGTTTTTTTATAGTTGCTTGCAATAGTGAAAATTATAACAATAAATACAGTTTGAATTTATGTATTGAGTGCAATGTAAGATGCACCTCCCTCCTCTTTCTCATATACAGTGATATCTTGACACACGACTTTAATTTATTCTGCTCTTAATTCAATTTCTTTGTATATCAAATCAATTTTCCCCTTTGAAATAAACTGAAATGCTTAAATCCATTCCAGCCTCCCTCCAAAATTTTTTTTGTTACATTTTTTTCAATAAGAAAAATATCAATGTATAATACAAATAATTTGTACGAATTATAATTTCTTCTAACTTATCTA
Source organism: Doryteuthis pealeii (assembly GCA_023376005.1). Classification (NCBI taxonomy): domain Eukaryota; kingdom Metazoa; phylum Mollusca; class Cephalopoda; order Myopsida; family Loliginidae; genus Doryteuthis; species Doryteuthis pealeii. Next base: position 32,249,082 of record CM042180.1, read on the forward strand.
AATCATCATCATTGGCAATTTAGTCTCGAAAGACTATGATAAAGGTTTTGTGTGTCCCTGAGGTTGCAGCGCCTCCTGTGACTATGAAGTCCTATGTTTGAGAAACATTCTCGACCACAGATTTTGCATTTGTAGGTTGTCCCTGTAGATGATGATGTTCGATGCTTTGTTGCCGTTGCTTTCTTATGGACCTCTTAGCTTCATGATGTTGTATCAGGGTGACTTCTGACATGTACAGTCCTCTATGGAGATTCTGCCACCATCGAGGGCGGTCTTGAGCCAAATTTTCCCAGCTGGAAGGGACAATGCCAAAACACCTGAGATCATTTTTGCAGACATCCTTGAATCGCAGTAGGGGGCGACTAATCTGTCTTTTACCAGATGTTAGCTCTCCATACAAGATGTCTTTCGGGATTCGTCCATCATCCATCCGACGTACATGACCCAACCATCGGAGACGACGTTGTCTCAGTAGAGAGTACATGCTGGGGAGTGATCCTCTCCCTCCAGGTGATGCCCAGTACACGTCTAAGGCAGCGAAGGTAGAAGGTATTTAGCCGCCGCTCTTGGTGGAAGTATATATTTGTTTATTACCAACTTATCTAAATAATAATAACAATTTGTTATCACAGAGTTATATGATTTCAAGTATTCCTATCAAATCTATTAATAATGGAGATTCGCTTCCGGTTTTTGTCTGTAACAAAAATTACGTCACTGCTTACATCACATTTCCCAAAATCCTCATAACATAGAATAACATTTATTCTACGATTTTTGGCATGTTCAAATTTTGAGTGTATTTATTCAATAAATACACTCAAAATTTGAACATGCAACATTAGACAGTCCTCATTGATTTTTAAAACAAGTTTTAATGAATACATGACTGGTATTATATATCTATATATAGTTTGTT
>CM042180.1:32255000-32256159 GCA_023376005.1 Doryteuthis pealeii
AGGAGACTGATGGTAGTGGTGGCGCTCCACCCCAAGACGCTAAGATTATTCTCCTTGTCTAGCGCTATGAAAAGGGATAGACTTGCCCTCGTTGGTCTTGATGGGCTAGAATAATCGACATTAGGCTTTGCCCCGACGACTTTACTTATATATATATGATATATGGGAGAAAAATGTTTTGTGGACAGGAGCCCAAAACCCGGATTGTCCAGAAAGGTTAAAATTATCCGGGACAGTTATTGTACCAGGAAAACCAGGTACCCGATTGCAAATACCACGGCATGTTTATTGGAAACAGCGTGTTTCAGTGTTCGAGAACGCTGCACGTTTCGCGGTGGTGGTTAGACAATTCTTCAGGACGGATATATGTTCTTGCTTCAACTGATGGAAGGCATGTGTCTCCAAAGATGTGTGTGTGTGTGAGACGCAAAGAGAGATACGAATGCCGATGAATAACAGGAAAATTGTGACATATAAGCAAGAATTCTTATAATGAATATATAATAATAACACTAATAATAAAGTGACAACAAGTCAAGTAAAAAACACAATAACTCTAGTATATAAGAGAAAATGGGAATAGCCCATATGTTGTACGTATTCAAAAAATACCCTAGGATGGACCACGATAGGCGGAAAGGTTAGCTTGGTCTATGACATATGCAAATACATCCACCAATTTCTCGCCCAGATATTACCAAAAATAATCCAGCAATACGCACCTACACATACATAAGGTGACAAAACCACTTGCAGACAAAAAACCAATGGCCTGCGGATGTTGATTTACATATATATGCCAATACAAGAAAAAATGGCTGCCTAAAAATACACACCAACACACACACACACCACACCATATATATATACCATAATAGTATATATATATATACTAGTATAGAGAATAGGGGTGAATATATATAACATTTACCAAACACATTCTTCGACAGTTGAGAACAAGGATTTGGTTTAAACATGGCGTCGTCGAGATTCTTAAATGAAAGTTAAACGGGTTGAATCAGCAGTTTCTCCTCTTCTTCATAATACTGTTAAAAATGTACCGTACACTAGCAGGTTAAGAGGCCTAGCTCTCTTCTACAATTTAGCTAGTTGGAGGGGTGGCAATTGCGATGCGTACCTTTCCCAAGTGAATTGTCTA
>CM042180.1:32261259-32266259 GCA_023376005.1 Doryteuthis pealeii
TTTTTGTAGAAAGAAAAGAGCTCTAAAAATTATTTTTTTACTAACAAGAAAAGAAAAAGGAAAAGAAAAGGAAGAAAAAAGAGAGGAATAAAAAAAGGAAAGAAAGAAAGAAAGTGATGGATAAAAAGGAAGAAAAGAAAAAGTAAGAAAAAAAGAAAGAAGAAAGAAAGGAATAAAAAAGAGAAAGAAAGAAAAAGTTAAGGATGAAAAGGAAGAAAAGAAAAAGTTTTAAAAAAAGAAAAAAGAAAGGAATAAAAAAGAGAAAGGAAGAAAGAAAGAAAGAAAGTGAAGGATGAAAAGGAGAAAAAAGAAAGTAAGAAAAAAAGAAAGAAAAGAAAGAAAAAGAAAAAAATGAGAAAGAAAGAAAGAAAGTGAAGGAGGAAAAGAAGCAAAAGTAAAAGTAAGAAAAAAAAGAAGGAATAAGAACGAGAAAGAAAGAAAGAAAGTGAAGGATGAAAAGGAGAAAAAGAAAGAAGAAAGAAAGGAATAAAAAGAAAGAAAGAAAGTAATAAAAAATGAGAAAGAAAGAAATAAAGAAAGAAAGTGAAGGATGAAAAGGAGTAAAAGAAAATTTTGATTTGAATTGAGTTTTCCTTCTCCTAGTCAGGTTGCCCTACCAAGTTTAAAGAGCCCAATCGTCCCTAATATTTACCCATTGCTGGAAGGAAAATAATTGGATTCGGACCTTTTCTAAGGATAGTGACGCTATGTGAAATGCAAACATCTGCGCCCAGGATTTGAACTCGTGTCATCGTGTCCATTTCGTACATAAGTAACCCTTGCCCCACGTGACATTTTATTCTCAGAAGGATGTCAGCAGTTATATGTGCGTGCTGTGTAAAAACTGTAAGGTTCTGCGCAAGTGTAAACAAACGGCAGGCATTTGCATGAATATAATTATATTTACCAACTTTTCCGCGTGAGCAGGATGAGACACAAAGTCAATTTCTTTAGCGGTGTTTAACAGGTTTGAATTAAGAGTTTTCCTTCTCTTAGACTGGTTATCTAGCCAAGGTTAAAGAGTTCAGTCTGTCCTACTATTAACCCATAGCCTGAGAGAACATAGTTGGATTCATACATTTCCCAAGAGTATTAGCTCAATTTGAAATGCAAACAGCCTACTTATCTGACCGGACAATTCTCCAGATTTAAACCAAATCGAAAACCTATGGTGTATTTCAAAGCGACGAGTTTATTAGAATGGACGCTGATTTAGAAGTAAGGATGACTTAGAACAGGTAATGGTGAAGATATAATGTTGAATTATATCAGAGGAGATCAGGAAATTGACATGTCTCATGGACCAATGGCTCATCCAAGCCATTTCACGAGGAAGATCACATATCCATGATTAACCGGCTCCGCTATATTCTTAAAAACTTTGCCTAATTGTTGATTTCTATTTATTTCATAATGGTTGCTATATATATATATATATATATATATATGGAGATAGGATGGATGTAGTAGAATCCTACAGTATGAAGTAGGTAGAGGGATCGTGAACAAGAAATGAAAACTCAAAACAAATCTAAGAGTTTAAATGTTTCGTCCGAATTCATACGGACACCATCGGTCAAATGATTTTTATTGAAAGCAAAATTTCGTGCAAGTACAAGTGAATTTGGTGAGGGGGGTGGGGAGTTGTACTTGCACGAAATTTTGCTTTCAATAAAAATCATTTGACCGATGATGTTCGTATGAATTCGGACGAAACGTTTCAACTCTTAGATTTGTTTTGAGTTTTCATTTCTTGTTCACCATCCTTCTACCTAACTCAATATATATATATATATATATATATATATATATATATATATATATTCATAGCAATTAAAGCACTATTTTCTTGTTTACATGATTTTTAATTACACCTTGCTAATAATTTGGAAGCGTTATAATTTAAGTAAATTAGGTAAATGACCCTAGTTTCTGTGTATTTTTGCGGAACCATACAATTTTCACGCAGTACGAGCAAAGAACCGATGTTCGTTATGTTTAAATTGGTTGTTTTTGGACAAAATAGAACATTTTCATAACGATGATAATTCGTCACGCAGTGTACATGAAAAGTTTATTTAATATATATATTGAACTATGAATGTGCGTATATATATATATATATATATATATATATATATATATATATATATATATATATATATATGAGTAAGAAAAGGTGGAATGAAAACATCACACAATGCTGTTAAAGAAGAAAACAATTTATAATATAATCATAGCTGATACTGATCAATATTTCGATTTTACAAAAATCATCATCAGAGCTCATTCACTCCCGTAGTTGTTTGGGTCGGAGAGGAAAGTCAAAATGAGTTTACAAAACAAAAAACCTTAATACTGCAAAAAACGAAAGACGTTACAATATTCACCAACGTGGGCATTTCGCGCCATATATATGTCGGGCATGTCTCATGTATATCTTTTGTCAACAAATGTAGCGAATTTTTGAGATGTTGGCAACAAGACGAAACAATTTAAACGGAAGGGATGGGTGTTAAGAAATGTGACGGTTGGAATTCAAAAGACTTTTAGTAAAGGAATTTTTACGATTAATATATATATATATATATATATATATATATATATTATATATATATATATAATATTTTTTAAGTTGGGCGTTATTACGAAGATCTAAAAATAAATGAATGAACTCGATGTTATGGAGTATTGGATTCACTTATTTTTTAATTATTATTTTTTATCATAAATTTTCGGGTTCGTTAGATACCCTTTATCAAATGAATGTTGCTCCTGTTCGACGGATCTTTTGTCTCTGTTGTTATTGACAGCGGCAGCGTCTGTAAAAAAAATTATAATAACGGAGTATTCCGATGGCAGCGTTCAGTCCCCTCACGTGAGTTTTAATTATATATATATATATATATATATATATATATATATATATATGAGACTTAATAAAGTCGAAACAGTCTGTACGATATTCTACACACCGAGCGATCCTTTGCCGGGATTACACTTGTCAAGTTCATTTTCTATAAGAAAAAGTAGCGAATTTTATGCGATACATGCATTGTAAGTGCCTTCAAGTAAAAAGTTTATATATATATATATATATATATATATTATATATATATATATATAACTTTTTTTTTGTGCCCTCCTGTAAAGCCCTTTTCCACTGCCCACGGTCCAGAGCCTTACTCTCCCAGGTCTTCTCATCGATGTTTTTTCAAAGTCGACCTCAGGCAATCCTTGTATCACATCTTTAAGATATATATATATATATATATATATTATATTATATATTATATCCTGAGGTCGATCTTGAAAAAATGTAACATCAATGAGAAGATCTTGGATAGTAAGGCTCTGGACCGTGGGCAGTGGAGAAGAGCTTTACAGGAGGACACAAAAAAGAGACTTTGAGTTTGAGACCGACCGTATACAGCATGAGTAGTTGAAACGAGACATTCACAAGAATAAAAAAAGTAGACAACCAAGGGCTTCAAATCGGTCTACTATGTGACCAGTGTAGAAGGCTATGTATGAGCAAAGCTAGCCTGATCAGTCACCAATCTGTGCATCGGTGTGATGGACTAAAAAAATACCCTGTGCTCCCTGGAATTACCAGTAAATGTGGGAAGGTGTACAAGACTTTGGCAGGACTAAAGAGCCACTTTCGTGCAGCTCATTGTTGAACTTTTTGAAGTTCACCGTTATATTCTTTGAACTGTTGAACTTTAAAAAAAAAATTTAATCAAGCAATGGCAATACTTGAACACGAGTTTGATGCCAACATATAATATATATATATATATATATATATATATATATATATATAATCCAAAAATCCGGAAAAGAAATCTTTCTTACGACATAGAAGTTATTTTAAACAGTGTCGCAATTTGCAGAGCTTATTCTGTGCTCTTATTATCAGAGTCACAGATCAAAATTATATTAGTAAAAAATATAAGAGAAGACTTAGATTTTTTGCCTTATAGCCTATTTCAGGAAGCCTGGACCAAGTGTCTAAAGTTCCCAATCATCAGATGCGAATGTTTAGAAATTTGGTCTAGGCTTCCTGAAATAGGCTATAAAGCAAAATATCTAAATTTTCTGTTATATTTTTATTATATATATTATATATATATATATATATATATATATATATATATATAATATATTGGTAATTTTTCCGAGATGAAATAAAGGAAAATGAAGTGCTCAATTACAAATGTAAGAGCTTTATTTATTAAATGTAATTGTTTATACAAAGGTTTTAGTGAGCATCTACCTAAGGTTTCAGGCTTTGCCTTCTTCAGGATATTAAATAGTATCCTGAAGATGGCAAAGCCTGAAACCTTATGTAGATGCTCACTAAAACCTTTGTATAAACAGTTATACTTAATAAATAAAGCTCTTACTGTGCAGACACATCAGAGGGATTAAATAGTATCCTGAAGAAGGCAAAGCCTGAAACCTTAGGTAGATGCTCACTAAAATCTTTGTATAAACAGTATATTTAATATATATATATATATTATATATATATATATATATATATATATATATATAGGATGTGGTTATAATAGCTCATTCAAAGAAATGTAGTGGAAATTATTTTTCTGTAATATTAGCGGAATCCTCAATATGATTGGTAGGGCCGGGAGAAGCTTGCTTGTAATAGACCTGGCTGGGGAGCCACCATCTACCTGTCCGTGGAAGAATTTGAGTCTAACCGAATTAAACAACAAAAATTGAAGCGAGGTAAGGTTGATTTTTCAGTCCATCAACATTCAAAGTGGAGAATTTCCAACATTTAATTTAAGTGGAAGAGTATGTCTCTCCAGAGCTGGCCTGGTGAGTCATCTGAGAACAGGAAACGGTCTTACTTGTGCATGAGTTGACAGCCAACACCCCCCCACATATATATATATATATATATATATATATATATATATATTATATATATATATATATATCAGGGGATTTTCCCATGTTACATATATATACGA
>CM042180.1:32276259-32281259 GCA_023376005.1 Doryteuthis pealeii
GCCTGGGAGTGGAATTTAAAAGTTAGTTCCGTAGGATCCCATTATTACTGAATCACTGAGTTGAATCCTCGTGGGGATGGCCCCATTTAGCAATCCCTATGTAAAAATACCCTCTGCATTTTGATCCAGAGCTACTCCTGAAAGATATGTTTATATGGTCTACCTCCCCATCTAAATATTAATCGAAAAAAATCTTCTGCTGTTATCATTTTAAATTCTATTTTTTGAATTATCTTCACGAATATATATCTCACAATCTCCTTTTTATTGCTCAAATAACCGCCCTGGTGACTATTATAATGTGTAAACTATGATTTATACTTTGTTGCATCAACTTTGTTTCTTTATTTTCCCGAAGGTTTCTCCTCCGGACCAATTACTACTATACACACAACTGCCTTTCTTATTATGTGTACTAAAACTGTACTACCCTGACGCCTCCAGTGGACTACCTATCTGTCCCCCCCAAAAAACACCAAAAAACCAGACCTGAAGGTACTGTTGCTTATTGATACACAATATGCAAAACTACCATATTCCCCAACCTGAATTCGTTCTTTCAGGAACCCCGATAGTTAGCCAAGATTGTGTCCTGCTACCTTACTGCTCCATCAAATTCCCACACATGCGGTTTTGACAATGGGGCTCCTTAGCCTTGCGTCGGCAACCTCCATTCACTTAAGAGTCCGACACAGAAACTCTCTTTTGCCACAAGGAAAAGGCTAGGCCGAGTAAACCCCGAAAAATAATCAGGGGACTTGGACCTCCCTCAAGGTGGTGGCTGATGCCTGACAATTTCGTGTCACCCCATTTAAACTCCTGCCGACACTTACCGTTGTTCAAACTGGCACTTGGTTTTGGACTTACAGCAACCAGCTATGTCGGACGAGCGGGGATTTGCTGACACGGGCAACAGCTCATCCTCATTTACCGAACCCCTCCGGCCCAGGCTACTGTCAGTTCACCTCGTTACACACCCGACCTTGACACTAATCCATTCGTCTTTCACGCTAGACGGCAACGGACTTGCCAACCCACCAGATCCCAAATCTACCTATCTAAAATCATTCTAAATGGAAAACAAAACAACCCCCACAACAGATGCCCAACACCCTGCTCTTTTGGCTCGTCTTCCTCCCGTCCATCGTTCTTCACCTCCAGCATTGTTTCACCCTTTCCATCGTCCGCGTTCATTTTCTTTTTCTCTCTTGTTCACTTCCTTACCCTCCCACCCCCCATCTTCTCTCTCTCCCCCAGCTTCCGCCTTCCTTGGTCTCCCGCCCTTCCCCTTCTCGCCCCATCCCGACCTGCCACATCCTTCGCCCTGTCCTCCGCCTCCCAATCTCCCACGCTCACACCCCCAGTCCATCTACGCCCGCCTTAACCAGCCCGCACCTCTCCGCCCCTCGCCTCTCCACACCACGTCCCTCCTCCCACCCTACCCCGCCGTCGCCCCCCTCCCTCCCCCCCAACCCCCCCCCCCCCCCTCCCCTCGACCCCCCCCCCCTCGTGAAATAAAAAAGGGGCATTACTTTTCGGAATCAAATTCTCTTACTTGATACAACATATCGTTTCAATAGTTGATAACCGATGTTACCCAAATAGTGGTTGTGTGCTGAAAACTGCCATTCGAACGGGTGTTATTGGTGTTTCCCTCTAACGGGTTTGTAGTTTTCCGTTGATAATTAAAAAGGGGAGGCATTACTTTCGAGATCAAAGTTCTCATACTAGGATACAACATTCAATAGTGATAACGATGTTCAACATATAGTGGTTTTAGCTGAAAAACTTTGCCCCTATCCAATTGTGTTATTGTTTTCGTGCTGTATTCTTTGTAGTTTACGTAACATTAAAATATAGGATAGGCTTACTTTTCCAGAGCATTACTCTTGACTGGTACAGTATTGATGTCCAATAGTGATAACGACGATTTAGAAATAGTTGATTGTAGCTGGTATACGCTCTATCCAGTGAGACAGTTGTTCCTTTCCTATATCTTTGTTTTTAGTTCCGGTGTTAGAATCGCCGATTGGATGCATTTACTCTTTCGGATTCGACCTCTCTTCACATTCTGCTTGTTCCATCTCTCCTTGAAATTTAATAGAGATGAATATGCTGTTGAAAGATAAGATCTGTTGCTACAGAAAGTTGCCAAACATCGAACTCAGATATTGCAACAATGGGAACACATTTTAATTAGTTTCAATTATGAATTGTGCAGTCTCGTTGAGCATCGTTCGATGCATTTATGTACGTTGTGGCGGACCTGCTTCTCAAACCTTCAATTATTTAAGTGATATCATGATCTTTGGATATGATGACTGACAAATGGAGTAACATGATGAATAGATTATTATTAGAACATGGTTTTTTTTATAGAATTAATTGTTTGCATGTTAATTTGGGAACAACCCATATATAACGGCTGCTACAGTCTCTAGTACCTGCACAACAACACCACGAACCACGACACCACACACTCAACTACCACACACACACATGCGCCCAAACCCAATCAGACTCGTGTTTCGAATTACTCATCAAGTCTTACTTGCTAATATATTTAAACAAAATAAACTTAATCAAGCGTCTAACCTTTCTCATGTGGCTAGACATTTTGTTGCCTAAAGCTTGCCTATAATTTACTGCCCGGAATCTCGCATAATTCCGATCAGGCTGTCCCTTTCCGTTCCATAGTTCCCCCTTCCTTAATCCAAATTAGTGACCTCCCTGTCCCACCAAGTAGATCCCTCTTATGTCAGTCTGCATCGCCACGTTCCACTTAACCATAGGCTGTCTTCGCTTACAGAATGGTGTAGGGGATAACATGTTTAATACACACATCGGCTTCTGGTTAGAACTACTACCCAATTTTCCTACCAACCCCACCTGTGCCTTACCATTGTAAGTTAATTCCTCCCCACTAATTAACTCAATAATCTATACCTACTATGTCAAGCTACTGCTCTAGTATCCCATTATTCTATTTAAATAAAAATTAACGAGACTCAACCATACGATAATAAGTAACATTATAACCTAATAATCAATATGATTTATTACAACCGAATAGATAGGGTATAGCAATATTTTACCCGATAATGGACCTGGAAATATATAGTCGCTCGTAGTAAGTACACCTTTATTATAGTGGACTTGCTATACACTACTCATATCCATAGTATTCCTACCGTACTAACTTAGAACATACCCAAAAATGTATAATTGATTTACGAACTATATAAGAAACGATATATTATAATATGTACTGTAATGTGATGTATGGGTTAATGAATAGTAAAATTAATGGATAATAAATAATAAATCCTCGGATAGAAACGAAATATTAAGAAATTTGAAGACAAAGAGTATGTTCGCCCGGAAAAACCTAGATCAGGATAATTCAATGATGAACTTTCATATTATTTAATTTATCTCCTGTGTTATGAATATTCCCAGCATCAATTTCCTCCGATGGAATTCTCTGTTAAAACCCTTCTATAGAGAGGGAAATAGTCATTTGGATAGATATTCTTCTTGGATTCATTAAGGTCTGTACTTAATTATTTATTGGCTCTAGTTTTGGTTGAGTCACATATGATAAGAATTAGTTTTATTTAAGTCTTAGGCAGTTTCTTTTTGCAGTATTTTTTCTGTTTTCCGCACAATAATATAAATAATACCATTTTCATGTGCTGAATATGTATCGAGTGATTACACGATATCGAATCTGTGCTTTGAAACAAAAAACTTTGAAGTTCCTAAACCAGTTACAATATAATCAAAATATATAATGAATATTATTTATATCAAATAACATATTTATTCATATCTTCCTATTATATCATATATTGTATATTATATGTGTGTTGATGATGAAGTAGTGTGCATGTGTTCGTTGTGTGGTGGTATAATTAAGAAAATTGAACAAAAAAAACACAGGTGTTTATTAATTAGTCTCCGCCTCCGTCAAAAGATTTATATGGCCGTGAACGCACAGGTTTCGACTATTATCATTCCTATGATCGAATCTCTGGGAGCGAGTTTGTTTTTAGTAATATGGAGAAGGCGAGTAACACAGAAGTTTTTTTGATTCACAACTTTAAATAACGAGAAAGCAAGTGATAGTACCTTGATTTCATCAAGTGCTCTGTTAAAATTTAAAGTCTGAAGGAATTGGACGTGCATCTGAAAAAATCGTGGTACGGTTTGAAATATGACGTCCAAATATACTCACTTTTACTGTTGTGTGTGTTAGTATGTCAGTAGCTCGAAATTCTTTTGAATTATGTCGACTGTATCGAAACCAACAACCACGGCACAACATGCGATGACATTTATCCTTAAGAACTAGCTATTCCTCCATAGCAGCTTAAGTCGGTGATATGTATATACGCGTGCTGTCTGTATATTAACTCTTTTGCGTATAAACATAACATTCGTAAACAAATTATATTATTTATATTAGTATATAGTATATATATAATATATTAATTATATATATTAATATTAAGTATTTATATTTCTATATTTATATCTACCTCTAGCCTCAGAGCCTCAGAAAACATGACATAATTCTATGCATTCAAAGTTCCCTATTCAATAAGCGGGTTGGTTTAACGGATTTGAATTCGGAGTTTTCTGATCTCCTATAACAGGTTGCCCACCTAATACCTAAGTATTTATAACACAGAAGCCTTCTCAGTCTTCCCCTGACGTACCTAGTATCTCTTCAACAAAGATCTGTAGCTATATGGTGCGACGGTAGTATGATTCTACCTTTCCCAAGGGGTATGTCCAATTCAAAAACCACAGAAACCTATGCCGATTACCTTTCGAGCGCGTTGTGGTTCTTACCGACTCTCGTGCTTAACATATCCAGTCCCCATACCGTCTTTAGATGAACCAGAAAAAATGCTTAAAAGAGCTCTAACGCCCACCTACAGTCAACATCCTACTTTACCGCACAGATCCAGATTATCCAAACTGTGGAGTGTAGT
>CM042180.1:32288759-32293759 GCA_023376005.1 Doryteuthis pealeii
CTCCACTGTAAAGGGTATTCGCCTCTCATCCCACTTATGAGGGCGTGACACAAGGACATTTTTATGTGGGCCCACCCACAAACCAAAGCTTAGGGGTGGTAGGCACAAAAAACGTGTCGATCCCGTCGGCATTCCCCCTCCTTGGATCGACGCTATTAATTTACTTTACCGGTCCAGTGGCCGAAGCACACTGGACCCCCCAGCCGAAGCCGGGTACATCAGATAAGTATCTCCTCTGTAAGGTGCTCTCGTTTGAAACCTAAAAGTAGCCAAAAAATCGTAACAGATGAATTTCCTACTTAAAATTTGCATCAAACTGTTCAGACTCTTTCTGAGACAGGTCAGTAAATGTTTGGGGTTTTTTTCAACAGAAACTGACTTCATTTTTTTTACGACAAATAAGTCAAGTGTTTATTTCGATACACAACTACACCAACCATCCTCAAGTTGCAAATGAAGCACATCAAATACTAATTGAAAAATTTGTTGGGAATGTATTCCATATGTGGGGAAATTTCTAGACAGTCACGTGACTGGCTTTATTGCAAAAAAAACAAAAACATAGACCAATCAGCAGTTACTTTTTAAAAAAAATGAAAATATCGAAAAAATCATTTTTTTATGCTTTTATGATGAGATACGCAATTAACTTCTTATATTTCTATTCTGAATTGAAATATTCTAGTTTTTACTTAGTCGTGAATTGGACTCGCATTTATTCTCTACAAAGAAACGAACTTTCCCTAATAATCTAATCCCTCAACGAGATTCCCAATCAATTTACAGTCAAAATCAAGAAAAATCCTTGGAAAAAACAATAAATTTGACCGCCCTTCCTAATTTATTGCTTGGAATAAAATAACCCTGGATGAGTTGACGTGCCGTTAAAATCAATCTATCTATCAAATCATACAACTCAGTATTAGTATCTTGTATCACACTGTTACGTTTGTGAAGAAAAAGTGGAAGTGAATCCGACAGTATGTAATATTATGAAAAATTGAAAAAAAAACACAAGTTGATAAACGAGTAATGTTTATCTCGCCTACGCTGCAGTGTTTCGATCTGTGTTAAGAGATCTCCATCAGAGATTTCGTTAGTATGACGAAAAATAATGTATCACAGAAAAATAAGAAGAAAAAAAGAAAATAAGAAATCTGGGAGACTCTTTTGCTTTGTCGGTCAGTCTATTTAAAAATTGTTGAACATTATTTTTCCTCAAACTAACGAAAGCACTGATGAAGATCTATTGAAACAGATCGAAACACTGCAGCGTAGGCGAAGTAAACATTACTCATTTATGCACTTGCGTTTTTTCAATTTTTCATAATATTGCATACTGTTTTATTTGTATTTATTCTGTCAAGATCCGGCAATAGAATAATATTTTTATTAATTCGGTGTGTATTCTTCTCATATTTATTCTGTACAAGAAAACGATATTCAACATCTATGATTTGTTATATACTGTATCAATTGACAGCGCTGGTGCGTAGTGAACTGGATTAAAAACCAACACAGGTTGTACAAAAGAAAGCTGGACTTTTATTTTCTTTCCTCGGTTGGCGTGGAGGAAAAGGAGGTGCGAGTGGTGATAGCGCCTGCTTGAATGAGTGGTGAAATGAACCGTAGCTATTACAAATGTCTTCTTCGGAGAGTCGACGGGAGTGACTGAATTCGGCGGCTACCACATCTCAACTGCTGAACTCTCGGTCTAACCGTCACTTTTTCAATTTTTTTACGCAGCATGCTCTGGTCTATTCAAATTACACGAAACTGTAGGACGTGACTTGCAATCCTAGATTTGTCACACAGTCAATAGGAAGTCTTTTGTTATCCTTATTTTGTTATTTTTCCGGAAAGTTTGTTTGACCCGGTCAAGCAGCAAGCCTTAGATGTTTATCACTTTTCTTCTTTCTTCTATCCAGACTTCTATCTGTAACATCCTTTGTTTCTCGATTCCTTTATCTTTTTGAATTTTTTTCGCGCCAAAAGAATTGAAACAATAGTTAATCTGCAACACATTCTGCAACACTAGAATTTCTTTAGAATAGGATTATTGATAAATCTCTAAGAGGAAAAGGGCCGGTTTTAGCATCTACTAAAAACTCCTTTTCATACCAGGACATTTCGCTCATACAACATTTCTCAACAAACTCTTCCCAATTAAAAAATTATATAGTAGAATGGAAACCAGGCTTCAGAAATTCCAGAATGAAATAAGTTACTATAATCCCGATAACGGATAGATCACACAGAATCAAGCCATTCCTTTTTTACTTAAAAAAGAAAACCAGATAGGATGCATAGTTTGTAAAACGCCTTATTGTTACATAATTATTAGATTCCTAATATTTATGTACTGTAGTGTAGAAATCAAAATGGCTGTTATAAGTTGCAGCCCACGGTCTTGAAGGATTGAATGACAAGGCTTGACATCATCCTGATCCTTCCGATGGATACCGTGAGAATCGGTGGAGAAGACTCTCTTCCGGGTTAGATTAGAAAGAGATTTTTAGTCAGATTGGCCAAAAACCACGACGGTGGTAAGTCGTGTTATGCACGGCGCCGACTCAATCTGCGCAGGTAGTCTGGTGGGGATTTCAGAATAAAATATGATCTAAGTTAAATCAAAGTCTTGTGTTATTATCTAAAAACTACCAATGACACAGGGCTTCTGATAAAGAGGAATCCCCAATGGAAGACCAGACACGAAGTCCCCAAGACGAAGTCCAGACGCTAAAAGAGACGCTAGAAGAATAGAAGTAAGAAAGTAAGGAAAGAGAGTATACAACATTATACTGATAATAGAATGTAGTGAATTGTTGACTTTTATATATATATATATATATAATATATATATAATGTGTGTTTAAACCCACTACTACTTATAGACTCGACCACAACCATGTGACCAAGCTCTTGGCCAATCACTGGCCGTACTCTGAGGTTGATACAATACTTAAACGGACCATACTGACCATAACTACTTTGACTTTTATTGACGACAGACATAGGATTAAATCACTGGACCTTTACCAATACGTAGGATAGGACTTATAACGCTTACCAAAGGATTCAATATCACAGGACTTTCTTTAAGCCCTTTTTAACTGGCCAAGGATGGCATTTAAAAACTTTACAGGTTACGGGCCAAGGTACACTCGGATCTTCTTCAATGGCGACGAGGCGATTTACAAAATTTGGGAGACAAAGTTCCATGGGTATCTGAGAACCCTTCAGTTGCATGATATAATCAATGCACCATCGGACCAACCGGAGGACCCACTTTCCGTGGGCAAAAATGTTTTACGTAGTCTTATCTGGAAACACAGTGAATGAAATAAAGGAGGGAATCAATAAAATGTAATAATTAATTAATTTAAAAGCCTTACAAAAATTTACTTTTGTGAGAAAACCATTTGACAATATACCGGAAATATGGGTACAATGCTTAATGGTTGGTTAAGCTAAGTTTGGCACAAGGTGACAATAAAGGAGCACCCAAAGATCTGACATATTGGTTACTTTTGTGAGAAAACCATTTGACAATATATTGGAAATACGGGTACAATGATTAATGGTTGGTTAAACTAAGTTTGGCACAAGGTCACAATAAAGGAGCGCCCAAAGATCTGACATATTGGTTACTTATTTACAGTATAAAAGTAGACTCTCAAAAGCATTTTGTCTTCAGAATAAAGTTTGAAAAAGCTTCGCTAAATACCGAGGCGAAATATGAAATTGAATTTAGTTGTTGTGTTGTTATATCCATTTATTCCTCTACTTTCAATCACATTTTGTCGGAGTTACTCAATCCTTCGAACCTCATATATGAGTGTGTGCACATTTATGTCAAAATATAATGTATGGGTGTGTGTAAACCATCTAAAAACTATTTCTATTATAGGAAAAACATTCAGAAACTGCCACTTCTTTTACCTAAAAAGGGATATCCTAGTAGGGCCCGTTTAGCTCGACTAGGAACCACGTGGTGCCTGGTTCGATACCAGCCCTCGCCAACTAAGCGTATGAGTAGCACAGGGATATGTGCGGTAAAGTGAGGAGCTGATGGTAGGTGTGGCGCTCCACCCCAGACGCCTAAACAATCTCCTTTCTCTAGCGTTAGTAAAAAAAAAGAAGGGATAGACTTCCTCGCTGTCTGGCTGATACCGACTTTAGGCAACCCCAACGACTTAACATTTTTCTACTTTTACAGTTCTGGAAATCTGAGCAGTGTGAACAATTTTACGGCATATCAAACCCAACATAATCAAAAAGTTTTTTCTTGTACGATGCAAAGTTTTCAATATCGATGCGGTTTAAGAACAAAGGTTTTTTTGGAGGGTGAAGGAAGGGGGTCGTCTTTTAGGATCTGCTGGTTCGATTGTTATTTTTCTATTATATTGCCGCTTATTCTCAATATTTCTTTATTTCTTTAGTCATTGTTTTATTCTTTCTTTCTTTTTTTTTATTTTTCCTATATTTCTTATTCTTTACTTTCTTTCTTTCTTTTTCATTTGTCCCCCCCAATCTCTCTCTCTCTCTCTCTCTCTCTCTTTCATATTCATTTTCTATTTATTATTTCCTTTTCATTTTTCTTTATATCTTCATTTCTTTCCCTCTTTCCTTCTCTCTCCCTCCCCCTCTTCCCCCTCTCTCTCTCTCTCTCTCTTTCTCTCTCTTTTTTATCTATTTCTGTTTATTACTTCCTTTTATTTTTTTATTTCTTCATTTCTTTCCTTCTGTCTTCCCCTCTCTCTCCCCCTCCCCCTCCCTCTCTCTCTTTCTTATATTCCTTTTCTGTTTATTATTTCCTTTTTATTTTTTTATGTTTTTACAATTCTTACAAAATTACTTTATATATACTAGCAAATATATGCACCCTCCGGGTGCCAGTGTTAATGTCATAAAATATCATATTAAATTACAAAGTCTAAATAAACTAAATAAGAATGCAGATAAAATGATTTGAAACAGAGAGGGCTATAATCGAAAAA
>CM042180.1:32296259-32299367 GCA_023376005.1 Doryteuthis pealeii
ATAAATAAATATCTATTTTATTATATTATATTATATAACAGCTCTATTTTCACATTGAGTACTCTTCCAATAATACTGTATTTTGACACACCGTTCCAGTAAAAGCTGAAACAGTGACAATCCCACACTATAGTATATATATATATATATATATATATATATATATATATATATATATATATATATATGAGAGGTATCCAAAACTTGGTAGCAAGGGATGATTCTATATATGATTTCTAAGACACACAGTATTATTATTGTATGATCCAGTATGTATAAATACAGAGAGCTCAATGTATAATAAACTTTTTAGATTATATACAGAGCAATATTTATCTTTGAAAGGAAGGAAAAACTCAACACCGTTATTCCATAATAAATTTATTTCGACCAAAATTGGGGCCTTTATAAATCTAAGTTGATTTAACAAAGCTCCCCAATTCAAGTCTCATCAGATGGAAAATCATCAATAATTTGAATTGCATAACAGAAAATTTTTCCTCAATGTAGAATTTTCTTCCCCCCCCCCAAAAAAAAGCTTTCTTTACAAAATGTTTGACTTCCTGTCGCCATGGTGACGGTCTTTTAATGTATACATTTTGTAAAGAAAAAATAAATTTATTATGGAATAACGGTGTTGAGTTTTTCCTTTCTTTCAAAGATATATATATATTTTCCTTTCTTTCAAAGATATATATATATATATATATATATATATATATATTATATATATATATATATCATACAGATAAAGGTTGCTTACCGGTGAAAATGGCCACGATCATTGAAGGTGCAAAATCCAGGGGTTAAGTCAGCGATATAATAAATACAAAGTGCTCAATACAGAGTAGAGCAAATTTATTATAAATTTGGATATAAAAGAAACCTACTCGAGTTTCACCATAAGGATCTTCAGGGTTAAATCCACTGAATTAATCGAGATACCGATTAATTGCAGCCGATTGCACGTGTGTTCACTGAATGAGATGTGAACAAACGTGCAATCGGCTGCAATTAATCGGTAGCTAGATTAATTCAGTGGATTTAACCCTGAAGATCCTTATGGTGAAACTCGAGTACGTTTCTTTTATATCCATTTTTTATAATATATATATATATATATATATACATATATATATATATAAGTGTGTGCACATTTATGTCAAACTATAATCTGTATGTTTGTGTGTATGCATGTCGGCGCGCGCTCGAGCCTCGTGTGATGCTTCTGTGATTCATACGCACTGAAAATCAGTGAAACTGAAGTTGTCATTTGAGATCGGACTGCATCATTCTTTATGGCTTAATAACGAGAGGGCTAATTAACTTGTAATTAGGGTAGCAGATTGCGAAATTGCACGCGTACGTGTTGGTTGCATTCGCTTTCCTCAGAGACACACCCAAAATCCACCAACATACACAAATATATATATATATATATATATATATATATATTATATATACATTTATATATATACATTTACACATATGTATATACATTTATATATCGATATATATGCATAATATATTATATATATATATATCAATGCATACATATATATGTATATGTATATATGTATATTCATGCATTTATATCAATGCATATATATACATGTATACACACAAACATATGTTTGTGTGTGCATAGAAGCTGGTGTCGTTACAATGTTTAGCATATATATATATATATATATATATATATAAATTCTTCAATATTCTCACTCTAGTTGCATTAGTAGTTAAACCCAAAAGTGCTCATTATATTTCCTAAAGTATATTTCGTAGAGCATTTATAGTTGAGAGAAAAGCTTTTCCTACACTATATTATATATATATATATATATATATATATATATATATATTACAAGAAGATGTGAATAGAAAAAAAAGTTTTTTTTTAAAGAATCTGCCCGGGTAGTAAATAACTACCGAAATTGAAAAATAAAATGAAAATAAAAATTTAAAAAAATATTTTTTTAAGTATTATTTGTATTATTCAGACTATTGTCCTCATTAGTATTATCTGCATTATTCGGACTATTGTCCTCATCTTCATTGTTATCTGTACAACGTTTCGGCCGATATGCCTCCCGACCTTTTTCAGGTATTTCTTGTCGGACTCGGGAACCTTTTCGGACTCGGGAACCTTCTTTTCGGACTCGGGAACTTTCTTGTCGTAATCGGGAACCTTCTTGTCAATAGTCCGAATAACGCAGATAATACTAATCATCAAGCCTCATCTCAAACATTCAGAGATATTGTCCTCATGTTCATTGTTATCTGTACAACGTTTCGGCCGATGTGCGCTCCGGCCTTCTTCAGGTATTTCTTGTCGGACCTTCTCGGACCCGGGAACCTTCTTGTAATCGGGAGCCATCACGGAACTTTGAACCTAACCCTTTATTCAGTCCACGGGGGTATCCTGTTCTCATTCCACTAACCATAGCTGGGGTACAGGTGTTAAGCTGTGTTAATTATTATTCTATGTTACTGCTGCTCCTGATCAGGATTGAACCTGCATTCTAGAGATAACTGTCATTTAGAACTGTCTTAACCTAACTCCTTTATCTACTAGGCTATGTATCCAATTGGACAATTCAGTGTGAATTTTTTTTTCAATCGCAAAAGTTACAATTTATTTTGTAAAAACGTATTTTAAGTAGCGTCTTGGCAGGCATCCTGAACGAAATTGACCGAAAAAATCGTTTTAAATGTATCTAAAATAAATTACATGTGTAATATTATTTTGCTTTTTTACTGATGCTCATTATGTTACTACTTTTCGTTTTAGACAAAAATTTCACCTTATATAATCGGTTTAATAAATTTTAATTCGTTTTTAAAATGAAAAGCAAACCTATTCTTTTCCCTAATCCCAATAATCTAGTGAGAGCTTAATGGGTGACCCAACGGGTCACGTTTGTCTAGTATATTATATATATATAATAATTATATATATATATATATATATGTGTGGTGTGTGTGTGTGTGTGTGTGTGTGTGTGTGTGTGTTAGGAGGTTGATTTAGAAGGCTATCACAATGCAGGTGTAAGAAAAAAAATAATACGGTAACAATGGTGTTGGTGTGTAACCTGTATTTTATTGCTT
>CM042180.1:32299489-32301989 GCA_023376005.1 Doryteuthis pealeii
AGGTAGTCGTTCTTCACAGAAAGATAGCCTGTGTTTAGCCATACTAAAGAGACGGGAAACGTCAACACGGTGCGTATGGTGTGTGTATGTGTATAATAGTACTCCACTTATATATTTATTCTGAGGTCCGTTTCTCGGAAAATCTCCTTAGATATATTGTTAAAATGAATAAAATTAAAACAAATAAATAAAATATTGTTAAAATAAAAAAAATATATACTTAGATATCTTATTATAACTGAGATTCGGCATCTGTCTGTCAGTAACCAAAACTACGCCACTGCTTACGTCCATAATACTCTCAAAGAAATGTGTCAGTTTTTAAATGAGTAATTAATTTGTAGTCAAATTCATTAATACATTGATAAAACTTATTTTATTAACTATTCACCATCCAGCTTGTAATAGGGCAAGTAGTAGTAGCTTTTAACCTTTGCAAAAAATGCGTATACAATTCTCTCTCCAGTTGGACAGTTTGGTCTTTTTGAGCTTGGTATGGCAACCAGTCTAGGGGAAGGAAAACTCTGAATTCAAACCTATTAAACTAGCTTAAAAATTGTCCTTGTCTTAACCTCCTACTCGTGTGGAGGGGGGTAAATACATAATATAGGTTATGCACTGACTGTTTGTGGAAATAATATCCTATGGAGGTGCGTGGTGTAATGGTTAGAGTAGTAGGAAAATGGACTCGTCGACCGAGGTCAAATCCTCGACGTGGCTGTTTGCATTCACTGGAGCTAATACCCTTGGAGGGTATGAATCATATATTCCCCTCCCAGCTATGGGTTAAAACAGTAGGCCAACTGAGGGGCTTATTATTACCGTAACCATTCTAAGAGAAGGAAAACTCTGTTAAACTCCGCTAAAAATTGACCTTGTGTCGCATCCTGCTCGTGCGGAGAAGGGTTGGTAAATATATTCTTCTGGCGAGTGGAAGGAGAAGAATACATTTTATGTGCAACAAAGATTAACGAGCTCTATTCATCATCATCATCATTATATTCTCATCATATTAGTAGACGAATATCCATGACAATCTCTCGCCAACCGTCCTATCATTACGATGTTTGCTTCTCGGTCTGCTCTGGAACCTGATTGTTTAATAAAAGATTTATAAAGAAAAAGAACCAGTCTTGTTTGTTAAGTAATTAAAACAAGAGATGACAACCTGGAAAAGAAGAAGAATCAACCCTCAGCAGGAAGCCCACTGGATCAGCCCAACAAGAAAAGATGGCAGCCGTATTAGCAGGAACTAATACGCAGAGAGTAACAATTAATAACCCTTATCCCAGCCTCTATTCTATATCTATATATATATAAAAGGAGTTTGGTATGTACGTGTCGACTTATAGCTCAAAAACGAGAGGTCATTCAGATTTGAAATCTCGCAATACTTACTTGATTATGCTTTATAACTAAGAAACACACAAAGGGTTTTGATTTATAATAATTAAGCGATATAATACAATAATTAACAAAATTAAAAAATAACAGTATGCACACCCTTCACCCCACCCTAACTCACGTCGACACGATTTAGTTTTTAAACTTCCCAAACAGAAGACTCTGTCGCTGTATGAAAGAAAATACGAATGTTCATTTCAAAAAACAAAAACTAAAGTTAAGCTGAACACGCACCATCCCGTCTCCTTCGCAACAATTATCTTTGAAGTAGCGTCAAACAACTTTAGTTTTTTGTTTTTTTTGAAATGAACATTCGTATTTTCTTCATACAGCGACAGAGTCTTCTGTTTGGGGAAGTTTAAAACTAAACTCGTGTCGACGTGAGTAGGGTGGGGTGAAGGGTGTGCATACTGTATTTTTTTAATTTTTGTTAATTATTGTATTATATCGCTTAATTATTATAAATCAACCCAAATTTTGTGTGTTCTTAGTTATAAGCATATCAAGTAGTATGCGAGATTTCAAATCTGAATGACCTCTCGTTTGAGCTATAAGTCGACACGTTACATACCAAACTTCCTTTTTATATATATATAGATATAGAATAGAGTGGGATAAGGGTTATAATTGTTACTCTCTGCGTATTAGTTCCTGCTAATACGGCTGCCATCTCTCTTGTTGGGCTGATCCAGTGGGCTTCCTGCTGAGGGTTGATTCTTCTTCTTTTCCAGGTTGTCATCTCTTGTTTTAATTAACTTAACAAACAAGACTGGTTCTTTTTCTTATAAATCTTTTATTAAACAACTCAGCCCAGGATTCCAGAGCAGACCGAGAAGCAACATCGGTAATGATAGGGACGGTTGGCGAGAGATTGTCATGGATATTCGTCCTACATGATGAGCGGAGCATGATGATGATGATGAATAGAGCTCGTTAAAATCTTTTGTTTGCACATAAAATGTATTCTTCTCCTTCCACTCGCCAGAAGAATATATATTTACCAACCCTTCCGCACGAGCAGGATGCGACACAAGGTCAATTTTTAAGCGGAGTTTAACAGAGTTTTCCTTCTCTTAGAATGGTTACTTATCCAAGG
>CM042180.1:32306989-32312303 GCA_023376005.1 Doryteuthis pealeii
GATGCTGCGCGGAGGACCTGTATGAGGCAATGAATGATTGGGACGGTTGGCGTGAGATTGACATGGATATCCGTGCTGCTTGCGTGACATGCTCCCATAAATTTGGTATGAGCTCTCTAAGGGGTGATTTAGATTAACTTTCACTACTAAACGTATAAGCAATGATCTTTTGCTCGCAAACTAGATCTCTCTGTGATCGTAAAATATATAAACAGACCTATGTATTTAGTATTTTATATACCAGTCCCGCTACAGCAGCTGTCAGTTGCTGAGGGGTTAAGAAATCAGGCTGGCAAAAGTCAGTCGGAGTTCGATCCTTGCCAGGGATAGTTGTTGTGTCTAGCCACACTGAAGAGGCGTAAAACGCCGAAACACGTGTCTGTGGATGCTTTACTAATATATATATATATATATATATATATATATATATAATATATCAATAAATTATAAATATATATTTAGCATATATTTATTTGTATGGAAACAAGTCTGCTACCATTGATTTCATACTATACACTCTCCTAATAATACTGTACGTTTGCTCACTACTGCCTCTTCAAGTGTTATAGTGCCAACTACACGCATATATATATATATATATATATATATTATAATATATATATATATATATACAAGGTAATCTAAATGACTGGTAAGTAAGTGATGATTCTATTTGCGATCATCGAAATCTCACTGTACAACCATACTGTATGCTCTTATAGGTCCAAACCTATATACTCATACATTGTGTAAAACCCGTCTGATAAGGCTAGAACTCATTTTTTTGAGTTTCTGGTTGAAATAGAAATATAACAGGATGACGGTTTGTTAAGGTTTTCTTTCTTTGAATGTTATATATATATATATATATATATATATATATATATATATATATATATGTGTGTGTGTGTGTGTGTGTGTGTGTGTGTGTGTGTGTGTGAAATGGAAAAGGAATTGAATCCGACAATATGAGGAAAAATGAGTAAAGAAAAGAAATGTAAATGGATAAAATGAATTTAATCGATATCACATTAATCGATATCACTTACACATGTGTTTCGGTCAGTTTATGTGTGTGAAAATATTTCGCACACATAGAAGAATCGACCTTCATCAGAGTGAACATTTATTTTAATGACCGAAACACATGTGTAAGTGATATCGATTAATGTGATATCGATTAAATTCATTTTATCCATTTACATATATATATATATATATATATATATATATATATATATATATATATAGGCATCTACAGACACGTGTTTCGACATAGATTCTCTTCAGTGTGGGATAGCTATTTTGAGAACTACCTACTGTCGGGATAGAATTATGAATGATTCAGCATCAGTCGGACAGATTAACCGCTCGGCTATCGTCACCCACAGATTGCGAAGGGGATTTTAACTCTTTTAATAAACACATCTGTATGTATGTATGGAAAGGTCGCCATAGAGTGCTGCATCCCTTTTATAGGAGAGCGTATATATATCATGTGACGCTAACAGCACGGGTATCCATGACCAACTCTCGCCAACCATCTCTATCATTCATTGACTCGGACAAGTCCTTCGTACAGCATCCAGTATCTGCAGAGCTCGTCAATGTATGTCTTTGGTGGACAGCCCGAACTGGCATTCCCTATGCTGGCTTCCACGTCGTTTATGAGTTCACTATTTCTTTGGTCTGCAATGTCTTGTTCATCTTACTCGGATGGTTTGTGTGATAGGGAGCAAGTGTCCGTACAGCTGATTTCTTGTGGTCTGTTGTTTCCACGATTTATTCAAGATCATACGTAGCATTTTTTGTGCTGCTACAAACTAGCTTATTCTCTCGGTGTACTGTTAGAGTTCAGGTGGTGCAACCATACACTAGTATTGATAAAGCTATATATATATATATATATATATATATATATATATATATATATATATATGTAAATACGATGAGGAAATTAATCCGACAATATGTGAAGAAAATATTTTTAAAAAATATAACAAACACAGGATGTCTCACGACAAGAGACTTAGACAAATGTTCGAAGCCATTGCTATAAGCAACATTGATAATGTTAACTATAGATCTGGCCTCTTTAACATATCCAAATACATAGGCAAATCAGTAATCGGTGGATATAAGATTGCAAACCCCGGTCAAAACAATATAACGTGATACGTCTATGTATGCGTATATATATATATATATATATATATATATATATATATATATATATATATATGTGTGTGTGTGTGTGTGTGTGTGTGTGTGTGTGTATGATTATATATGGATCTGCCTATATATGGATATATATGCATTTAGGTATTGTTTAGTTCTATATATATATTAAACGGTATATCTATTAATCTCCTTATTTTCTAAACATTAATATCCATATGAAATACGTCATATCTTTGTTAGCATTTCATCTCGGCCTATTTACGTTCTGCATGCGTCATCCTATGATTTTCCATTTTTTCACATGCAATGATCACGTCATCAGCTTTCGTAAACAAACGCACATATAAAAATTACCGGTTAATAACATTATATTCATACATTCACTATACACTTAACATTTTTCATTTTTCTCCCTCACAAAGAATTCTGTAATAGTGTCCTGATGATGGTTTAATACCGAAATACTTAAGTATAGACACATAAAATTGTTTCCCTGATCATAACATCCTGTGTTTGTTATATTTTTGAAAATATTTTCTTCACACACACACACACACACACACACACACACACATATATATATATATATAAACACTAACAAAGGAATACAAAATTCTACATCCTTATTGCATCAAAACACACGATACAACAATACGCAAAAAAGGCAATCAAAGATGCAACAAGCCAAGATGCCAAGCACGTGCACACATAAACACAGAACTCGTAATCTTAATACCTCACACCAATATAAAGATCCAACCCGCACAGCTCACATGAGACAGCGCAAACATCATCTACTATATCCACTGCACAAAGTGCAAAAACAGTGTATATGTAGGTGAAACACAAACACCCTATAGACTTCGACGAAACAACCACAAATCCACCATAAAATTAAAATCACAACACAGCAGCATTGCACAACATTTCAACAAACCATTACACAACCTGTAAAACCTGGTGCATTCTAATCGACCACGGATTTCCATCCACACAAACACGAAAACACACTGAGATGAAATGGATAACGCTCCTCTGTACGCATATCCACGGCCTCAGTAACGAATCTAAGCAATTAAAACCAACATACGCAGGAGGCCTGCTTACTGTGGGGCACTTCACATTAAACTGATCTATTCTTGTGGATATTTGGATAAAAATCCTTTTGGCCAAGATTAAATTGTAGCATCTGTTTTTATTTTCTCTGTATCTCTTATGTCTATCACCAAAACCTTAATCTTACTATTGTGAAAAAAAAGTAAAATTCTCATATCTTACAAATACAACCCAGTAAAAAAGGCACATTGTAACGAGATTTTTGTTAGAGCAATGGTGTAAAACCCAGCCAACCATAGGAATTTGCCCACAAGTAAAACTGAAATTATGTACCCAGTCTCACTCTGTTTTTATTTTCTCTGTATCTCTTATGTCTATCACCAAAACCTTAATCTTATTTTTGTGAAAAAAAAGTAAAATTCTCATATGTTACAAATACAACCCAGTAAAAAAGGCACATTGTAACGAGATTTTTGTTAGAGCAATGGTGTAAAACCCAGCCAACCATAGGAATTTGCCCACAAGTAAAACTGAAATTATGTACCCAGTCTCACTATCTTAGGTGGAGATAGCGAAGATCTTGCCTGAGGACATGATAGTTGGTTGGAAGGAAAGAAAGAAGGAAAGAGAGGAAAGAAAGAAAGAAGGAAAGAGAAGAAAGAAAGAAGAAGAAAGAAGGAAACAAATAAGAAGAAAACAAAGAAGGATACCTCAGATCATATAAATATTTCTCCAATACCACCTCAACGACCACCACGACCCCAGAGGAAACCAGAAGATGTGTCCATGACGAACAGCAAAGACAAAGCTGTTGATTATTATTCTATGATACTGACCAGGATTGAACCTGCAGTCTAGAGATAACTGTCACTTAGAACTGTCTTAACCTAACTCCTTTATCCATTAGGCTATGTGTCACATGGCCTAGTGGATAAAGGGGTTAGGTTTAGACAGTTCTAAGTGACAGTTATATCTAGTATGTACTGATAACAATGAAGATGAGGACAATAGTCCGAATAAAACAAATAATACTCATCATCATCATCATCATGTCACGCTGTCAGCGCGGATATCCATGCCAATCTCTCTCCATCCGTCCCTATCGCTCATCATTCTCGGGAAGTCCTCTATGCAGCATCCTGTATCCGCGCATAGCTGATCAATTTACGTCTTTGCTGGTCTGCCCACACTGGCGTGTCCATGTGCTGGCTTCCACAGGAGGACGTCGCTTATGAGTTCGTCATTTTGAAACTATATAAATGTATACAAATAAATTACTTTTATTAATTAGAAATAATTTCATAAAACCATATAATTATTGGTATTAAATAGGAGTACTGGAAACCAAAAGACTATGTATAAATTATTTGTATTAGATAGGAATACTTGAAATCAAATAAATGTGTTAAATCTCTTAAGAAAAAAACTACATAAAAATGTAAATATAAATGCACAATGAATGCACTGTCCTAACATGCAGGAATTAAATAACACCAGACGGGTTGACGTGCCGTTAAAATCAATTATTCAATGAATTAATAGATCGAACCCCAGTTTGTTTACTAGGGATACCCAATTTTTCGTCTGCTAATCATTTTAAAAACGAATTGAAATTAATTAAATCGATTATTTAAGGTCAAATTTTTGTCCAAGTACAAAAGTAGTAACATAATGAACATCAATAAAAAAAATGCAAAATAATATTACTCATGCAATTTATTTTTGATACATTTAAAACGATTTTTTAGGTAAATTTCGATCGCGTATATCCTGAACTGCTGTTTAAAGATGGCGTGTTTACAAAATTCATATATCATTCGCGATTGAAAAAAAATTACTAAAAATCAAGAAATTATCTGATTTTAATCAAGTTTTCAGTATGATTTATCAATTAATTGAATTTATAAATGCATCAGTCTATCTATATCTCCAGTTCTGCTCATAAAACCACTTTACAATTATTTTAATCTCCTATTGTAATTCAATATCTCTAGTCAAGTTCATATTCTAAACTAAATCATATTTCAATGATGTTCATGCAGTGCCTTATGCATTTAAGTTAAATCACTAGTGCTAT
>CM042180.1:32312403-32314903 GCA_023376005.1 Doryteuthis pealeii
GGAATGCATACAATATTTAGTTTTGTGTTTCTAGTAATATAGAGAGGATATATTCACAAGTAGAACATATGAATTCTGCTTTGTAGTACATGTATATTAATTCTTGCATAATGTTTATCAAAAAATAAAGAGTCGTCTTTGGAGGCTCAAATATGCTGCGAGAAAACGATAAAGCTACCCAGTAGCCTAAGTCAGTGTCCTCCCGCGAGGAAATGAAGTGTTAATGTTCACGGTGCACTCCCTGCAGCCAAGGGACGGCGTGCCGCTGGTGTTGATGGGGCTCTCCGACCGACCTACCCAGTAGCCTAAGTCATTGTCCTCCGCGAGGAACTGTTACTGTTCACGGTGCACTCCGTGTAGCCAGAGGACGCAAGCCGCTGGTTTTGATGGCGCTCTCCGACCGACCTACCCAGTAGCCTAAGTCAGTGTCCTCCGGCGAGGAAGTGTTAATGTTCACGGTGCACTCCCTGCAGCCAAGGGACGGCGTGCCGCTGGTGTTGATGGGGCTCCGACGACCTACCAGTAGCCTAAGTCAGTGTCCTCCGCGAGGAAGTTTTAATGTTCACGGTGCACTCCCTGCAGCCAAGGACGGCGTGCCGCTGGTGTTGATGGGGCTCTCCGACCGACCTACCCAGTAGCCTAAGTCAGTGTCCTCCGGCGAGGAAGTGTTAATGTTCACGGTGCACTCCCTGCAGCCAAGGGACGGCGTGCCGCTGGTGTTGATGGGGCTCTCCGACCGATCGTTAAAAGCGTAAAAATAATAATGATGAATAAGATATTTTGTGCAGCTATCACTATATATGAAATTTAAACTCAGCATCGGCTCAGCAACCAGATTCGAAGCTCTCCACGTAGCACAGATGATGAGATAAGTATACAACGTTATGAGCATAACGTCACAAAACTTCTGGTTAAAAATGACCCCGTCCAAATCATCCAAGATAAAATGCAAAATGTAAATCTTGATTATCTTGTATCGCTTAATCGCCAAATTCTTATCTCTTATTAGTGTCATCCCCTCAGCTAAACAATGGTCCATTCCATTTTCGTTGTAAAAAAGAAAGGGAAAAAAATCACAAGCTACACAGAAAAAATATAAGAAAGAAAGAAAGAGAGTAGGAGAAAGATAGAGAGAGGGGGGATGAAAACGCGAAAACAACAACGCTAATCTATTTCAATTGATGATGAAAAGGAGGAAAGATTGAAAAAAGTGAGAGAGAGAGAGTTAAATCAAGATTATTATAAATTCTACATATTGAACTATTTCGTAATAGTTCAATATGTAGAAAATTTATTTCATATGCCGAAATATGTCTTTTTTTCTTTTTTCTATTGATGACTTTAGGCATGGAACTTGGACATATAAAGTTAGAATTTTAAAGTGGTTACCCATCAGAGTAATCAGGAAGGTAATAGTTGCTTAACTTTGATGACTTGACGGTGATTAAAAATTTGTTAGTTGATTCAAACAGTCTCGTCTCGTATTTGAACTCATCTCTCCGCAAGCATCACTGTTTGTTTTGCAGTCACTGCTCCAGAGACTGCCATTCTAAAATCGGTCTGTTTTTTTTTAAATGGACACTACGCCATCGTCTTTAGTAGACGGAAGGAATAAAAAAAAAGAACGATGAACGATGCCAACAAAGTGGTTACCCATCACAACTAATCAAAAAGGTCACAGTTGCTTAACTTTGATGACTTGACGGTAATTAAAAATTTGTTAGTTGATTCAATCAGTCTCGTCTCGTATTTGAACTCATCTCTGCGCAAGCATCACTGTTTGTTTTGCAGTCACTGCTCCAGAGACTGCCATTCTAAAATTGGTCTGTTCAGCCACTCACGCAGTTGCAGATTTTTAAAAAAAATGGACACTACGCCATCGTCTTTAGTAGACGGGAGGAAGAAAAAAAAAAAAGAATGATGAACGATGCCAACAAAGTGGTTACCCACCAGAGTAATCAAAAAGGTCACAGTTGCTTAACTTTGGAGACTTGACGGCAATTACAATTACAAATTTCTTGGTTGATGCAAACTGTCTCGTCTAGTATTTGAACTCGTCTCGCCGGAGCGATTACCTTACGATGATAACCACTCACAGGCGACGCAAACAAATTTCAGATTATGTAGCGCCAAGGCAAGAACTTGATGCTATTGGGAACAAAAAAACCAGCAGTTGCTTCAAGACTTCAAATGGCGGTCTTTGAGAAAAGAAAAAAAAAAAAGAAAAAAAAAGAAGAAAAATGAATTCCGTTCATGTCAGCGTGCCTGTCGGTTTGTGAGTGACGCGCGGTGATGGATCGAGTCTCGTGCGGCGCGCCAGGAATGATCGACGCAAAGGCGCCATCTCAGTTGTCACGTGGTCTGCCTGACACCAGATGGCGCTGTCGGCACCCAGAGACCTTTGACCTGGTATTTTCTCGGGCGCCGATTTTTATTTGTTTGGGTTTTTACGAAGTAAAAAAAAAAAAAATGTCGAGGATGTTTTTAAAAAATTTGAAAT
>CM042180.1:32317403-32319903 GCA_023376005.1 Doryteuthis pealeii
ATTCAAACCTGTTGAACTCCGCTTAAGAAATTGACCTTGTGTCGCATCCTGCTCGTGCGGAGGGGTTGATAAATATATATTACTCTGTGCAGAACCCACTTGAAGTACTTAGAAGACGGACTCTTCTCCTAATACTCCCATGACCTTGCTATATAACAAGTGGCGACAAAGATCTGAACGAACCTGAGAAAAAAAATCGTATAGCAGGGCGCAACACTGATTTGAACTTGGAACGCAAGAAAACAGATTTACAAAAAAGAAAAAAATGGGGTAGCAGGTCGCAACACGGATTTGAACCTAGACCGCAAGAAAACGGTAATTCTTTTTTATCGGCAGAACTTTCTGCAAAATCTGGATTTTCGTTTTCTCTCGCGTTTCGTATTTGACAGAAATTACGTTGTGTCAAGACTTTATTTTTGGGTTTCACTATTCGGAACAGAATAAGGCTGTTCTCACGGTTGAGTATTGTTGTGTGGAGGTATTTTTGTAAAAGTGAATACCTTTAAAACACGATGGATCAGTTGGTGCAAATTACGAAGTCGTTATGTACGTCTATTCAGCAACAACAAAAGTTGCATGAGGAACGCAATCAACTAATTCCTGAGCAATTATGTTATATATTGTACAAAGGGAAATATGAATTCCCGGTTTTATCAAACAAAGAAGTTTAACACCTGCCCGTTATCAGATCAAGTGATAAAAATACGTGGGAGTAGCTATGAATATAAAAGAACCGAGGGCTTCAGACAGGTCAGTCTTCAGTTAGTCCCGGAGGCAGTCACGCGGAGAGAGAGAGTGAGGTGATCGGGGCAGTAGTCGGCCGAGCGGGACCTCGTGTAGTTGGTGTCGGAAAAGCTAGCGTTAATATTTACCAACTGAAAAAGCTTGTCGCCCAGAAATTTAATCAAAGGACCGAAAGTCTAAAGACTGAATATATTAATTAAACTAACCCTCTCTCTCGAAGTTAAGAAGCTTGAATTTATTTCAATAAACATCTGGAGGATAACTTTGGTGTAATTGTCATCCCTTACAACGAAGATAAAACTATTGCAATTTAGTACAGTGACGACACGCTATGCAACAATTAGATCAAATGCAAAACCAACTATTGAAACAGCAGGAGAATTTTGATAAACTACTAACAAATCAAGTAGTTCAAGAAAGAAGATCAAGGATCTTTTCGGCGGAAGGAATTTAAAACCCTCTCTCTCAGAATTTCACTATGACCCCGACAACGGTATGACGTTTCTAGCATACTATAGGAGATATGAGTCTATCTTTTCAAAAAGGTGTCTATTGTGGTCCGACGAAGAAAAAGTGACATTGTTACTTCAGAAATTGAGTTCTCAAGAAAATACGAAATATACAAATTTGATACTTGTTGGCGTTTTTTTAGAGATATAAGGCGTGTGACAAAAGCCCACTTCTACTTAAAGACTCGCCGATAAGCACATGACCAACCTATTGTCCAATCACTGGCAGTGCTCTGCTGCTGATATTATTATTTATACTGGCTGATTCTAATCTTAGGTACTCACAACCACTTGGATCTTCATGGACGACGGATCATAGAATTATATCGCTGGACCTTTTTGACACTACGTAGGATTCCAAAACTTAGGACTTATTCACTTACCAAGGGATTCTATAGTAAAGGACTTATTCACTTACCAAAGGATTCTATAGTAAAGGAATTATTCACTTACCAAAGGATTCTATGATTCAGGACTTACTTATTTACTTGAAGTTTTTTACAACTGGCCAAGGATGGCGGCCAGATATTTAACCAGATAAACCAGAGGAAATCTCGTTTGACGAAACAATTAAAACATTGTCGAAAATCTTCGAAGAACGTGATAGCCTTTTCCATACGCGATATAAGTTTTTAAGAAAGGAATTAATAGATCGAAACACTGCAGCGTCGGCCAATAAACTCGCCACTTAACCCATTTAAACCTGTGTTTTTTTTCATTTTTCCTAATATACTACATAAGTGTTTAAATATCGTCAAACCAGAAAATGAGGATTTCTTTTCTTACGCCGGTACGGTCAACTCTCAATGTGAACTGTTTGAAATAAACGAAATTTCAAAGGACATGTTCAAATGTTTAATCTTCGTGCAAGGGTTAACTGCACCAAAAGACAAAGACATACGTTCCAGAAGATTAACAATTATGGAACAGGACCCAGAAATCACATTACAAAAAGTAACTGAGGAGTGTCAAAGATTAATTAACGTCAAACGCGTTAACTCACGTATCGAAGAAAAAAATATCTCGCAGATACAAAGGATAAAACAAAGAGTCCCCAAAAGTAAAGAAAATAATTATCAATGCTAAGCTTGTGGGAGTAAAAATCATACAAGAAGTGATTATTATTTTAAAAATACGCGTTGTTTTGAATGCGGGATTATTGGCCATAAATGTTCTGTATGTAAAAAAAGAAAGGAACAAAAGCCCAACAATATGGTAAATATTGTTTTATCCAAAAAAGAAATTAA
>CM042180.1:32324903-32336203 GCA_023376005.1 Doryteuthis pealeii
AAAACCGCAATTTACGGTAAGATTATGATATATATATATATATATATATATATATATATATTATGGATAGATAGATAGAGATAGATAGATAGAGAGAGAGAGAGAGAGAGAGAGAGAGAGAGAGAGAGAGAGAGAGTCAAATATAATGTGTGCTATCGGTACGCTTTGATGATGTTGATGATGGTTCAGTTCAAAGATTAATTTATCCCGAATGTCAACAAATGATCTAGTTGGCAGTTCTTGCTATTCGTGATAGAAATAAACAGGTCCGTATTAGTGTTTTCTTGAGACAAAGTAAATGTAGAAGTTCGTTATTTGTTTCAAAGATTAATTTATCCCGAATGTAACCAAGTTTTCTTGCTGATAGTTCTTGCTATTCGTGAGAGAAAGAAACAGGTCCGTCTTTTCCGTGTTTTCTTGAGACAAAGTAAAATATAGAAGTTGGCTGTTTGATAATCAATAAAAAGGCTGATGATGCCGAACTCAAAGCTCTAGCGAAATATATCCTACACACTTTTGTCTGAGTTCTGTCCTTGTGTTCCTCATATCTCTACTACTACACACACACACACACACACACACACATATATATATATATATATATATGTGTGTGTGTGTGTGTGTGTGTGTGTGTGTAGTAGAGATACGAGTTACTACACACACACACACACACACACATATATATATATATATATATATGTGTGTGTGTGTGTGTGTGTGTGTGTGTGTGGTAAATCACAGACGAAACTGACAATATCAAACGAAATCATCTTTAATAGATCTTTTTTTTTATAACAGAGATGATGATGGCAAGTATGGTGACAATTGAGCAAAAAGTTAATTCGACTATTTCGACTACCAATCTAATAACGAATAGACCAATTAACCTACATAAAAAAGGAAATAATGGCAAAAGCAGTCCTCCGTACGATGAATAATACGAACTGTCAGGAGTTTTTTTTATTGCCAAATCCCAATGAAAGGCTCAGTAAGGAGTAGTTAAAAAACCACATACATTAACACCCACTCTAACATAGATCCCTCCCTTCCACACAGACACATACAGAAGAAAAAAAGTCACATAACTTTGTATATAATAAGCATATACGGAAGCATCACTATAAAAGAGTAGAGAGAAATGGGTATATATATATATATATATATATATATATATATATATATATATATATATAATTTAATATACCAAACTTGTTGGTAAATCCTCGTGGTGAGAAAAAATCCGGCAAATAGTTTGATTGTAAAAATATACTACCAAACATCACCCGGTGAGAAAAAGATTTTGGAAAAAAAAGAAAAGTCGGATCTTAGCACTGAAGAGCACTAAGCAAAACTTTTAGCAGGATTATCTGACTCATTAGGTTTATATCTATATATACATATATATATATATATATATATATATATATATATTTGGGCCGACATTATATGTTTTAAAATGAAAATATGCATTTTAACTTCAAGTTCCAAATTACACGCTTATATATATACAGACACACTCGCACAATATATATATATATGCTATAAAACCTTAGAGAAAAATGGGTATATATATATATATATATATATATATATATATTATATATATAATATACCAAACTTGTTGGTAAATCCTCGCGGTAATAAAAAAAACAGGCAAATAGTTTGATTGTATAAACATACTACCAGACATCACCTGGGAAAAAAATTGTAAAAAAGAAAAGACCAAGATTATCGTACCAACCAAAAATAATCTATTGATACAATACTTGCCCAAAAGAAAAAACAATTTATATGCATATATTATATATATATATATATATATATATATATATATAAGATATATATATACTCATACAACCCGCTAGCATATACTAAAGCTAATAATTAAAGAGTGCTCAATACCTAAGTAGAGCAAATAATAAAGATAAACCTAATGAGTCAGATAAACCTACTAAAAGTTTCGCTTAGTGCTCTTCAGGGCTGAGATCCAACTCTTATATATATATATATATATATATATATATATATATATATATAAAGGAGAAACACTCACTGGGTACACACACACAACCTTAATTAGGATTAAGTTATACAATATATATATATATATATATGTATATATATATATATATATACATATATATATATATATATTTATATATATATAAAATTAGTATATTTTGAAGGCAATTACAATGCGTATATCGTATAAAATTCGATAATTATAGAAAATAATCATAGGAAGCAAATCCGGCGAATAAACTGCTCCATATGGAACACCGTACAGCTGTTTCAACTTTATTAAGTCTCATCAGCGGTGTATACCTACGATTTCCCTCCGACAGAAATCGAATTCCCGGTTTCGATTTCTGTGTGTGCGTGCGTTTGTGTGTGTGTTTGAGTGTGTGTATGAGTGTCAGTGTTTGTGTGCGTGTATGAGTGTGTCTGTCTGTCTGTCTGTCTGTCTCTCCCTCTCTGTATAGTTGCAGTGTGGGTTGAATAAAAGTTATTGGTTTCAAAACGCGTTACTTCCGAGCCGAGAAGATACAGCTTCAAATATAAAAACGAATGAGTAATAAAAAAAGAAAAGAGAACAACAGAATAAAAAAAAAAAAAAGAAAAAATGAACGACTTTGATGTTAAAACTATTATCATTATTGTTCGAAATCGCACTAGTTCTTTTACTTATCTCTTTTATTTTTTGTATGTATGTATGGGTGGTGGGGGGGTATTTTCTTGTCTTTCTTTCTTTCTTCTCATATTTTATTTTTTTATATTCCTTTTTTTTTTTTTAACTCTTTGAAAACTTCACTTGGTATTGTACTTGTACACTTTGTTGGCCTCTTAGATTTCACGAAATGAAATCCCCAGTCATCTTCATCTGCATTCCTCTTGTCTCTCACTTGTCAACGTCAACAACAAAGACATCAGTTATATTTTCTTCTTCATCATCAGCAGCATCATCATCATACTCGTCATCGTCATCATCATTATTATAATCATTATCATCCTTGTCATCATCATAAACATCATCATCATGTAGTGTCAGTATCGCGGATATCCATATCAATCTCTCACCAACCGTCCCTACCATTCCTTCAGAGGTCCTCTGCGCAGCATCGTGTATCCGCACAGAGAGAGCGAGAGAGAGACAGACAGACAGACAGACAGACAGAGACAGAGACAGTGAGACAGAGAGAGAATTAGGGAGAGAAGTAGAATGTGAAAGAGAATTAGGGAGAGAAGTAGAATATGAACGAGAATTAGGGAGAGAAAGAGACAGACAGACAGACAGACAGACAGAGAGAGACAGAGAGAGATAAGTAGAATGTGAACGAGAATTAGGGAGAGAAAGAGAGAGAGACAGAGAGAGAGACAGAGAGAGAGACAGACAGACAGACAGAGAGAGATAAGTAGAATGTGAAAGAGAATTAGGGAAAGAAAGAGAGAGAGAGAGAGAGAGAGAGAGAGAGAGAGAGAGAGAGATAAGATAAGTAGATTTGTGAAAGCGAATTAGGGAGAGAAAGAGATAGATAGATAGATAGATTAGAGAGAGAGAGAGAGAGAGAGAGAGAGAGGAAGATGAGTAGAATGTGAAGTAGAATGTGAAGTAGAATTAGAGAGAGAGAGAGAGAGAGAGAGAGAGAGAGAGGGGGGGGTAAGATAAGATAAGTAGAATGCGAAAGAGAATTAGGGAGAGAAAGGAAGATATATATATATATATATAATATATATATAAGATAAGTAGAATGTGAAAGAGAATGAGAGAGAGAGAGAGAGAGAGAGAGAGAGAGAAGAGAGAGAGAGAGAGAGAGAGAGAGAGAAGAGAGAAGGATAGATCGATAGATTCAATGAAAATCTTTGAAATCAATGAAAAAGAAATCAATGAATTATTTGTTGAGCAGCCCACACCGAAATGCCCATATGTTTCGAGAAAGTCACTTATGAGTTCCTCCTCGCCGCTCTAGCAGTGTGCAGCTTTTCTTCTTCGTCTCACTTGGTTTAGTTTGTTTTGTTTTATGGCATATCAACCTTGGTGGGTCATTTAATGCCGATAAAGTTGTGAAATAAATTAATCCTTAATGCATAAAAAAATTTTGTTTATCAACTCATGTTTTTCTATTCAACCCATAGATGGAACCCTAACAGGTACTACCACTCCGGGTCAGAGTGGACCAGGGAGCAATGGTGATGAAGGGGTGCTCCACGTTCCCCAAAACTCCAAAACTGGAACCTCACTATCAGATAGAGTTTAACGTCATTCCCAGGACATGTAGAACCTCAGTTACCCTTCTAGCACGTACAGTAGTATCAATGTACTTCTTTGCTGGACGGCCCACACCAACATGCCCATGAGTCGGCTTCCACAGGAGAACGTCAATTATGAGTTCGTCCTCGATTCTCCAGCGTGTCTTGTTCGTCTTACTCACGTGCCTACGTCAACAACAAAGCCATCATTTATATCATCATCATCATCACCATCATCATGTCGTGCCAGTAGCACGGATATTCATGATAATTTCTCGCCAACCGTCCCTACCTTTACCCCCGGGAGGTCCTCTGCTCAGCATCCAGTATACGCGCAGAGCTGGTCAATATACATTGGACGGCCCACATCAGCATGTCTTTATTGGCTTCCACAGAAGAACGTCAATTATGAGTTCGTCCACGCTTCTCCAGCGTGTCTTGTTCGTCTTACTCACTTTTCTACGGCAACAACAAAGACATCATTTATATCATCTTATCATCATCATCATCATCATGTCGTGCCAGTAGCACGGATATTCATGATAATTTCTCGCCAACCGTCCCTACCTTTACCCCCGGGAGGTCCTCTGCTCAGCATCCAGTATACGCACAGAGATGGTCAATATACATAGGACGGCCCACATCAGCATGTCTTTATTGGCTTCCACAGAAGAACGTCAATTATGAGTTCGTCCTCGCTTCTCCAGCGTGTCTTGTTCGTCTTACTCACTTGTCTACGGCAACAACAAAGACATCATTTATATCATCTCCTCATCATCATGTCGTGCCAGCAGCACGAATATCCATGACAATCTCTCGCCAACTGTCCCTATAACTCCTTGTTACATAATTCATGAATAGTCAATGAATTATGCACAGACGGAAATAACAATGTACGGCTCACTCCAACATGTCGATGTGTTGGATTCCACAGAAGAACGTCAATTGTGAGTTCGTTCTCGCTTCTCCAGCTGTGTCCAGTGTGTCTTGTTCATCTTACTCACGTGTCAACGTCAACAACATTTATACTATCCGTATCATCATAATCATGATTATCATGATCCTCATCTTCGTCGTCATCATTATCATGTCGTTACCCCCGGTAGGTTTTCTACGCAACATCCAGTATCCACGCAGAGCTGGTCAATGTACATCTTTGTTGGACGGCCCACACCGGCATGCCCATTTATATCATCATCATCAATATCATCATCATCAACATCATCATGGTGTCGTTCTTTATTTACAAATTGGATATCTTTCTATTCACCGCGTTCACACTTAATCTCCCAAATATATATATATATATATATATATATATATATATATATATATATATATACTGCGAACAAGATTCACCAAATATACCAACAAAAAAGCATACGGGGACTCCACAAAGACAACAACATATATATATATATATATATATATATATATATATATATATATGATGAGATTTGATAATTTGCTTTAGAAGCATTGTTGAGTAAAGTATATATATTATTTATATATTTTTTTGCTTGAAGGCAATTACAATGCGTATAAAATTCGATAATTATTGAAAATAATCATGACAAGCGAACTCAGCAAATATCGCGCCCTACGTAGAACATCATACAGCTGTTTCATATATATATAACTCTCTTGATGGCTAAAGAATATTAACGAGATAGATAGATAGATAGAGAGAGAGAGAGAGAGAGAGAGAGAGAGAGAGAGAGGAGAGAGAGAGAGAGAGGGAGAGAGAGAAAGAGAGAGAGAAAACAAATTCTAGTAAGAGTTTTTTTTTTTTCTACAGCGAAGTAGCAGCTCAAATCTAATTCGAAGAATTCTTCAGTCGCAGAACTTCCGAATTTTATCCTCCCGGAATAAGTAGACTTGTTTATTGTTGGCAACAATGCGAAAATTTTAATGGTTCTCAAATTTTATTCTCAGTTGAGATATAACGGCCTAAGATTGATGATTAAAAACCGCAATTATTCCACATTAAACCTACCATATCTACATCTTTATCTTTCTCTGTGCCCATATATATAAATATATATATATATGTGTGACACACTTAATGGCTAGAGGATATTAACGAGAGAGAGAGAGAGAGAGAGAGAGAGAGAGAGAGAGAGAGAGGGTCTTTTTTTTTAAGACAGGGTGCTGTATCAAAACCCAATTATATATTTTATTCTTTATTACGTTTGACGCGAGGCTTATTCGAAAATTTGCAAGACGCCCACATGTTTTGCATCTGTGCTGTCTTAGGCCATCAAACATGCCCCAGTAATAATGGTGGAATTACGATTATTGCCCTGATGTTGATGACGGTTTCAATCGTCAGTCAGCACCGTAGCGTGACATACGCTCATCTTTCTTTCTTTTTTTGTGGTAGAATCTAAATTAACGTTTGCCTCATAGTCATCAATTTATTATTATTTATTATTATTATTATTATTATTATTATATTTTGTGGGTTTTTTTTCACACCAGCGTTAGCTGATGGTCTTTTACTGGAGTTTGAGTGACAACAAGTCTCCTCAGGTCCCCAGGAATCTCCTGAGTATTCTAGCGGATCCGGTTTCTCTCTTCAGGTCCCCTCTTCTTAACTATGTCCAAGTCTTTTCATGCTTTTTTTTGTTTTCGTTTTTTTTCTCTTTTGTTTTTCCAGATATTGCATCTACTGTTATTGGCTGTCATAAATAATCTTTCTCTGCTTATTATTATTTACTCCTTTTGAGTTTTCACATCAGCATTAGCTGATGGTCTTTCATTGGAGTCTGAGTGACAGCAAGTCTCCTCAGGTCTCCAGGACTCTTCTGAGTATTCTGGCAGATTGCAGCAGTGCAGTGTTCTGAATGGTTTCAATCCTTCCTCTGATTTACAAACTTTCCAAATCCTTTTCCAATCCTTTTGGGGTGGTTCCAAGTGCACCAACTACAATTGGTATCACTTTGACTTTTATATTCCATAACTTTTTCAGTTCTCTGGCAAGGTCCAGATATTTGTCCATTTTTTCATTTTCCTTTAGCTTTACCCTGTGAACTGCTGGGACTGCAAAATCCACCAGTTGACAAGTTCTTTCTTTTTTGTTTATCAACACTAGATCTGGTCTTCCTTGCTGGGATAAGGTGATCCGTTTTTATTTCAAAGTCCCAGAGAATTGTATGCGTTTCGTTCTCAAGAACAGATTCTGGTTTATGCATATACCATTTTGTTGTATGGTCAAAATTTAATTTTTGCATAATTCCCAGTGGATCACCTTCCCAACCCAGTCGTGTCTAGTTTTGTACTCGCGTTGTGCTAGTTTGCTACATTCGCAGAGTACATGTTTTACAGTCTCATCTCTATTACCGCAAAGTCTACATTTACTATTTTGTTGGGACTTCCTTCCTTTGATATCCAAACTTTCCAAACCCTTTTCTTATCCTTTTGGGACTGTTCCAAGTACACCAACCACGATTGGTATCACTTTCATTTTCATATTATTATTAACATCAGTGAGTTTGACGAGAGAAGATGGGTTTCTTGAAGAGTAGAAATGTCAACTAGTCTCTTCAAGAGTTCTTTATTGATGATTCCAGTTTTGCGGGCATCTCTTATTTCCCAAATGCGCCACAGAATGTTCCTTGGCGTATTGCATACCGCTGGAATAAGTGGCAGAACATTTGCTAACATCAATGGGTGTCTGTTTTGCTAATACCGTTTATTTTGGCGTGTTCCAATGAATACGAAAACTATTTACAAGCTTTACAAAGTGTGAACAATTTTATCATATTTCTCTTTTAACTCGACGAATGATATGAAGTTGCGGTTAGATTAACGATTACGGGGGGCAGAAACGGAGCCG
Organism: Doryteuthis pealeii; assembly: GCA_023376005.1. NCBI lineage: Eukaryota > Metazoa > Mollusca > Cephalopoda > Myopsida > Loliginidae > Doryteuthis > Doryteuthis pealeii. The sequence continues at coordinate 32,332,990 of CM042180.1, forward strand.
ATGACCCATGTTCAAATCATGGACGATCTTGTTTGGGTTTCACTGACGCTCTTGGGAAAAGGCATGAATCCACCTAAATCCCCATAGCGTCTTATGGCAAGAACAAGTTAGGTTCATGTTTCCTACAAAAGATGCAATGCCGTAACGCTAATCAGAAGAGTGTTGCAGAGCGCGAAATATTGAACGTAATATTACTTTCTGGAAAATATTGATTTTTATTCGACGGAGATAGCTGCAAAACAGAGCCAACAGGAACAATATTCATCGTTTCTGTTATTATTTCCACCAACAACCGAATATCATTTTTCGTTGATTATTTTAACTCAATACGAGTTTGTTCACATCAGTTTTGAAATGGTGCTTTCGCACTGGTGTCTTAGCAACCAATTTTGGAGAAGGAAATCTCTTAATTTAAGGCAGGTTTTAAAACCCATTTTTAAAATTACCCTGGGACTTAGAATAAACTGACTGTATTCACTTTAGAGTGTTGCATAGCGCCTTCTTTACCGGCACTAAATAGGTATATGTTACATACTGGTCTTTTCACTAAGCCAAATCTTATTATAATGGAGATTGTGGGTTTGTCTGTCTGTAACTGAAACTATATTACTATACAAGTCACAATTCTCTTTGTTATTTACATCACATTCTACATGATTTTATTTTTATTCAAACCTCAATTATTAATAAAATTGTTTTACATTATTAATACTGTTGACCATATCTACATGCTAATAACACGCAGTTGTCCTTATATATACAACAAAATAGCGGTTTACAGTGTGAATGGGAAGGCTAATTTGCATATTGATATTAAAAATTTGATTTTAATAAATATATGCTTAGTATTATTGATTTCTAATTGTTTGGTGTTATCTTAATGAGTATGAGCAAAAATCTCGGGGATAAATCTTAAAAGAAATCCATTAACAAGAATAAATAACTGTAATATTATTCTTTACTTCCTATTTTAACTAAATAGTTAAATTAGGAAAATTTACCAATGAAAGACTGGAGTAATGGAAAATGATGGAAGAGTTAGTTTCAAAGTTGTTCTATTTTTCAATCATACCCCCTCTGTTCCAAATCGTTTTATTTGCATTTTTATTCAGTTTTATTAGCCTTTCTAATTTAATATGATATTTTTATTATATCAAAAATTAAATACTTGCACCCGGAGGGTGCATATATTTTCTAGTCTATATAACGTCTTATACCTTTCTTACTTCTTACTCTGTCGTCTATTCTTCTGGCCGGCTTTGCTTCTGATCGTCTATCATCTATCTTGGTCTGGTATATCTTCTAATGATCTGGTCTTTCTTGTATGGGGATTTTGGGTCTGGTTTCTGTTGGGGATCACTACTTATCAGAAGCCCTGTGTCATTGCTAGTTTTTAGGTAATAAACACAAGACTTCGATTTACCTTGATGTTACTTTATTCCAGATCCCCAACTCAGACAATCTGCGCAGATGGGGCTTACATGTTGCTAGCTCGGCTTCTAAGTTCTAACTGACTCTTACTTACTTAGTATCCTTAAACCGGAAGAGGGCTTTCTATGGGGGTTCCGGTTCTCACGGTCTATCACCAGAAAGCAAGGTCAGAGTGAGGTCAAACGCTGTCACTCACTCTCAAGGCCATCAGCTGTACTGATCGCCATAATGATTTCTACAATACCTTAAAAATGTATTAGGGATCCAATAATTATGTAAATAAGAGGCGTAAGACTCTATGAAACCTGAATATGAGGCTAAATTGCATCTGATAGTGAATTCCCAGTTATTGAGGTCTGGGAAAAATGAAGTACCCTTTCATTGCCATTATTCCTATATCCAGTCATAGTTCGATACCGGCCCTCGCCAACTCAGCATATGAGTAGCACAGGGATTTGTGCGGTAAAGTGAAGAGCTGATGGTAGATGTGGCACTCCACCCCAGATGCTAAAAAATAATCTCCTAGGTCTAGCGCAGTGAAAAGGGGATAGACTTCCTCGCAGTCTGGCTGATATGGACATTAAGCCGCCCCGACAACTTTACTTTTTTACTTACACTAGCAAATATATACACCCTCCGGGTGCAAGTATCTAAGTTTTGATATAATAAAATATCATATTAAATTAGAAAGGCTAATGAAACTGACTAAGAATGCAGATAAAAAGATCTGCAACAGAGGGGGTATAATCGAAAAATAGAACAACTTTGAAACTAACTATTCCATCATTTTCCATTACTCCCCTCTTTCATTGGTAAATTTTCCTAATTTAACTATTTAGTTAAAATAGGAAGTAAAGGATAATATTACAGTTATTTCTTCTTGTAAATAAATTTCTGTTAAGATTTATCCACGAGATTTTTGTTTATATTTCTTAAGATAAAACCAAACAATTAGAAATCAATAATACCAAGCACATATCTATTAAAATAAAATTTTTAATATCAATATGCAAATTAGCCTTCTCGTTCAAACTGTAAATCGCTATTTTGTTGTATATATAAATACAATTGCATGTTATTAGCTCGTAGATATGGTCAACAGTATTAATAATGTAATACAATTTTTATTAATAACTGAAGGTTTAAAAGTATGAAATCATGGAGAATTTGACGTAAATAATTAAGGGAATTGTGACTTGAGTAGTAATATAGTTTCGGTTACAGACAGAAAAACACACAATCTCCATTATAATAAGAAGATGTGTTTGAATTTTACACCCTGTCAATACCTCAGATAAATGATAGACCCTTCTTATACCCTGCCATCACCACTGATCAGTGATAGTATCTCTTAGGCTACTATTGATAGGTCAAATATACCTGTTTAGAAAGTATTTATTTTAGATGGGGATGCTTGATATCATATAACCGTCCTAACATTCCAGCATCCGAGGCGTAATGCAAGAGTCTTTGTTTTTTTAGTTTTGTTTGGAGCATATGTTTGCAACCCGCTTGTTTGGATAAATCCCTTAGCTACGTGCACCCAATAAAGCAGGCAGGTTTTGGCGAGACAGCACCTAATTAATGTCTTAATCTTACTGGATAGCTACCGCAGCTGTCCAGTGAGATTAAGAACAACAAATAATAAATAGTACTATTCACCATCCTCCACTCGACGGACGGTCGGCACTCTGTGACGCTCCATCTCATCTTCTATGAAACGGGGATACCCGGCGGCCAAACAGCCTTCAATTCGAGAAAAGGCTTAATAAAAAAATTAAAC
>CM042180.1:32336303-32341303 GCA_023376005.1 Doryteuthis pealeii
GCGTTAGGCGTCCCGTCTGTGTAATCGTTAGCAGGCTTGTCTCGCATATCAGTTTCCCTACTGAAAATGGGTCAGTCCTATGCCCCTATACTTGTGACGGTGTGGAGCGCGTGGTGTAATGGTTAAGTCAGGAGAAATGGACTCGTCGCCCCGAGTTCAAATCCTGGATGTGATAATTGCATTTCACTTAGCGCTAATACCCTTGGGAAAGGTATGAATTCTACTCTCCCTCCACTATGGATAAATAGTAGGGCAGACTGGCTCTTTAACCTTAGTTAGGCAACCAGTCTAGGAGAAGGAAAACTCTGAATTCAAACCTGTGAACTCCGCTTAAGAAATTGACTTTGTGTCACATCCCTATCGTTCTTTTTATTCCTTCTTAAGTGGCCCCATCTTGATCTGATAGTTAGCAAGATAGTCTCGCATCTCCGTTTACCTACTTGAGACAAGTGCAACCACTTTCAAATTTTATTCGGGTTTTTTTCTATTATTGTTTCTCTTGCTAAATTTTTATTCTTCTCAAAGAGTTAGTCGTCGATCATGTGTAATCGTTAGCAAGCTTGTCCCGCATGTCGTCTACCTACTGAAAAGAGAGTTCGGTCCTAGCTGTAGGCTTCATACTTGTGACTGTGTCACATCCTAAAGCAAGGTAAATGTTTTCCTTCATAAATGATTTATTCTTCTCAAAGCGTTAGTCGTCCCGTCGTTGTTGTAATCGTTAGCAGTCTAGTCTCACAATGTCGGGTTATCTACTGAAAAGCAGGGTAAATGTTGTTTTTGTTCCTTCTTAAGTGGTCCCATCTTGATATGTTAGTTAGCAAGTTAGTCTCACATGTCCGTTTACCTACTGAAAAGCGAACTGGATCCTAGCTGGATGCCCCATACATGTTATGCCGTGTTAAATCCGAAACCAACCAACGGAAGCAGGGTAAATATTTTTATTTAACAGTTGGAAAGTTTAACCACTGAAAAGCAATTCCTATCCTCATTGCTCATAGTCTGGTGTTAGCTAACTAGTCACGCAAATCGATTACGTGACGCCTTAAGAAGAAAAACTTTACCCTGCTTAAGGATTGTCGGTAATTTATGAGGAAGTGCGTCCCGGTCTCCTGCCCAGAAATTGCTACCCGGTGACTATTAAAATAACGTCCCCAGCTATGTCGTCTCGGTGGTGTTACTTGAAAGAAAACAACCAACTTAGGGCGTTAAATGTAATTCTTATTATTTATCGTAATTTGTCGTAATTCTTGTTCATTTATAGAAATTTGTCGAAATTCTTGTCTATTTATAGAAATTTGTTGTAATTCTTGTTTATTTATCATAATTTGTCGTAATTCTTGTTTAGATATGAAGATGGATATATAGTTTGGAATAGACTGAGATAGATAGATAGATAGATAGATATAAACAAAATAACATAGATTATGAACAATGAGATAGATAGATAGATATTTTCGACAAGTAAATGTATTGGGGGGGGGTCGTTTCTTTTTTTGTCGTAATTCTTGTTTATTTAAACTAAAAACAAGACATTAAACAAACAGGAATAAAGAAAATCTTAGTATTTAAAGTAATATAGATAAATATGAACAATTGAGATATGGATAGATAGATATGCAGGATGAAAACTCGGACGTTATTTTAATAGTCACCGGGTAGCAATTTCTGAGGCAGGAGACCGGGACGCACTTCCTCATAAATTACCGGATTTCTTTGAAAAACGAGTTGGTCCTAGCTGGATGCCCCATACTTGTTTAGCGTGTTACATACGTTACATTACATAACATTATAACATACGTTACATTACATAAATATATTACATAACACGCTATACGTTGTTTAGCGTGTTACATAAGATAAATGTGTTTTTCTTTTTCTTAAAGTGTTCCGTCATAGTGTAATGTTAGCAAGCTAGTCTTATATGTCTGTTTACTTACAGAAAAATGAGTTCAGTTCCTAGTTGGATCCCGATACTTGTGACCGTGTGTCACATCCTAAAACTAGGCAAATGTTTCCTTCTTTTTTTCTTTTCTTAAAGCGACCCATCGTAGTGTAATGGTTAGCAAGCTAGTCTTGGATGACATTATTTTCCGTACACCAGGATCTACTTAGAAACCAAAATTTCCATAGTTTTCACCCCGGCGTTTTTAACCATTTCACCGGTCGTCATCAGGGGAATTGTTGGATTTAGTTATTATTTATTTGCTGTGGGTTCTATTTGTTTCGAAGTTGTTGTTTTTTGTAGGCAGCTATTAAATAAATCAAGGGTGGAATAGCTCAGGAATTCATCAGCCATTTATAAAAATGTATAAATGATGATGAAGTCCTGCTCAAAGCAGACGAAATATATCTCCTACATCTACTTGTTGAGTTTGCTCTTTTTTGTCCACTTTCCATTTAATCTTTACCACATTCTGTCCGATTTACTCTTAAACCTCATATATTATATATATTATATATATATATATATATATATATATGTGTGTGTGTGTGTGTGTGTGTGTGTGTGTGTGTGTGTTGTCGTTATGAGATTCACGTATGCTTTTTTGTTGATATATCTGGTGAGTCTGGTTCTCAGTGTGTATATATTAGTATATATGCTATATATATATATATATATATATATATATATATATATATATATATAAATTTTTGGTACAGGCAAATTTATATAATATGGTAAAGGTTATCTGCGACAGAAAGTTTAAAGTGGTAATTGGATACTATATATATATTTACTATATATATATATAATTATATATATATATATATATGAAACATCGATTATGAAAAAAATATATATGTGAAATCTAAAGAAGAAATATTCCGTGGCATTTAACAATCCTGCTTAGACCACACACGCACGCACACCCACACACACACAGACATATATATATATATATATATATATATATAATATTATACATATAATATAATATATATAATCTTGCTTACACACACACATATATATATGTAATCAGGATTTGTTAAATGTAACGAATATTTCTTCTTTATGATTTTCATATATTATATATTATATATTATATATATTATATATATATGTGTGTGTGTGTGTGTGTGTATATTAGACATTATTATATATATGTGTTTGTGTGTGTCAGTATTAATTACTTCATCATATCTTTTTCATGTGTCTACACTTTTTCTTTACATTAATTTGATATACTTGTATAAGTAATGTAGTTGATGACGTAAACTGAGGCTATTTTCCCTAAATGACTTGAAATATCTACCATCCCACATATGAGATGATGTTCCTGCCGACGCCGTAGACTAATAATTCTTGGACCTATGGTGTTTCATAATGATGTAATATTAAATGTAAATGGTAGATCTTGCGCAATTAGATATGCCAGTTTCTTCAATTTACTGGAAACCCGAAACTGTCATAGTTTTTAGACGTTTAAATTCATGTCCTTTGTTGCGCGTTCAGTTCGTGCTTATAAAGCAATGATTTTAATAGACTCCTGTAAGTGCCGTGTGTTAATGGTATGTTTTAAAATGTATCCAAGGTTGAGGCTGTATTTACAGAGAAACGGATTAAAGATTAATGATACGTTAATTTTCTTCAAAATAAGAGGTGTGTTCAAAAAGGTGTATTTACCAAAAGACAGAAAGGAACAATGAATGAAGCTTTGATTTTCATCAGAATAAGAGGTGTTGGAAACCCGAAACTTAATGTGTATATATATACATATATTTAAGTGTGTGTGTGTGTGTGTATGTATGTGTTGAGTGTGTGAGAGTGGATGGGATTTGTGTGTGTTTGATATATATATATATATATATATATATATATATATATGTGTGGATTGCAACTTGTCTTTCAAAAAAAATAACGCCGAACAAATACAGTTACACAACAAAAATGATTTTATAAAGATTTCATCTCCTGTCATCTATAAAACACTCCATCAATTTCTTCACCCCAAGATACATACTCATGATGGTTTAAAGAAACCGAAATGTTTAAACATCGATAAAATAAATTCATCCTATTTTCGGAACACTTGTTTTTCAAATTTTCTAATATATATATATATATATATATATATATATATATATATGTAATATTGAAAGTAAGAGTGAGGGAGACAAAGAGAGAGAGAGAGACGTATATATATGCATATAATATATATATGTGTGTGTGTGTGTTGTGTGTGTGTGTGTGTGTGTGTTGTGAGTGTTTGTGTGGTGTGTGTGTGTATACAGAGTGATTGAAATATAACCCTTATTCTAATCTACTTATACATTTTTATATGCAGTTGTTATTCTTGGAACATATTGAGTCTTTATTTTTATGCAAGATGGGCTCCTCCTACATTTTGTTGTTCATGAATGCAGGAATCACCATTTTCCTGTCCTTATTGCATGTTCATTTTCGTGCTTATAAGCAATGCTTTAATAGACTCCTGTAAGGTCCGTGTTTAATGGTATGTTTTAATATGTATCCAAGACTGAAGCTGTATATTTACGAGAAAAAGATGAAAGATTAATGAAACGTTAATTTCTTTAAAATAAGATATGTTTCAAAACATATCAAGACTGAAGCTGTATTACCAAATGAGAAATGAACAATGAAGGAAGCGTTATTTTCATCAAAATACGAAATGTGTTCAAAAACATTAACATGTTTTTTAATGAAGAGATGGACTCGCCACTCTCAGTACATTTTTTCTGTCGGATTATGGTGACTTGTCAAACAATTAAGAACTTTTAAAAATTTTATGTTATTTATTTTTTATTGTTCTCAACTATTGTCGAGCTTAGATTATCGCCAGGAGAAAAATTCTTGAGAAAGAAATTATTTATAGAAAGTTTTTAAAAGTTCTCTAATTGTTTGACAAGTCACCATAATCCGGACAGAAAAAATGTACTAGAAGTGGCGAGTCCATCTCTTCATTAAAAAACATGTTAATGTTTTTGAACACATTTCGTATTTTGATGAAAATTAACGCTTCCTTCATTGTTCATTTCTC
>CM042180.1:32343803-32360644 GCA_023376005.1 Doryteuthis pealeii
TCTAAGTAGATCCTGGTGTACGGAAAATAATGTCATCCAAGACTAGCTTGCTAACCATTACACTACGATGGGTCGCTTTAAGAAAAGAAAAAAAAAGAAGGAAACATTTGCCTAGTTTTAGGATGTGACACACGGTCACAAGTATCGGGATCCAACTAGGACTGAACTCATTTTTCTGTAAGTAAACAGACATATAAGACTAGCTTGCTAACCATTACACTATGACGGAACACTTTAAGAAAAAGAAAAACACATTTATCTTATGTAACACGCTAAACAACGTATAGCGTGTTATGTAATATATGTTATGTAATGTAACGTATGTTATAATGTTATGTAATGTAACGTATGTAACACGCTAAACAAGTATGGGGCATCCAGCTAGGACCCAACTCGTTTTTCAAAGAAAAATCCGGTAATTTATGAGGAAGTGCGTCCCGGTCTCCTGCCTCAGAAATTGCTACCCGGTGACTATTAAAATAACGTCCCGAGTTATGTCCATCTGCATATCTATCTATCCATCTATCTCAATTTGTTCATATTTATCTATATTACTTTAAATACTAAGATTTTCTTTTATTCCTGTTTGTTTAATGTCTTGTTTTTAGTTTAAATAAACAAGAATTACGACAAAAAAGAAACGACCCCCCCCCAATACATTTACTTGTCGAAAATATCTATCTATCTATCTCCATTTGTTCATATCTATCTATGTTATTTTGTTTATCTATCTATCTATCTATCTATCTCAGTCTATTCCAAACTATATATCCATCTTCATATCTAAACAAGAATTACGACAAATTATGATAAATAAACAAGAATTACAACAAATTTCTATAAATAGACAAGAATTTCGACAAATTTCTATAAATGAACAAGAATTACGACAAATTACGATAAATAAATAAGAATTACATTTAACGCCCTAAGTTGGTTGTTTTCTTTCAAGTAACACCACCGAGACGACATAGCTGGGACGTTATTTTAATAGTCACCGGGTAGCAATTTCTGGGGCAGGAGACCGGGACGCACTTCCTCATAAATTACCGACAATCCTTAAGCAGGGTAAAGTTTTTCTTCTTAAGGCGTCACGTAATCGGATTTGCGTGACTAGTTAGCTAACACCAGACTATGAGCAATGAGGATAGGAATTGCTTTTCAGTGGTTAAACTTTCCAACTATTAAATAAAAATATTTACCCTGCTTCCGGTTGGTTGGTTTCGGATTTAACACGGCATAACATGTATGGGGCATCCAGCTAGGATCCAGTTCGCTTTTCAGTAGGTAAACGGACATGTGAGACTAACTTGCTAACTAGCATATCAAGATGGGACCACTTAAGAAGGAACAAAAACAACATTTACCCTGCTTTTCAGTAGATAACCCGACATGTGAGACTAGACTGCTAACGATTACAACAACGACGGGACGACTAACGCTTTGAGAAGAATAAAATCATTTATGAAGGAAAACATTTACCTTGCTTTAGGATGTGACACAGTCACAAGTATGAAGCCTACAGCTAGGACCGAACTCTCTTTTCAGTAGGTAGACGGACATGCGGGACAAGCTTGCTAACGATTACACCATGATCGGACGACTAACTCTTTGAGAAGAATAAAAATTTAGCAAGAGAAACAATAATAGAAAAAAACCCGAATAAAATTTGAAAGTGGTTGCACTTGTCTCAAGTAGGTAAACGGAGATGCGAGACTATCTTGCTAACTATCAGATCAAGATGGGGCCCACTTAAGAAGGAATAAAAAGAACGATTAGGATGTGACACAAAGTCAATTTCTTAAGCGGAGTTCAACAGGTTTGAATTCAGAGTTTTCCTTCTCCTAGACTGGTTGCCTAACTAAGGTTAAAGAGCCCAGTCTGCCCTACTATTTATCCATAGCTGGAGGGAGAGTAGAATTCATACCTTTCCCAAGGGTATTAGCGCTAAGTGAAATGCAATTATCACATCCAGGATTTGAACTCGGGGCGACGAGTCCATTTCTCCTGACTTTAACCATTACACCACGCGCTCCACCACCGTCACAAGTATAGGGGCATAGGACTGACCTCATTTTCAGTAGGGAAACTGATATGCGAGACAAGCCTGCTAACGATTACACCACGACGGGACGCCTAACGCTTTGAGAAGAATACAATTTAGCAAGAGAAACAATAATAGAAAAAGGCCGAATACAAAAATTGAAGGTGGTTGCACTTGTCTCACATAAGTAGGTAAATGGAGATGCGAGACTATCTTGCTAACAATCAGATCAAGATGGGGCCCACTTAAGAAGGAATAAAAAAAACATTTACCCTGCTTTTCAGTAGATAAACCAACATGCGAGACTAGACTGCTAACGATTACACCACGACGGGACGACTAACGCTTTGAGAAGAATAAACATTTAGCAAGAGAAACAATAATAGAAAAGGTCAGTATAAAAATTGAAGGTGTTTACACTTGTCTCACTTTGGACATGCGAGACTACATTGCTAACTATCAGATCAAGACGGGACCACTTAAGAAAAACAAAAAACAAAAACAACAACATTTACCGCGCTTTAGGAAGTGACACATAGTCACAAGTATGGAGCCTCCATCTAGGACCGCCCTGTCGCCTGGGGCGTTAGAATGCACCAACTGCACCCCTGCAGAGGGGTAAGACTCCCCCAATGGGTCCACCTGTTGGCCGTGGATGGCGACCCGTGATGCTAAAGGATAGAAACCAGGTAGATGAGTAGTTTATGACTTGCAATACTCCACTTTGGCCCTATCTTGGGTTAGACGGGCGGTCGGAGAGGCCCACTCCGATCAATCGGCTGGTCACGTCAATCCCTAGCACCTATATGATTGCCCCAACACTATTGCTCTTTTAGCAAGCCCCAACCCATTTTATCATATGGGTGTTATAAGGCGTTGACTGAGGGTCTACATGTCCTGGGAATGACGTTAAACTCTATCTGATGGTGAGGTTCCAGTTTTTGAGGTTTGGGGAATGTGGAGCACCCCTTCATCACCATTGCTCCCTGGTCCACTCTGACCCGGAGTGGTAGTACCTGTTAGGGTCCCATCTATGGGTTAAATAGAAAAACATGAGTTGATAAAATTGTGTTATCCATTAAGAATTGATTTATTTCAAAACTTTATCGGCATTAAATCACCCACTGAGATTGATATGCCGTAAAATAAAACCAAACCAAAAACAAATCCATCTAGGAGCGAACTCTTTTTTCAGTAGGTAAACGGACACGCGAGACTAGCTTGCTAACCATTAAAACCACGATGAAACGCCTCAAGAAGAAAAAGAAACGTTTACCTTGCTTTAGGATGTGACACCCAGTCACAACTATGGAGCTTCCAGCTAGGACCGAACTCTTTTTTCATTGGGGAAACGGACACGCGAGACTAGCCTGCTAACGATTACACCACGATATGACGACTGACTCTTTGAGAAGATTACGCATTGGTCATACAAGAATAACGCACTCCTATATACTCAAACAAGAACAACAACCACAATGTGAAACATGTCAAACACCTTTGACTTTTAAACACTTATTCGTGGAATGCAGTTTTTTTTGCTCACATCAGAAACTGTTATTTTAAAGCAAACAATATGAAAGATCTATTTGAAAATGTCAACATGGAGGATAAAATTATACCATAGAATATAGACATGAAACTAATCAATACCATACAAGATAATCCCCAATGATGCTAACACATTGTTAAAACCAATTACTTAAAAAGTATAAATATAAATACACGATATGTAATACTTCCTAACCGTTAGGCATGACATAACCCAGACGGGTTGATATGTCGTTAAAATCAATAAACAAACAAACAAAAAAACTAGGATAGAACTCGCTTTTTAATAGGTAAACGGATATGCAAGACCAACTTGCTAACTATCAGATCAAGACGGGGCCATTTAAGAAGGAAAAAAAAAAACATTTACCTAGCTTTAGGATGTAACACACTGTCACAAGTATATATATTTACCAACCCCTCCGCACGAGTAGGATGTGACACAAAGTCAATTTCTTAAGCGGAGTTCAACAGGTTTGAATTCAGAGTTTTCCTTCTCCTAGACTGGTTGCCTAACCAAGGTTAAAGAGACCAGTCTGCCCTACTATTTATCCATAGCAGGAGGGAGAGTAGGATTCATACCTTTCCCAAGGGTATTAGCGCTAAGTGAAATGCAGTTACCACATCCAGGATTTGAACTCGGGGCGACGAGTCCATTTCCCCTGACTTTAACCATTATACCACGCGCTCCACCACCGTCACAGGTATAGTTTTAATGGTTAGCAAGCTAGTCTCGCCTGTCCGTTTACCTACCTCTTTTCATTGGGGAAACGGACACGCGAGACTAGCCTGCTAACGATTACACCACGACGGGACGCCTAACGCTTTGAGAAGAATAAAAATTTAGCAAGAGAAACAATAATAGAAAAAGGCCGAATAGAAAAAATTGAAGGTGGTTGCACTTGTCTCTTAAGCCACATTGCATTAGCTGAACCAGAATTCCCTCAACCAAAATAAAGCATAATTGCTGGGATATAAAAATTACCGGAAGTGTCGTCGGGTGGGGGACAGCGGGGGTGTTGAAGGGTGTTCCGGAAGTGTTGCTTTCTGTCTTTATTCTACCAGCGCCATTTACAAAAGCGTCGGGAGTTGGGGTCGACAAAATTACCTCAGCCATGACCGTCACCGAATAGTTACACCCACATGGCTGACGAACGAACAAACATTCACTCGCTTGCAGCTGTTTGCTGGCGTTAAATGCTGATAGGATACGTTGTGTTTTTTGGGGGGTGTATTTGGGGGCTATTGGGGGAGGTTCAGCCATCTCCCTTTTATTGTTTTTCTTTTTCCACTTTCTTTACCTTTGTTTTCGTTCTCTGCTTCTTTCTCTACCGTCTTTTTCATTAATTATAAAAAAATTCTCTTTCTTCTTTCTTCTCTACCTCATTCTTTTCTCTTATTCAAATATTTCTTCTATGTCTTTTTCTTTCATTTTTAAAAAATTATCTCTTTCTTCATTTTCTCTACCTCATTCTTTCTCTTATTCAAATATTTCTTCTACGTCTTTTTCTTTCATTTTTAAAAAATTATCTCTTTCTTCTTTTTCTCTACCTCATTCTTTCTCTTATTCAAATATTTCTTCTACGTCTTTTTCTTTCATTTTAAAAGAATTATCTCTTTCTTCTTTTTCTCTACCTTATTCTTTCTCTTATTCAAATATTTCTTCTACGTCTTTTTCTTTCATTTAAAAAAATATCTCTTTCTTCTTTTTCTCTACCTCATTCTTTCTCTTATTCAAATATTTCTTCTACGTCTTTTTCTTTCATTTAAAAAAAAATTATCTCTTTCTTCTTTTTCTCTACCTCATTCTTTCTCTTATTCAAATATTTCTTCTACGTCTTTTCTTTCATTTAAAAAAATTATCTCTTTCTTCTTTCTCTACCTCATTCTTTCTCTTATTCAAATATTTCTTCTACGTCTTTTTCTTTCATTTTAAAAAATTATCTCTTTCTTTTTCTCTACCTCATTCTTTTCTTATTCAAATATTTCTTCTCACGTAGAAGAAATATTTTTCTTTCATTTAAAAAAATTATCTCTTTCTTCTTTTTCTCTGCCTCATTCTTTCTCTTATTCAAATATTTCTTCTTTCTTTCTTTCTTTCCCGTTTTTTTTTTTCTTTTTCTTTAGTCTCTCTCTATCTCTCTCCCCTCTCTCTCTCTCTCTCTCTCTCTCTCTCTCTCTCTCCCTCTTTCTTTCTAGTATTCATTGTTTCCTTCTTTCTATCCCTTTTTTCTTTTTCCTTCATTCTTTACATACCTTTCTTTCTCTTTTACAATTTTCTCTTTCTTCTTTTTCTCTACCTCATTCTTTCTCTTATTCAAATATTTCTTCTTCTTTCTTTCTGTTCCTTTTTTTTCTTTTTTTTAGTCTCTCTCTCTCCCTCTCTCTCTCTCTCTATCTCTCTCTCTCTCTCTCTCTCTCTCTTTCTTTCTAGTATTCATTTTCTTCTTTCTGTCCCTTTTTTTCTTCTTTTCCTTCATTCTTTACATACCTTTCATTCTCTTTTAAACTTTTCTCGTTCTTCTTTTTCTCTATCTCATTCTTTCTCTTATTCAAATATTTCTTCTTCTTTCTTTCTTTCCCGTTTTTTCTTCTTTTTCTTTAGTCTCTCTCTCTCTCTCCCTCTCCCTCTCTTTCTTTCTCGTATTCATTGTTTTCTTCTTTCTATCCCTTTTTTCTTCTTTTCCTTTATTCTTTATATACCTTTCTTTCTCTTTTAAATTATATCTTTCTTCTTTTTTCTCTACCTCATTTTTCTCTTATTCAAATATTTCTTCTTCTTTCTTTTTTTCCCTTTTCTTCTTCTTTTTCTTTAGTCTCTCTCTCTCTCTCTCTCTCTCTCTCTCTCTCTCTTTCTTTCTTTCTAGTATTCATTGTTTTTTTCTTTCTATCCCTTTTTTCTTCTTTTCCTTCATTCTTTACATACCTTTCTTTCTCTTTTAAAATTTTCTCTTTCTTCTTTCTTTCAACGTCATTTTTTTTTCTTATTCAAAGTCTTTTTATTCTTTGTATCCCTTTTTCTATTTTTTAAATTTATTTTGTAACAAAATTATAATTTTTTTCACACCGGTAAAATTTATAAATAGAAAAATTAATAAATAATGCAATTTTGCATGCATGAAACATAAGGTTGTGACTGTTCTATTGCCATCAAATAAATAGATATGTAATACCTTTATATATTTATTTTATTATATTATTATATAATAGCTCTATTCTTTATATCGAGCACTCTCCTAATACTACTGCAATTTGGCGCACCATTCCAGTGAAAGCTGATGCGGTGACTATCCCAGGCTATAGTTATATATATATATATATATATATATTTATATATATATATATATATATATATATATATATATGTGTGTGTGTGTGTGTGTGAATAAATGGAAATTAATCGACAGAATGAATTTAACATTTTGAAATAATAATTACTAATACTAATAATAATAATTACTAATAATAATTACTAATATTATTATAAAAAAATAATAATTACTAATACTAATAATAATATTACTAATAATTACTAATATTATTATAAAAAATATAATAATTACTAATACTAATAATAATAATTACTAATAATAATTACTAATATTATTATAAAAAATTATAATAATTACTAATACTAATATAATATTACTAATAATAATTACTAATTGTTTTTTCAAAATGTTAAATTCATATATATATATAATATATATATATATATATAATATATATATTTAATTTTTTTCGGTTTTCACCGATTTCTTTCTTCTTTCCTTTTTTCTTACCCCAAACAATAACATGTAAACACATCTCATTCAAACATCAACAAGTTTTATGATTACTAATAACATTTCAATCTTTGCAATACAAATTATATCCATCCACCTGAACTTTCAAAATTTTTAACCGTCCCTAACGGCGTCTGCGTTCATAAACATTTAAAAAAATATTCTTTTTCGAACTTTTTAAATTCTATTCTTGTCTCCAACTCAAAAAATAAAAATACTACTCTGATGAAGGTCGGCAAAATCTGTGTACGGAACATTTTATGCATTTTTCCTATTATTATTATTATTATTATTATTATTATTATTATTATTATTATTATTATTTCAACTCCCTCTGATTTTTAATAATAATAATAACGTAAACCCGTATACATTTTGATAAACAGACCGAAACACATGTGTAAGTGATATCGATTAAAAGTGATATCGATAAAATTCATTTTTATCCATCTACATTTCTTTTCTTTACTCATTTTTCCTCACACACACACACACACACACACACACACACACACACACAACATATATATATATATATATATATATATATATATATAGGTATATGTAAAAACAAAATTTTTTTTTTGTGATGAAACAAAGAAAATACAGTGCTCAATCACAAATTGTAAGAGCTAATATTTATTTATTTTACAAAGTTTTCACAGATCAATGTTCATTATAAACAGCGACCCAGGTTTCATGCCAAGGGGCAATCATCAGGTTGTTGAGCAAGATCCCATGGTGTTTGTTGAAGTTCTTTACTCAATGTCACATTTTGGACTGTAAATAACGTCGGTTAGTTCGCGGACGCTATTATAGTTCGCTATTATATAGTCAGTATATATATATATATATATATATATATATATATATATAATATATATATATATTCAATAAATGAAGGAAAAAACTTTAAATTTGCTACACTACAATAATTTATTTCAACCGCATGAAATAAATTATTGTAATGAAGCAAATTTAATTTTTTTTCCTTCATTTATTGAATATCATTTATTGAATATCCATTCACTGGCATTAGGCACATTGAGCTCTAATTACGGTTTACCTGTATCACTTTGGTTAAACCATACATGAAAAAATCCTAACTACAGGAAAAAAAACAAACATATATATATATAATATATTTTTGAAGGCAAAATAATGCAAATTTATGTTGAAAAACATATTTATTTAATTTTTTTTTTCATTTTTTTTTCCTCTTAATATTTTTGGGCTAGGCCCATCTTCAGAGAGTTGAAAAGTTTCCATCTATGTTTGTTAAACTCAACTGTGGTATTAATCCGTTGAATGTTCTAATGTAAATTTAATGCTCGGCAAAGATCGTAAAATTCCGCTCGGTAAAGATCGTAAAAACTCAGTTAGATCCCGTGTTGCTTTTTGTTTTGCGGGAAGTTTGAAAATCATTTCAATATATATATATATATATATATATATATATATATATATATATATATATGGGGGGGGGAGAATATGTGCTTAATTGAAGTCGTACCTAATTTTGAAAATTAATTAATTGATAATTAATTAATTAGTCACTATAAGAGGAATATAACCCACTTCTAAACAAAACGAAAAAGGAAAGTACGGTGTGTGCAGGGGTCACGGTCCTAGCATATCAGCTAGACAGTCAAGGTTCGAATCACGCACGGGGCGGTCTTCATATCTATGTCTCTGCTGATGTGGCCTAATAGTCAGAAATGTACATACAGAGATTGATTTTTCTCGATTTGTTTAGCCTTACATTTGAATAGGTAAGCCCGCCTAATTAATTAATTATTAATTAATTAATTTTCAAAATTAGTTATGACTTCAATTAAGCACATTTTCTCCAAAAAATTGTCGGCTAAAGAAAGCCATATGAAAACACATCGTTTGTGTATTTACTTCTCATATATATATATATATATATATATTATATATATATTATTTACATTTTAAAAGACAATTACAATGCGTATATCGTATAGCTGTCTCCACAACATATACATAGATAGAATTCAATAATTATAATTGAAATAATCACGACAAGCAAACTCGGCGAATATCGTGTGCGACGTTAGGTCTCATCAGCTGTGTATACCTAGGTATAGACTGCTGATGAGACCCAATAAGGTTGAAACAGCTGTACAGTGTTCCACATATCGCAATAATTATTGAATTCTCTCTATGTTGTGGATACAGCTATACGTTATACGCATTGTAATTGCCTTTAAAAATATAAATAATAATAATATACTTTACTTAACAATGCTTCAAAAGCAAATACTATTATATATATATATATATATATATATATATATATATATATATATATATATATATATATAGTTTTTTTTCGTAGTTAGGGTCTTTCCATGTGTGGTTTAACCAAGCTGATGCAGGTAGACCATAAGGAGAGCTCAATGTGCCTAATACCAGTGAGTAAAAGGACAGAGCAAGATATTTAGTAAATGAAGAAAAACTCTAAACTTGCTTCATTACAATAATTTATTTCAACCGTATTAATACGGCATCTTCAGGTAATCACAAGAACATGACTCTAGGGCCCAGTCTGCCCTACTATTTAACCAAAGGTATTAGCGTATATATATATATATATATATATATATATATATATATATATATATATATACGCTAATACCTTTGGGTTAAATAGTAGGGCAGACTGGGCCCTTCAGCCTTGGTAGGTAACCAGTCTAGGAGAGGGATAACTCTGAATTCAAAATTCCTGAAATCGGTCGTTGATTGGGTTTGTGGCAACCCTTGATGCACCAATTCTTTCCTATCGACTGTGCCAAAAAGTGTGGATGGTCCAACACAAGCCTTCACCACTATAAACAAATCACTGTGCGCGTTTTCATTGTGTGTATGAACCCTCATACGTCGAAAATCGTCTTTTTCTTCATTATATCTGCCTCTTATTTGTTTAATGCTATGTTTTTTCTTCTTTCTTTCTTTCTTTCTTTCTTTCAATTTTTTCTTCTTTTTCATTCACTCAATCTCTTTCTTTCTCTTATTCAATGTTTTCTTCTTTCTTTCGGCCCCTTTTTCTTCTTTTCCTAATACTCTTTACCTCTTTCTTTCTCTTATTCAATGTTCTTTCTTCTTTCTTTCAATCTCTTTTCTTCTTTTTAATCATTTTTCTACACCTTTCTTTCTTTTATTTAATGTATTCTTCTTCTTTCTTTCTATCCCTTCTTTTTCTTTATTATCTCTATCACTTTCTTTCATATGCAATGTTTTTTCTTTCTTTTTTTTCACCTGTCCCTCTTTCTCCTTTTTATTTTATTTTTCTTCATTCTCTATATCCTTGTCTTTCTTACATGCAAAGTTTTTCTTCTTACACTCTATCCATTTCTTTCTTTTTCTTTTTTCTTCATTCTCTCCTTTCTTTCTCTTATTCAACGTTTTTCTACTTTCTTTCTGTCCCTCTTTCTTCTCTTTTCCATTCTTTCTTCTTTTCTTCTTCTTCTTCTTCTTCTTCTTCTTCTTCTTCTTCTTCTTCTGTTGTCAATTCTGTTTTCTTCTTCTTCTTCTTCTTCTTCTTCTTCTTCTTCTGTTGTCAATTTTCTCTTCTTCTTTTTTTCTTCTTTCTTTTTCTTCTTTTCCTTTTAAAATATTCTCTTTCTTCGTTCTTTCTACCCCATTCTTTCTATTATTTGATTTTCTTTCTTTCTTTTTCTATCACTTTTTCTTATTTTTTCATTCTCTCCACTTCTTTCTTTTTTTCGCATTCAATGTTTTCTTTCTTTCCTTTTTCTTCATTATCTCTACCTCTTTCTTTCTTTCATTCATTCAATGTTATTTCTTCTTTTTCCCTGCCCCTTTGTAGCGTAATTATTATCGTCTACAGAGTATTTGGGGATTGAAAATAAAACGATATTCAGATTTTTGGAGAAAGAGAGGAAAAAGAAATATTATATTCTAGTATCCATTTTGTCAAGGGAAGTACTGATTAAGGGATGGGGCGGGCATAAATTCGACAAAAAAAGATAAGTGCTTCACAGAAAGGTAAACAATAAGGACTTGACAGTTTCCTTAATGTTGTGGCCTTATTAGGGACCAGGATAAAAACACAAGAGAGGAAATGATTTAAACAAATATATTAAAAAAGAACAGTAGTACAAACATATACAAATGAGAAGGTTACCCACGAGGCGGTCGATCAACTGTCCGAACAAACTGCTCTAATATTGGCTCTCCCCAAGAGCAGTACCTGTTTCATTAATGTTGTGGCCTTATTAGGAGCCAGAATAAAGACACAAGAGAGGAAATGATTTAAACAAATATATTAAAAAAGAACAGTAGTACAAACATATACAAATGAGAAGGTTACCCAAGAGGCGGTCGATTAACTGTCCGAGCAAACTGCTATAATATTGGCTCTCCCCAAGAGCAGTACCTGCTGCTATTTATAGCTTGAATATTTTTACCAAATTTACACCACTCAGTAATTAGTGCCTCCCTTGGCAAAAAAAATATACTAACTATTGGCATGCTTGTCACACAGAATAGAATAACAAAAAAATGAAAACATTTCTTTTCATGTGTTTTCTGTTATACGATTTAGATTCAATCCATATTTTCTTCATTTTGGGTTGAACTTTCAAATAAATTTACAACTGATTTAATATCCTCAGGGAATTGTCTTATAGAAATTTAAATATTTTTTAGTATCCCAAAGAAATTTATCTTAGATTTCATTAAGCTGCATAAAGACGAAGGTTAAATGACAGAGTAATAGTTACATAAACAGTTCTAACTCTTTTTATCTTTAAGTTCATTCATAAAATCCAGTTTGAGTCGTAATAAGTGTAGTAAATTTTCATTGAACATGTAAAATACTGATATCTATTAATAATGGAGATTCGCTTCCGATTTTTGTCTGTAACAAAAATTACGCCACTGCTTACGTCATATTACCCAAAATCGTCATAACATAGAATAAATACACTCAAAATTTGAGCATGCAACATGAGACAGTCCTCATTGTCTTTTAAAACAAGTTTTAATAAATACATGACTGGTATTATATATCTATATATAGTTCGTTTTATTTTAATACATATTTAAAGTTTACATTTCAAATTGTTTTATTTTTTAATCCTTTAATGTATTTGATGATTTTACTTACTTGGGGTACAAACTCGCTGACATTGAATCTTTTACTCCCATCCCTCAAGCATATGTTTCAAAAATCTAATTTTAAATGCCCGGAGGGTGTTTTTTTTATTTTGTACTAGTACAGGTAATATATGGTTACTAGCAGGACCTGTGGATATACAACGATATGATGATTTAATTCTGACTCCGCTTGATATGTTTACTTAATAGCTATTGCTAAATACTTCAATATGTATAAAGTACAATAATATTGATTTAAACCCCCCCCCTCTCTCCTCTCTTCTCCTCTCTCTCTCTCTCTCTCTCTCTTTCACTCGCTTTTTCTTTCTCTCCTTCTTTTCATCACCGATTGACCCCCCCAAAAAAAATATTTTAGATTCCATTCTAGCAATGGGTAAATAGAAGGGGACACTTGGATCTTTATTCTTGGTATGGCTACCAGTCTAGGAGAAGGTTTTCTCTTCTTGTTAGTCAAAACTACTTAAGAGCTTACCCTCTCCTTCGCCTTCCGATATTACAGCATATAATTCATACTAGCCAATATATGCCCCCTTCGGGTGAAAGTGTTTAAGTTTTAATGTAATAAAATATCATATCAAATCAGAAAGGCTAATGAAAATAAATAAGAACGCAAAAAAAATTGAAACAGCGGTGTATATTAAAATTTGAACCAACTGTAACTTACTCTTCCATCACTCTCATCTTTCATTGCTAAATTTTCCTAATTTAACCATTTAGTTAAATTAGGAAGTAAAGAATAAAATGACAGTTATTTCTTCTTGTTAATCGATTTCTTTTAAGGTCTATTCCCGAGATTTTTGTTAATATTTATTAAGATAAAACCAAACAATTAAAAATCAATAACACTAACCGCATATTTATTAAAATCAAATTTTGAATATCAATATGCAAATTAGCGTTACCGTTCACACTGTAAATCGTTATTTTGTTGTATATATAAATACAATTGCATGTTCTTAGTATGAAGGTATGGTCAACAGTATTAATAATGTAATACAGTTTTATTAATAAGTGGGGTTTAAATATAATAAAATCATGGAAAATGTGACGTAGATAATTAAGGGAATTGTGACTTGAATAGTAATGTAGTTTCGGTTACAGACAGACACACAATCTCCATTATAATAAGAATATTTCTTTTAAAATTTATCTCCAAGATTTTTGCTCATATTCATTAAGATAAAATCAAACAATTATAAATTAATAAAACTAAGCATATATTTATTAAAATCAAATTCTTAATATCAATATGCAAATTAACCTTCCCGCTAAACCAGTATAGTTATATATAGTTCAGCATGTTACCCATTACGCCAGGAACCCCCCACCCCACCCCGGATAAACTGAGGCGGTTCTCTTAATTCAAATCCTTTGCTTAGCTTAAATAAAACTTAAAGAATACCATTCTTTAAATTAAAAGTAAAATAATCTCATTTGTAAATTAATTCGACGCACTATATTTTCGGCTATTAACACGCCCCACCAACCTATTAAATGCCTCCCCGACCCAACTCCCTGCAAACCCTTATTAATAATTTAATTAGTCTACCGAATAAAGGACATATCGTTGTGGATTACAAAATTAGGTTTAAAGAGCTTTAAGATATGTAGCAAACGTGAATTTATTTGTTCAGAGCTAAGACGTCTCATAATCGTATTTCTGTTATGGATTAACTACAACAAGATAATACAACGCCACATTCAAGTGGATTCATGTGTTTACAGAATGGCTAGAGTTTCTGCTTCTTTCTTTCTATTGAAAAAAAAAACCAAGATTTAGCTATACTAGCAAATATATGCACCCTCCGGGTGCAAGTATTTAAGTTTTAATGTAATAAAATGTTATATTAAATTAGAAAGGCTAATGAAACTAAATAAGAAAATTGCAGGTAAAAAGATTTTAGACGTGGAGGAAGGTATAAATGAAAAATAGAACACCTGAAGCTTACTCTTTCATCTCGTCTTTCATTGCTAAAATTTTCCTAATTTAAACTATTCAGTTAAAATAGGAAGTAAATAATAAAATTACAATTATGTCTTCTTGTCAATGAATTTCTTTTAAGATGTATTCACAAGACTTTTGCTCATATTCAATTAAGTTAAAACCAAATAATTAGAAATCAATAATACTAAACACATATTTTTAAAATCAAATTTCTAATATCAATATGCAAATTAGCCTTCCGTTCACACTGTAAACTGCTAATTTTGTAGTATATCTATAAATATAATTGCATGTTATTAGTATGTAGATATAACCAATAGTAATAATAATGCAAAACAATTTTATTGATAATTGGGGTTTAGATAAAAATAAAATCACGGTGAATGTGACGTAAATAGCTAAGGAAATTGTGACTTGAGTAGTAATATAGTTTTGGTTACAGACAGAAAAACACTCAATCTCCATTATAATAAGATTAGACAACTTAATAAATACTAGAGAAAACAAAACATCATTCCGAGCACATGAAGAGGGGTAAGACTCCCCCAATGGGGCCACCTGTTGGCCGTGGGTGGCGACCTGTGATGCTTAAGGATAGAACCCGGATAGATGAACTGTCCATGACTTGCAATACTCCACTTTGGCCCTATCTTGGGTTAGACGGGCGGTCGGAGAGGCCCCCTCTGATCAATCGGCTGGTCACGTCAAACTCTAGCATCTATATGATTGCCCCAACCCTATTGCCCTTATGGCAACCCAATTTATCATATGGGTGCTAGAAGGCGGTGACTGAGGGTCTACATGTCTGGGAATGACGTTAAACTCTATCTGATGGTGAGGTTCCAGTTTTGGAGGTTTGGGGAATGTGGAGCACCCCTTCATCACCATTGCTCCCTGGTCCACTCTGACCCGGAGTGGTAGTACCTGTGTTAGGGTCCCATCTATGGGTTAAATAGAAAAATGAGTTTATAAAAAATTGGAGAAATTATTTATTTCAAACTTTGTCGGATTAAATGACCCACCGAGTTGATATGCCGTAAACAAAACAAACCAAACCAAACTTAATTGTATATTTATGTGTTTGGAAAAATTTTAATACAGGTCACATCATTCCAAGTCTTTTTTTAGAATTTAAACGTCATTTCGAGGACATGAAGACCCTCACCGCAATAAGGTTGGGACAATCATATAGGTGCTAGGGCTTGATATGGCTAGCCGATTAATCGGATAGGCCTTTCCAACGGTCCGTTTAGCCTAAGTAACGGTCAAAGTGGAGTGTTGTATGTCATGGACTGCTCATCCACCAGGATTCCGTCCTTAAGCTGAATGAAGGTTATTGATACGTACCAGCAAGGTGATGGTTATACAACGTTCCAGTTAGAGTATATTTATATATAAGTAGTAGGCAATTTATTAAAACTAATTATTTTTCACATATATTCAATTTCAAGAAATGCAATTCACTCATAAGCTGTATATAGTAATTGAGAATAATTAAAAAGAATTTATCCATAATTTATATTAATCAGAGATCTATTTGATTCTAAAATATTCTTAAATTCTGATATAGGGTTAGGGTTAGGGTTATGGGTTAGGGTAGGGGTTAGGATTAGCAGTTATTATCATAACGTTATAATATGTTTTTATGGTAGGAAACATAATATAAGAGAGACATAATATTGCTTTGCTCGTCTACATACTAGGCATAGTCGACCTCTCATGACGGTTAACCTGTATCCCTACAGCTGAATCTCCACATGGAATGATCGTCATCACCAAAGTATATATATATATATATTATATATATAATATTATATATGTATTATTATATTATTTTATTATTATTATTATTATTTTAGCAGATATTGCACGATCGGTGCAAGTATTTAAGTTTTAATGTATAAATAATTGTAATTAAATTAGAAAAGGCCTATGAAACTAAATAAGAATACAGATAAAAAAGATTTTGAAACAGAGGGGAGTATAATAAAAAAGATTTGAAACAGAGGAAAGTATAATAACAAATGGAACACTGAAACTTACTCTTCATCACTTTCGTCTTTCCTTGTTTATTTTTCCTAATTCGTATTCTTAGTTATAAGAAGGAAGTTAAACGAATAAAGATGACAGTTATTTTTATCTTGTTTAATGGATTTCATTTAAGATTCATTGAAGAGATTTTTTGCTTATATTTTAAAATAAAACCAAACAGTTAAATCAAATAATACTAAAGGGCACATATTTATTAAATCGATTTTTTTAATATTAATATGCAAATTAGCCTTCGCCGTTCACACTGTAAACCGCTATTTTGTTGTATATATAAATAATAAATTGCATGTTGTCAGTA
>CM042180.1:32360744-32370744 GCA_023376005.1 Doryteuthis pealeii
GAATGGCTAGAGTTTCTGCTTTTTCTTTCTATTGAAAAAAAAAAAAACAAGATTTAGCTATACTAGCAAAATATATTGCACCCTCCGGGTGCAAAGTATTTTAAGTTTTAATGTAATAAAATGTTATATTAAATATTTAGAAAGGCTAATGAAACTAATAAGAATGCAGGTAAAAAGATTTTAGACGTGGAGGAGGTATAATCGAAAAAATAGAACACCTGAAGCTTACTCTTTCATCTCGTCTTTCATTGCTAAAATTTTCCTAATTAACTATGCAGTTAAAATAGGAAGTAAATAAAAAATTTACAATTATGTCTTCTTGTCAATGAATTTCTTTTAAGATGTATTCACAAGACTTTTGCTCATATCATTAAGTTAAAACCAAATAATAGAAATCAATTAATACTAAACACATATTTATTAAAATCAAATTTTCTAATATCAATATGCAAATTAGCCTTCCCGTTCACACTGTAAACTGCTATTTTGTAGTATATATAAAATAATTGCATGTTATTCGTTATGTAGATATAACCAATAGTAATAATAATGCAAAACAATTTTATTGATAATTGGGGTTTAGATAAAAATAAATCACGGTGAATGTGACGTAAATAGCTAAGGAAATTGTTGACTTGAGTAGTAAATATAGTTTTGGTTACAGACAGAAAAACACTCAAATCTCCATTATAATAAGATTAGACAACTAATAAATACTAGAGAAAAACAAAACATCATTCCGAGCACATGAAAGAGGGTAAGACTCCCCCAATGGGGCCACCTGTGGCCGTGGGTGGCGACCTGTGATGCTTAAGGATAGAACCCGGATGGATGAACTTTCCATGACTTGCAATACTCCACTTTGGCCCTATCTTGGGCTAGACGGGCGGTCGGAGAGGCCCCCTCTGATCAATCGGCTGGTCACGTCAAGCTCTAGCATCTATATTATTGCCCCAACCCTATTGCCCTTATGGCAACCCCCAATCCTTATCATATGGGTGCTAGAAGGCGGTGGCTGAGAGTCTACATGTCCTGGGAATGACGTTAAACTCTATCTGATGGTGAGGTTCCAGTTTTGGAGGTTTGGGGAATGTGGAGCACCCCTTCATCACCATTGCTCCCTGGTCCACTCTGACCCGGAGTGGTAGTACCTGTTAGGGTCCCATCTATGGGTTAAATAGAAAAACCTGAGTTGATAAACAAAATTGTATTATGCATTAAGAATTAATTTATTTCACAACTTTGTCGGCATTAAATGACCCACCGAGGTTGATATGCCGTAAAACAAAACAAATCAAACCAAACTTAATTGTATATTTATGTGTTTGGAAAATTTTAATACAGGTTCACATTCATTCCAAAGTCTTTTTTTAGAATTTAACGTCATTTCGAGGACATGAAGACCCTCAGCGCAATAAGGTTGGGACAATCATATAGGTGCTAGGGCTTGATATGGCCAGCCGATTAATCGGATAGGCCTTTCCAACGGTCCGTTTAGCCTAAGTAACGGTCAAAGTGGAGTGTTGTATGTCATGGTCTGCTCATCCACCAGGATTCCGTCCTTAAGCTGAATGAAGGTTATTGATACGTACCAGCAAGGTGATGGTTATACAACGCGTTCCAGTTAGAGTATATTTATAGATATAAGTAGTAGGCAATTTATTAAAACTAATTATTTTTCACATATATTCAATTTCAAGAAATGCAATTCACTCATAAGCTGTATATAGTAATTGAGAATAATTAAAAAAGAATTTATCCATAATTTATATGAATCAGAGATCTATTTAATTCTAAAATATTCTTAAATTCTGATATAGGGTTAGGGTTAGGGTTAGGGTAAGGTTTAGGGGTTAGGGTAGGGGTTAGGGTTAGCAGTTATTATCATAATCTTATAATATGCTTTTTATGGTAGACAACCTAATATAAGAGAGATATAATATTGCTTTGCTCGTCTACATACGGGTACTAGGCACATCGACCTCTCATGACGGTTAACCTGTATCCCTACAGCTGATCTCCACATGGAATGATCGTCATCACCAAGTATATATATATATATATATATATTATATATATATATTATATGTATTATTATTATTATTATTATTATTATTTATTAATTATTACTAGCAAATATATGCACCCTCCGGTGCAAGTATTTAAGTTTTAATGTAATAAAAATTGTATTAAATTAGAAAGGCTAATGAAACTAAATAAGAATACAGATAAAAAAGATTTGAAACAGAGGGAGTATAATAAAAGATTTGAAACAGAGGAAGTATAATAACAAATGGAACAACTGAAACTTACTCTTCCATCACTTTCGTCTTTCATTGTTATTTTTCCTAATTTAAGTATTTAGTTATAAGAGGAAGTAAAGAATAAAATGACAGTTATTTTATCTGTTAATGGATTTCATTTAAGATTCATTGAAGAGATTTTTGCTTATATTCATTAAAATAAAACCAAACAGTTAGAAATCAATAATACTAAGCACTATTTATTAAATTCGATTTTTAAATTAATATGCAAATTAGCCTTCCCGTTCACACTGTAAACCCGCTATTTTGTTGTATATATAAATATAATTGCATGTTGTCAGTATGTAGACATAGTTAACAGTATTAATAATGTAAGACAATTTTATTAATAATTGAGATTTAGATAAAAATAAAATCATGGAGAATGCGATGTAAATAACTAAGGGAATTGTGACTTGAGTAGGAATATAGTTTCGGTTACAGACAGAAAAACACACAATCTCCATTATAATAAGATTATTATAGTGTGTACCGAAATAACCTACTCGAGTTTAAACATAACTATAACATGAACTCATGCAGTTAGTTGTAATTAATCAATATCTTGATTAATTCAGTGGATTTAACCCTGAAGATTCTTATGGCGAAACTCGGGTAGGTTATTTCTGTACTCACTATAATAATAAATCCGCTCTACTTACGTATTGAGCACTTTATATTTGTTATAACGCTGACTTATCCGTGTAAAAATTGTACCAACCAAATATTGAGACTAACACAATATTCTCACCGGTAAGTCATTCCTTCTTGTATTTGGAGTTTTTGTTTGTATATAACTTGATAATGATAATAATTATAATGAAATTTATTGTGTACAGTGCTCAGGCGCACCACAACTCATCAAAGTCTCATGTCAAGTACACAGAATAATGTAGTGTCAGGAACATGAACAATTTACAGTAGTAATATGCATGTATGTGCGCGCGTGTGTGCATATGTATGTGGAGAGTGGCATCAGGTATAGTGTCGGCGGACTACAGGAAGCATGGAGGCTATGAAAGATTCAGTGCTTCGGCAGCCTACAACAGACGCGGGCAGTTTATTCCATGTTTACTTCTTATATAAGATTAAAATTTCATAATATAATTATAATATAGAATAAATAATATAATATATATAGATATATTAAAATATATAACAGATAATTTCTTAATAGAAAATCTTGATTTTTTTTATTTTGCGTATACAGTATGTAAAAGTCAAGTATGGATGGCCATTATGATATTAAAAAAGCATTTTCTTAGACTTTTTTATGATACGAGCATGTGAGCCGAAAAAAAAACAGTTTGTATCATTTTTTGGTCACACCTGCTTCAACTCTCATCTTCATCTTCATCTTCATCATGTTCAGCTGCTTCATCTGCATCTGCTTCAACTCTCCCATGTCTCTCTTTGTTATTTTTTCTTATACCTCGGGTTGCTGCATTGGTGTATCTACGCAATCTCCAGTACTAGCAATTCCTCTTCCGCGCCTTTTCTTGAGGCATCTTGTCTGTTTAAATCACCCCTAAGGAACCAGTTTAGTTTAATCGGCCTGGAAAACAGTTAAGACTTTAAAAAAATGCATACCCTTAGACTTTCATTGTATACAAACCTGTGAGCCAAAAAGGGGATAACACCTTCGCTGGCTGACTGATACTTCATCATCATCATGTCGCGCTTACAGCACTGATATCCATGACAATCTCTCGCCAACCTTCCCTATTATTCATTGCACCTGGGAGGTCCTCTGCGGAGCAACCAGCATCCTCGCATAGCTGGTCAATGTAGGTCCTTGCTGGGCGCCCCACACCTGCATGTCCATGTGTTGGCTTCCACAGGAGAACGTCGCTTATGAGCTCGTCCTTGCTTCTCCAGCAGTGTCCTGCATGCCTTGTCCGTCTCACTCGGATAGTTTGTGAGATGGGGGTCAAATGACCGTACAGCTGCCTCCTCGTGGGGTGCTGCTTCCACGACTTGTTCAAGACTGCACGCAGCATTCTTGTGCAGCTTCCATCTAGCTTGTTCCCAAGACGCTTCGTTAGGGTCCAAGTGGTGCAGCCATATAGCAGCACTGATACAACCACAGCCTGGAACAACTGTCCCTTCAGCTTGTCAGGGAGATCGGACCTCCATATGACTGATAATTTGTTTGTGACCGACCATGCCCTTGATACTTACTATACGCTATTCTGCCGAATTTAGTTATTATCATAGATAATTTCTTAATAGAAAATCTTAGTATTATCTGCGTTATTCGGACTATTGTCCCCATCTTCATTGTTATTTGTACAACGATTCGGCCGATATACCCTCCGGCCTTCTTCAGGTATTTCTTGTCGGACTCGGGAACCTTCTCGGACTCGGGAACATTCTTTTCGAACTCGGGAACTTTCTTTTCGAACTCGGGAACTTTTTTGTCGTATTCGGGCGCCATCACGGAACTTTGGACACATGGCCTAGGGGATAAGGTAGTTCAGTTAAGACAGTTCTAAGTGACAGTTATCTCTGGAACCCGAGTTCAATCCTGAGTGAAAGTAGTTAGAAAAATAATTAATTAACACAACTCCTACCCCAGCTATGGTTAGCGGAATGAGAACAGGATACCCCCGTGGACTAAATAAAGGGTTAGGTTCAAAGTTCCGTGATGGCTCCTGAATACGACAAGAAAGTTCCCGAGTTCAAAAGAAAGTTCCCGAGTTCGAAAAGAAGATTCCTGAGTCCGAGAAGGTTCCCGAATCCGACAAGAAATACCTGAAGAAGGCCAGAGGGCATATCGGCCGAATCGTTGTACAAATAACAATGAAGATGGGACAATAGTCCGAATAACGCAGATAATACTAATCTTCAAGCCTCATCTCAAACATTCAGAGAAATAGAAAATCTTAATCGTTTTTTATTTCGCATACACATTATGCAAAAGCCAAGTATGGAAGGCCATTCAGACATTAAAAAATGTTTTTTCTGTTACATTTTAGTAAATATTTACAAACAAACTATTCGAGGTTAATAAAATTATTTCTACCCATTTGTTTATAAAATATCTTCAGCATAAAATAACCCAACAAGGATTGACACGTTGTAAAATCCAACCACCGAAAAAAAAAAAAAAATTAAGATAGTCTCAAATAGACAAAGGTCATTAATTTTTAATATTAACAATATGATTTGTTTTGTTTTAATTCTTATTTATTTTTTATTTCGCATATATAATATGTAAAAGTCAAGTATGGAAGACCTTTAAGACATTAAAAAATGTATTTCTTCTTACTTTTTAGGATACAAGCATTTTAAGAGAAAAACAGGTTTTTGCCATTTTTTGGTCAGCTCTTTTTTCAACTGTCCCACGGGACGTTATTAAATTCCATCACTAATGACGTAACCGGAGTAATTGTGGGTGAAATAAATAAAAAGTCTGGAACCTACTTCATATATTCAAAGATTTTCTAATTTTAAGATTAACTTTATTCTCTTATCTTGCAAGTGGATCCGACATCAAATGACTGACCAAATATATTCAAATTATTAAAACACGTTTTGAATGTTGGTGGTTGCAAAAATGTATGGCAAATTTTAAAATCATCATTAGTTATTTTTCTACAAGATGTTTAAACATACACAGCGTTATGACATTCAATAATAATAATAATAACAATAATAATAATATATATATATATATATATATATATATATATATATATATATATATAATATATATATATATATATGAAGTAGATAAACAATCTGTTTGAGACGGCGATAGCCGACAATTTTGGGGAGATTATGTACTTAAAGTCATACCTAATTTGAGAAATAATTAGTTATAATCAAATTAATTAAACCGATATGCACGCCTAATTAATTTATTTATAATTAATTATTTCTCAAATTAGGTATGACTTTAATTAAGCACATAATCCCCCCCCAAAAAAAAATATATATATGAGGGTAGGAGGATCGGAGTAAATCCAACAGAATGTGGTAAAAGAATAGAGGGAACATGTGGACACAAGAACAACTCAAACAAGTAGATGTAGGAGATATATTTCGCCATGCATTCAGCAAGACTTCTTCAGTCGTTTATTTGAACATTTGTGCATCATACATTTGTTTTTATAGAAGAGAAAGTGAACGGGTGTGGTGTGAGTTTGGTGATGAAGTCAGGAGGATGAAATAGAGTTTGTGATATTATATATATATATATATATATATATATATATATATATATATATATATAATGGAGATTCGCTTCCGATTTTTGTCTGTAACAAAAACTACGTCACCGGTTACGTCACTATACACGAAATCGTCATAACGTAGAATTATTACACTCAAAAATTGAGCATGCAACATTAGACAGCCCTCATTGTTTTTTAAAACAAGATTTAATAGATACATCCTCAGTATCATATATTTATATATAGTTTGTTTTATTTTAATAGATATTCAAAGTTAATAGAACTTAGTTTCGATTTCAAAGTGTTTTATTTTTTTTACTCCTTTAATAAATTTGATGATTTCATGATTTATGGTTCAAACTCTCCGACTATTATTAATATATATATATATATATATATGTGTGTGTGTGTGTGTGTGTGCGTGTATGTGTATATATATATATGTATATATCTATATATGTGTGTGTGTGTGTGTGTGTGTGGTTAAGAATAGAGGGAAAAGTGTGGACAAAACAACTCAAACAAGCAGAAGTAGAGGAAATATTTCGTTACACATTAAATGCAACATTTTCAGTCCTTTATTTGAAACATTTGTACAGCCTACATGAAGGTGAATCGGTGAGGAGTGGGTTAAGTGATAAAGTCAGAAGAATGGGTATGTGTTAGTGAACATTTGATTAACCGGAAAAGATTTTGTAGCTAGACCGAGTAGGAAAAATGATAAGATCAGATTGTCTCGAAATATTCCCTCAACATCTGGTTGTTTGAGTTGTTTTGTCCACACTTCTTCCTCTAATCTTAACCACACACACACACACACACACACACACACACACACACACACACACATAATATATATATATATATGACGGCTGAGGAAGTCTGTGAATACAGACGAAACGTATCACCCTGCGACTTGTTTTGAGTTGATCATTTCTTGACCACTTTCCTTCTATCTACAGCATATCGTCGGATCCTAAACCCATCCACCCTTCCTTCATATATATATATATATATTATATATATATATATATATATATATATATATATATATTATATAAATGTATAAAAAAAGTATATATATATTATATAAAAAGGCCTTAAATACCGGGGGTATCGTGATTATGGACCATTTCCACTAATGGGTATCTGAGGCCTACCAAGTTTCGTCAGATCACTTCTTTATTCAAACTGGCAAATAGCCAAATTCAGCTTACATTTATACGTGGAAATAGTCTATAATCACGATACCCCCGGTATTTAAGGCCTTTTTATTCACAAATTAATTTGCTCTGTTTATTAAAATTAAACATTGAGCTCACATACGGGACCTGAACTCTGCAGCAACATACTGTTAGAGAAAAGACCAGTTTAGAATCATCCTTATACCAAGAAACTTGGTACCCCACTAAAGTATATATATATATATTTATATATATATATATATATATATATATATATATATATATATAAGTAAAGAAATAACAAAAGACTTAGAGATTTAGAATTATAGTCTATTTCAGGGAGCTTAGACAAATAGTCTAACTCTCCCGACTCATCAGATACGAATGATGAATTCTGTATTACTTTAAAGGCATTTGAAAACAGATTTTTATTTTTTAACTTTTTTAATTTTTATTTTATTTTATAGTCCTGTGATATGAATTCAAACGAAAACCTTGATGTTGCAAAAAAAAAAAAAAATATTAAAATTTATGTTGTAGTTTCAAAATATGAGCACTTCCGCCACAAATATCTCTGTCAACAATTCATGTATCTGTTAATGTATCTCTTATTGTAACATATTTTGAAAAAGAAAGACATATTCCAAGTTCGACTCCAGACGAATTCACTTATTCAAACAATATGAATATTAACCGTTGACGGTAAGTCTGCAATGGATTTTTAGAAAAGATTTTTTATTTTTGTAATATTATATGTACTAGCAAATATATGCACCCTCCGGGTGCAAGTATTTAAGTTTTAATGTAATGAAATATCGTATTAAATTAGAAAGTCTAATAAGAAGGCAGATAAAAAGATATGTAACAGAGTGGGCGTATAATAGAAAAATAGAAATGAAACTTACTCTTCCATCACTCCCGTCTTTCATTGCTGAATTTTACTTATTTAATTATTTAGTTAAATTAGGTAATTAAGAATAAAATGACAGTTATTTTTTCTTGTTAATGGATTTCATTTAAGATTCATTGAAGAGATTTTTGCTTATATTCATGAAAATAAAACCAAACAATTAGAAATCAATAATACTAAGCACATATTTAATAAAATCACATTTTTAATATCAATATGCAAATTAGCCTTCCCATTCACACTGTAAACCGCTATTTTTGTATATATAAATACAATTGCATGTTATTTGTATGTAGATATGGACAACACTGATAAAAAGGTGAAGCAATTTATTTAATAATTGAGATTTAAATATAATCATGGAGAATGTGATGTAAATAACGAAGGGAATTGTGACTTGAGTAGTAATATAGTTTCGGTTACAGACAGAAAAACACACAATCTCCATTATAATAAGATATATATATATATATTATATATATATTATATATATATATAGTGTCCGATTTCCGTTTAAGTGTTTTCCTTACGGTGCCATTAGTAATGTATCCAAAATCTCAATATATCATAAACATAAAGCTATAATAATTGTAGAATAATTATCAAAAAAATGTGTCTTCCATAGTTTGATTGGTTTCAAGCAATTATCAACAAACATTTGTAAACAATTATAGTTTCAAGTAACCATTCTTAATAATAATAATTTAAACACATGGTTTCAGGTATGTTTTTTAAGTAGTCTCTTCTAATAATAATTTGAAAACAATTATATGGTTTCAAGTAATTATTCCTATTTAATAATCAATTATTTGCCCGCAGTAATATGATTTCAAGTATTCCTATTTTTATTAATAATAGAGATTCGGTCTCTATTTGTCTGTAACCAAAGCTACGTCACCGCCTACGTCACAGTCGTTTTCACGAATTAAGTAGGTGTTGTATCTCCAGGTGGAAAGATACACAGATGAATGATGTGCTTAACAGGATCCGGTGCTGAACGGATACATACAAACACAGAACAAATAAGTACAAATAATTAACAATACAAACTCTCACTAAAAGACTAAAACTGAGACTGTCGTAAAAGAAAACAAATATCTCAGTGGAAAGAAGTCAATAAGATGCTTTTTAAATAAGAAATTAATTTTTAAAAGATATTAAACGTTTCATTTTATTCAATTAATTTTCCCACCCACCTCAGGCAATATATTTCAAAAAAATATTTTTACACTGCCCAGAAGGTGTTTTTTGCTAGTAATACTAATAATTGTCAATTAATTTCACATTACCCCAAAACGTCATAACATAGAAATAATACATTCAAAATTTAAACATGCAATATTAGACGGTTGTTATTGTTTTTTTTAAACAAGGTTTGGTAATATTCACAGAGTTCCGTCCCGGTCTCCTGCCTCAAAAACCGCA
>CM042180.1:32375744-32390744 GCA_023376005.1 Doryteuthis pealeii
CCACGGGCTGGCTACTCAACGCTCCTAAATTTTTGCTAAAGGCTGCCGTACAGGAAACGGTTTGACAGTATTTATACAATAATAGGTTCCCTCGCTACAAACATTTCACGTCTATTAACCAAAATAAATAATTGGACACATGGTCTAGTGGATAAAGGCGTTAGGTTAAGACAGTTCTATGTGACAGTTTCTCTAGACTGCGGGTTCAATCCTGGTCAGGCGCAGCAGTAACATAGAATAATAATTAACACTGCTTAACGCCTCTACCCAAGGTATGGTTAGCGGAATGAGAACAGGATACCCCCGTGGATTGAATAAAGGGTTAGGTTCAAAGTTCCGTGATGGCTCCCGATTACGACAAGAAGGTTCAGAAAGTTCCCGAGTTCGAAAAGAAGGTTCCCGAGTCCGAGAAGTTCCCGAGTTCGAAAAGAAATACCTGAAAAAGTCGGAGGGCACATCGGCCGAAACGTTGTACAGATAACAATGATGGTGAGGACAATAGCCGGAAAAATAAATAAACAAATAAAGGAAGAATATTAATCATGACTAGCTGGACTAACATTTTGAATTTCATCTTAAACCTGCGATTAAGTGACACCAGATAATCTGTATTCGCATTTTTGCATTGCAACTTGGACAATTTGAACGGTCTCATTTTTAACCAGAGAGTATCGCAGGATCCTAATGGTCGGAAGATTAAGTAACAAGCGTATTAATATGAAGATGGTTATTTTTTTAAATAAATGGCTGATTAATGTCAAATCCTCCAGGCGGTGTAACCACCCACACCCTTCAATTTTTTCTGAATTTTGTACATATGTAAACTATTTAAAGTTAGACAATCCCCAAAATTTGAGTTTCCAATTCAAGATTGGCCGAGTTAGTGATGTTAGCTCTCCAAATTTGAGGGAGTGAAGAAAATGGCGACTTTTTCTAATGTATTTTTGTCTGTAAAATGAGTTCTATTGTTTCCCTACTCCTAAAAATTGTTTCTCTGAATGTTTAGAGATGAGGCTTGAAGATTAGTATAATTAGTGTTATTCAGGACTATTGTCCCCATCTTCATTGTTATTTGTACAACGTTTCGGTCCGATTATACCTCCGGCCTTCTTCAGGTATTTCTTTCGGACTCGGAACCTTCTTTTCGAACTCGGGAACTTCGTGGAATAAATAAAGGGTTAAGTTCAAAGTTCACGTGATGGCTCCGGAATACGAAAGAAAGTTCCGAGTTAGAAAAGAGAGGTCCGAGTCGCAGAAGGTCCGAATCCGACAAGAAATACCTGAAGAAGGCCGGAGGGTATATGCGAAAACGTTGTACAAGTAACAATGAAGGGGGACATACGTCCGAATAACGCTAATAATCACTAATCCAAAAATTGGTTTTATAAAACCATTTTGCCCCGCGGAATCGACAAAATGCGACCAAAAAAAGTCGTAAAGTCAACCAATTTTAAGTTTTTTAATGAATTTTGATTTTTTTTCTGAATAGAATATCCGATGTGGGAATGAAAAAGATAAAGAAAGAAAGAATGAATGAATAAAAACCAAAATAATGAATGAATGAATAAAAAAAATTAATAAAAGGAAGAAAGAAAAGAGAAAAAAAAATAAACAAAAATTCTGAATGAATGAAATATACTAAGAAAAAATAAAACAAATAAATAGGGAATGAAGGAAGTTCTAAATGAATGAATGACGGAGGAGTAAAAGTAATAATAAATGAAAGAAGAATTACGAAAGAAAGAAAGAAGGAAAGAAAGAAGAAAGAACGAAATCATACGAAGAAAAATCAAAGATCTATTTTCTCTCGTCTCTCGTTCCCCCTCACTCTCTACTTCCTATTCCTTCTTTCTCTATCCTCTGTCTTGTCTCTCCCCCTCTGTCTTTGTCTCTCTCTCTGTCTCTCTCTCTCTGTCTCTGTCTTCCCTCTCCCTCTGTCCTGTCTCTCTGTCTCTCTACTCTCTAATAATAATAATAATAGTAATACGATGTGACAGGAATCTATGACAAAGATTTTTTTTCTATTATTATTCACATATATTGAACATTATAAAAAAGATAGTTTGGTATTTGCTCAGACCAGAAGCTAAAAAATTTCGTTAAAATCTCTTTAAAAATTTCTCACTTCAATTTTTCTGAAATTTCGGTCCGAGTGTGGTACTATCGTAAAGTTAGACAATCCACTCAAATTTTAGCTCCTAAAACACCAAAAACGGTTGGAAGATTAAGGTACAAGAGTTTAATATAGAGATGTTTCTTTTTTATAAATAATATTTTTTGGTAGGCCAATAAATTTACAAAATTAGATCTTTTAGTGAATTTATTAATATAGGCTATCTGAAGCTTTCCCGTAATCAAATTTTAGCTCCCAAAACACACTATTTCACTAAGTGTTACGTTTTTAATTAAGTAAAATAGTACTGTACCACGAAAGACCTGTGGATATACACAGTATGATAATTTATTCATTAAACGTTGATACATTTACTCAAGTAAGTAAAAGTTGGCGGAGTGGTCTATTGTCGGTATCAGCCGGGACGGTGAAGGAGTCTATCCCCTTTCAGTAGCACTAGATCTAGGAAATTGTTTTTGCTGAGGTGGACACCAACATCTACTGTCAGCTCTCCAATTACCGCACATTACCATTCTTTACTAATACGGCTGAATTGACAGTGCCGGTATGAACAGGAAACTAGCGATTCCTAGGCGGATGCTCTACGACTGAGTTAAACCGGTACTTTTATTTTAAGGGCTATTACTAAAATGTTCAATATATGTAAAAAGTATAACAATCTTGAATTAACTCCTCTCTCTCTCTCTCTCCTCCTCTCTCTCTCTCTCTCTCTTCTTTCTTTTCGTCTTCATCTTTCATTATGTTCGATGAAACAGATTAGCGTTATCATTCGCGTGCTCATCCCTATCTCTATTCTTTCTGCTACTTCTTAAATCATAGAACTACCTGTTGAGTAAAAACCCTTATATAGCAACCGTCAGTTTTGTCCTTCAGTTGTTCGCTTAATCTGTTGTTTCAACCTATGTATACAATGCAGTTATTTTTCCTATATTCTCTCTGACACTCCCATAGCTAATACTAAAGATATAACGGAGAAACTCTTTCACTTTGATTTTCCCATTATATATATATATATTATATATATATATATATAATATGTGTGTGTGTGTGTGGTGTGTGTGTGGTGTGTGGTGTGTTTCGTTAAACTGTACTGACGATTGCAATCTTTCTAGGTCTCTGGCCATCTTTTTGGTGTCAGGGTGGAACTGGTGTAGCAGTCACCAAAGTGTCTCTACATCCGACAAGAATCGCAGTACAGTTACAGACAACGTGTTTAAAAAGAAAAAATGCTGCCAAAATACACTTATTTAATATATAATATATATATATATATATAATATATATAGAGAGAGAGAGAGAAGAGAGAGAAGAGTAGAGAGAGAGAGAGAGAGAGAGAGAGAGAGTGAGGAGAAGACATAGAGAGAGAGATTGTGAGAATGACAAAATTAAATCGAGATTAAAGACAGAACGAAAATAATCCTATAGAAAAGACCNGTGTGGGCGTGTGTTATTATGTAAGGGGTATATATTATATATATATATATATATATATATATATATATATATATATATATATATATATATATATATTATTGGCTCTACTTAGGTATCGAGCACTTTTTACATATTAGCTTTCTCCTAGCGGTTATATGAATATATATATATATATATATATATCTTATATACATATATATATACATATAAATTGTTTTTTCTTTTGGCCAAATACTGTACCAATAGATTATTTTTTGTTGGTACGAATATCTTGGTCCTTTCTTTTTTTCAAAAATTTTTTCTTCCTGGTTGATGTTTGGTAGTATATTTTTACAATCAAACTTTCTGCTGGTTTTTTTCTCTCCGCAAGGATCTACCAACACGCTTGGTATATTATATATATATATATAAGTAAAAAGAAAGGAAATTAATCCGACAATATGAGTAAGAAAAGGTGGAATGAAAACATCACACAATGCTGTTAAATTGTTTTCTTCTTTAACAGCATTGTGTGATGTTTTCATTCCACCTTTTCTTACTCATATATATATATATATATATATATATATATATATATATTATTTTACACACACACACACACACACACACACACACATATATATATATATATATATATATATATATATGTATGTATAATTATTTACACACACACACACACACACACATATATATATACATATATATATATATATATATATATATATATATATATATATAATATATATACATATATATAAATTCGTGCCAAGTTTACATTGTGAATGCATTATTTTTAGAAGGCCACTGTGTTGATTATTAAAGAAAAGTTAAAACATTCCTGGTCGAATAATTACAGTAAATATTGGATTACACACGACTGTAAGTAAATTAGTCTGTCTGTAAATATATATTAGTACTATATGAATATTTTGATGAAATAAGCATTTAATTTACAAGATATATTTATTATTTGTCTTTTTTTCTTTTTTCTTTTTTTTGATGAAGCTTGATAATTTGCATTATTTTGATTTTTCGGACTGATGTCCTCATCTTTATTGTTATACACACAACGTTTTCGCCTGTGGGTTCTCCGGCCTTAT
The DNA here is from genome assembly GCA_023376005.1 of Doryteuthis pealeii. Taxonomy (NCBI): domain Eukaryota; kingdom Metazoa; phylum Mollusca; class Cephalopoda; order Myopsida; family Loliginidae; genus Doryteuthis; species Doryteuthis pealeii. Next base: position 32,380,413 of record CM042180.1, read on the forward strand.
TCAGGTGTTTCTTGTCGAACTCGGTAACCTTCTTGTCTAAGTCGAACCTTTTTGTCGAACTGGGTAGTCTTCTGGATTATTTGGTTTATTCGGACTATTGTCCTCATTTTTATTGTTATCTAAACCAGTGATTCTCAACGTGGTCCACCTGGACCATCTGTGGTCCACAGAACATTTCTAGTGGTCCACAGCGAGAGTTCGAAGCCACAAAAACGTTTTAGCCATTTCACAAAAATTTAACTTATTTAGCGCTTCTTATAATGACCCTCCCCAGTTGAAAATCTCTATTTAAGCGCACGTCGATGATTGGCTGAAAATGAATTGTCTTGTCTTACTTTAACACGTGTGCTAGCCGCTCGCAGCAACATTCAAGAAAATGGAACAGCTTAAAAGTAAAAGTAGGATTGGTCCATGGGAATTTTTTTGAATAAAATATGGTCCATAAGCCGAAAAAGATTGAGAAACACTGATCTAAACAACGTTTCGGCGCTCAGGTCTTCCTCAGGTATTTTTGTCGGGAACCTTCTCTTCAAACTCGGGAACCTTCTTGTCGAACTCGGAAGGCTTCATGTCCTAATTGGAAACCTTCATGAAACTCCGAACCTAAACCTTTATTCAATCCACTAATAACATGGGCCATTTGGAAGCAAATCTAACTTTCATAGAGACATCGTTAATAAATAAAATTTATTCAATATATTTATGATGTTGACTATAAATTAAATACTCATTAATAAACTTACACAATGCCTGAGTCTAATGTGACGTAAACAGTGACGTAGTTTCGGTTACAGACTGGCAGACACTGAATCTCCATTATAATAAGATTGTTATAAAAAAATGTTAAAATCAGTTTATTATAACGATTGAAAATTAACTATATATTATTAATTTTTAATTTTATTTTTTAATAAACCATTTTTTTTTAAATTTTATTAATCAGCAAATTTGTTGTTAATAACTTTTATAATTATTCTCGACAGCAATCAACTTTGACAAGCTGGCAAGTTTTCTTTTACTTTTTCTTTTTAATCAGTAATAAGATAAAATAATGAGATGGGGAAAGACACAAAATTTTAGCTATACGTTATGAAAAGAAAGAAAGAAAGAAAGAAAGAAAGGAAGAAAGATAAGAAAAAAAAAAAAAAAAAAAAACGAGCAAAGAAAGAAAGAAAGAAATACTTAAAACCTGAGGTGACAATATTAAACTACAAATAAAATGACCGGGTACAAGTGTTGCGTTATGTGTCCAATTAGACCAATCGTATTCTATTTTATTTTCGCACATTGCTGAATTTGGCACAATGCTGGACATGTGCAACGCCTAGTCTGCCCTAATATTTACCGATATATATATATATATATATATATATATATATATATATATATATATATATATATCCAGGTTAATGGATATATTATGAAATTGGTATTTGGTATATTATCGCAGTAGTAGCTGTTGCATCGAATAGCAGAACGTCTTCTGAGCAGTCGTGAGGTAGTCTGGCGAATAAGTTTAGGCTGGTAGGCTTAGGTTTAGGCGCCGGTATCACCACAGTGTCGAATATTTATACATGACACTGTCCAATCAGATTATAGTGAGGGGGTACCAAGGTATTTACATATTCATTACATCAATATATATATATATCGGTAAATAGTAGGACAGATTGGGCTTCTTGACCTTTGCAGGAGAACCTGTCTAGGAGAAGGAAAACTCTGAATTCCAACCTGTTAAAATCAGATAAAGAAATATATATTATTAGCCAAGTATTTGTCGAAAAATCCGTGTTTCTACAAAACAAAACACATGGCTTCCTCAAGATGAAAGAAACAAGGGGAGGTTACTCTCATTTATGGAGCTAATGTTCGGATTACCAGGTAAAGTTTGTCTGGAGGAAAAGATAGCAACAATTGTTGTATACCCTTTTTTTCCTTTCTTCTATTTTTCTTCTGTTCATCTTTGGTATCTTACGTTCTTCTTCCAGCGTCTGGACCTAGTCTTGGGGACTTCGTGTCAGGTCTTCTAGGTCAGTCTTGTTACCAAGACATTCATCAACCACAAAACCATGTTATTTTCGTAAACTTTTATTTACTTAACTAAACATTTCATGTATCTAAATATAGCATGCGGGTGCAAGTGAGTCCCAGCTAAGCAAACATATCTTATCTACCTGACGTCCAAGCTGAAACTGAGGACCCAACCAGGTCCCACGTGATTTCATGTATTTCGCGGGCTTTCTGTAATATTCCATGGAAAGTCCCGCCCGTGATATGAAAAGGGGTCATTCCTTCAGAAATACAGGGGATTGACAATAATCATGCAACTGCATAGATTATGTAACACATTAAATTAAAAAAACAGAAGAAACTATTGAATAGAAGAAAGGAAATCATATTCAAATGTAAACATGCCAATAACTTTAAACTAGTATTATTAAAAATTGAAACATAAAAGCATTTACGTGCCATTACATACACATACAAAAAACCCCGATGACCGGAACACGAAATACGTAAATACATGAAATTAGAGCACACATATTCACAAGCAAATAATCAGATTTCAAAACTGTGACGTCACAGACATGGCCAGCACGTGCAGAGCATAAGTTTTATAGAAATTGCTAATATGCGAGTGCCCGTGAACTTGCATGTTTAACAAAAGCGGAATTTGAAAAAAAAAAAGAAGAAAAACGGGAAGATCACACCAGTGAGATTGGGTGTGGGGTTTTCGAATCAATGGATATAGGACTGACGAGACTTTTATATTCACGTCCGGGTATATATCCCTTTATATATATATATATATATATATATATATATATATATATATATATATATAGTTGAATGAAGTGACAAATAAAAGTTTTAGCTTTTATTCATTTATTTGCGAACGATATTACTACCAATGGTTTCATCTAAAAGCATTCATCAGGTAAACGAAATAGTTTTTTTAAATGACACACACACACACACACACACACACACACACACACATAGAAACCACAAGGTTCCTAGTTCGATACCGGTCCTCGCCAACTCAGCGGATGCGTAGCACAGGGATCTGTGCGGTAAAGTAAGGAGCTGATGGTAGGTGTGGCGCTCCACCTCAGACGCCAAAAACAATCTCCTTGGTCTACCGCTATTGAAAAGGGGATAGACTCCCTCGCTGATTGGTTGATACCGACTTTAGGCCGCCCCGATGACTTTATATATATATAATATATATATATATATATATATATATATATATATATAATGAGGTTAATGTGCAATATCTACCAAGTTTTTTCCTAACGGATCATCAGGATAATTCACAGGGTGCAGCTAAAGGAAAATGAAAAAATGAACAAATATCTGGACCTTGCCAGAGAACTGAAAAAGTTATGGAATATGAGAGTGAAAGTGATACCAATTGTGGTTGGTGCACTTGGAACAGTCCAAAAAGGATTAGAAAAGGGTTTGGAAAGTTTAGAAATCAGAGGAAGGATTGAAACCATCCAGAACACTGCACTGCTGCAATCTGCCAGAATACTCAGAAGAGTCCTGGAGACCTGAGGGGACTTGCTGTCACTCAGACTCCAGTGAAAGACCATCAGCTAACGATGATGTGAAAACTCAATATAATAATAATATGTAGTATATTAAGAAAAATGGAAAAAACACAGGTTTAAATGAGTTAAATGAATAATAATAATAATAGTAATAATAATAATAATAATAATAATAATAATTGAATTGGCGTAATCTTTTCCCAGAAGAACAGAAAGGATGCCGCAAGGGAAAAAGAGGAACCTACGATTTACTGTATATAGACCAATACATTCTTAAATAAGTAAAAAAATAGACGGAAAAATATTGCAATGGCGTGGATCGATTGCAGAAAAGCCTATGATATGGTCCCACTCGCCTTAATATAATTTCTACGAGTTCCCATCTTAGTTACTCTCACTAATTCTAACCTGAAAAAAACAAACTGGAAGACAAACACATCACCACTGATGATAGCACTTTGAAGTGCTGAAAGTACTTGGGATAAAATATTCGGTGGACTAATCCAAGGATTCCATCCAAATGTAAACAAGTTGGCAAGACAGCTCGAAAAGATTGTTAATAAATTGTTAAACAGGAGAGCTGCCTTTTGTTTAATTCTACACACACACACACACACACACACACACACACACACATATATATATATATATATATATATATATATATATATATTATATATAAGAAAGATTGAAAAATCACAGGTTTAAATAAGTTAAGTGGTGAATTTATTGGCCGAAGCTGCAGTGTTTCGATCTATCAATTAGAACATCTTCAGGGCATTTGTTGGTATATGGAAGGTAATAAGAAATTTTTATCACAGATTAACGAGAAAAGCGAGTGGTAGTCCTTGTTTATCAGTCTGTTTAAAGTTTGAAAAAAAGTGGACGGTTTGAAATATGACGTCAAATATTCACTTTTACGGTGTGAGTATCGGACTGTGTAAGTGTGTGTATCGAAAAAAAAAGCATTCTGCATTTTTTATGTCTATGGTTGCGCGTGTATGTATGAATCTTTTGCGATAAACGATATCGAGACAAACCCACAAATGCCCTGAAGATGATCTAATTAATAGATCGAAACACTGCAGCGTCGGCCAATAAACTCACCACTTAACTGATTTAAACCTGTGTTTTTTCAATTTTCTTAATATACTATATACCGTCGGATTCACTTCCTTTTCTTCACACACACACACACACACACACACACACATATATATATATATATATATATACATATATCAACATCATCATCATGTCGCGCTTTCAGCACGGATATCCATGACAATCTCTCTCCATCCGTCCCTATTGCTCATCATTCTCGGGAGGTCCTCTATGCAGCATCCCACATCCGCACAGAGCTGATATGTATATACGTGTATGAGTGTGTGTCTGTATTCGTGTGTATAAGTGAATATCCAGAATTTACTCAAATGCCTTTAATAATAAATATTAAATCTGTTTTCTATGAAAATGAATTCAAAAATAATATAAGTGAAATATTAAAAATGATGTAATTTTATGGAGAAATGTTGACTCGGTAAATCTGTGTTGTAACCGGGCGGTGCCAGATTCAATAAATGTTACGCATAATTAATTTCCCCCCTCAATTGCGAAAAAATAAATCCGAAAAATGAATATATTTGCCAAAATTTGAAGGCGGGTAATAATCTTAGACAAATTTAATAGCTGGGGAAACTAGACAGACAAACATACCTATGCAACCATACACACACACACACACACACACACACACACACACACACACATACACATACAAATACACCTATACGTATTTGTATGCGTGTGTGTATACGGAAAAACACACACACAGATATATATATATATATATATATATATATATATATATATATACATTACCCGCCTTCAAATTTTGGCAAACAAAGAGAAGAATTCTGTATATATATATATATATATATATATATATATATATATATATATATATATTCATTTATCGGATTTATTTTTTTCGCAATTGAGGGTGGAAATTATGAATATATATATATCTTATATACACTAGCAAATATATGCACCCTCCGGGTGCAAGTATTTAAGTTTTAATGTAATAAAATATCGTATTAAATTAGAAAGTCTAATAAGAATGCAGATAAAAAGATTTGAAACAGAGTGGGGGTATAATAGAAAAATAGAAATGAAACTTACTCTTCCATCACTGCCGTCTTTCATTGCTGAATTTTACTTATTTAACTATTTAGTTAAATTAGGAAATAAAGAATAAAATTACACTTATTTTTTCTTGTTAATGGATTTCATTTAAGATTCATTGGAGAGACTTTTGCTTATATTCATTAAAATAAAACCAAACAGTTAGAAATCATTAATACTAAGCACATATTTAATAAAATCACATTTTTAATATCAATATGCAAATTAGCCTTCCCGTTCACACTGCAAACCGCTATATTTTGTATATATAAATACAATAGCATGTTATTAGTATGTAGATATGGACAACACTAATAAAAAGGTGAAGCAATTTTATTAATAATTGAGGTTTAAATATAAATTCATGAAGAATGGGATGCAAATAACTATGTTAATTGTGACTCGATTAGTAATATAGTTTCGGTTACAGACAGAAAAACACACAATCTCCATTATAATAAGATATAGATATATATGCATGTAAATTGTTTTTTCTTTTGGCCAAATACTGTACCAATAGATTATTTTTTTGTTGGTACGAATATCTTGGTCCTTTCTTTTTTTCAAAAATTTTTTTCTCCCTGGTTGATGTTTGGTAGTATATTTTTACAATCAAACTTTCTGCTGGGTTTTTTCTCTCCGCAAGGATCTACCAACACGCTTGGTATATTATATATATATATATATATATATATATATATATATATATATATATAGATGTTAAACCTAATGAGTCAGATATACCTACTAATAGGTTCGCTTAGTAGCTCATCAGTGCAAGAATCAGATTCTTGCACTGATGAGCTACTAAGCGAAACTATTAGTAGGTATATCTGACTCATTAGGTTTAACTTTATTATTCGCTGTACTTAGGTATTGAGCACTTTTTACATTTTAGCTTTAGCTAATCCTAGCGGTTTATATATATATATATATATATATATATATATATATCTTATTATAATGGAGATTGTGTGTTTTTCTATCTGTAACCGAAACTATATTCCTACTCAAGTCACAATTCTTAGTTATTTACATCACATTCTCCATGATTTTTTTTTTATTTAAACCTCAATTATTAATAAAATTGTCTGACATTATTAATACTGTTAACTATGTCTACATACTGACAACATGCAATTATATTTTATTATACAACAAAATAGGTTTACACTAAACGAGAATGCTAATTTGCATTAATATTAAAAAATCGAATTTAATAAATATGTGCTTAGTATTATTGATTTCTAATTTTTTTATTTTAATGAATAGCAAAAATCTATTCAATAAATCTTAAATGAAATCCATTAACAAGAAAAATAACTGTCATTTTATTCTTTACTTCCTCTTTAACTAAATACTTAAATTAGAAAAAATACAATGAAAGACGAGAGTATGGAAGTAAAGTCAGTTGTTCAATTTTATTATATTCTGTTTCAAATCTTTTTATTATATGTTAATTGTTTCTTATTTAGTTTCAATTAGCCTTCTAATTTAATACAATATTTCATTACATTAAACTTAAATACTTGCACCCGGACAATCCATATAATATATATATATATATATATATATATATATATATATGGTGATTGCCACTTTTCACAGAAGAAAGCCATTTCTACAAGTAATTCGGTTGTGAGCTTGCAGAAGGTCCAACTTTATTTACTCACCCTGTCACACATGAGCCCTTCCCCTGCTTCCTCAATAATGCGACCGTACGTGACTGAGAAGCCCAGCCCCAACAGGCAGCCCTGTCACACAATCCTGAAATTTGGATATATCGATGCGTTTAGGGACTTTTTACTCCCGGGGCGTGAGACTTGCGCATGACATGGAGTTTTTTAGTTTTCTGCGCACAAGCTTGTGATCCGAGCCACACTCTGCACCTCGCATAACCCTCCTGAAGGTCTCGATTTTGGTTTATGACATAATTAGACATGTGCTCATGCCTAGATAAATCCAGGTTGCCTTGTGAGAGCTTTTAGTGGAAGAATGTGTCGCAGATATCGAGTCGAGTTCAGTTTCTTTCGGTGGAGTGACATACGATGGTGGAATTTAGGATCGTTAAGTTCGATTTATCCAGGATTTTAATGGGGCATCCTGTGAGGATCCAACTCAAGATTTAATCATAATGGATCTGCAAGACTAACTTTTAGTCCCCCACTTCAACCCAGGCGACACTGGATAGCTGTTTCTAGTCCTATATATATCTTACCAGTCCAGAGGATAAGTATATGCTGCTGTCGAAGAATCTTCGATATTCAAAAATTAATCAAACAATAATCACAGCAATCAAATATATAGAAGAAAAAACCATTGATGTTTATTGCAATCTTACATTTTTGTCAACCGGTTTCACAAAAAATATTTTATATGTTGTAATTTTTGTTGTATATAAGGCATGAGGCAAATGGTCACTTCTACTTATAGACTCGTCGACTACCATGTGACCAGCCTTCTTATCCAATCACTGGCAGTGCTGCTGCTGCTGTTGTTGTATTTATACTAGCCTGATTCTTAAATCTTAGCTCATTGATACTTGGATCTTCTTGGACGTCGGACCTAAAGGAAACAATACCACATGACTTATTGACTTACTTATTTATTTTAAGTTCTTTTACAACTGGCCAAGGATGGCGGCTAGATACTTAACATTATACACCGACTTATTTCCAATAGTCAATCCCTACCATGATAAATCTGGTGACCAGCAGCGTGAACGACAACGAAGGGTCAATTATAAAACTCTAGCGGCAGCTGCGAGAAACGATCACAGGATCACAAAAGCGTTAACTCTTCTACCAAATTTCAGGGAAGGCTATCTAAATTTTCTATTCTCAAATACACACACACACACACACACACACACACACACACACACACACACACACACACACATATATATATATATATATATATATATATATATATATATATATATATATATCTTACCTGTGAAGAGGCCAAAATACATCATTCGTCAGTGTCGCTAAAATGTTAAAAATAGTCTCCCTTTCCACAGAAATATGACGAGCAGTGTGAACGACAACGAAAGGTCAATTACAAAACTCTAACGGTAGGTGCGAGAAACGGTCACACGAGCGTTAACACTTTGCCTACCAAATATCACCGATGACTGTACCAAATTTTCTTGGTATTTTTTGTTTACCTGTATGATGGGATATTTAAAAGTTCTCTATTCACCTAGGAATTCATTCTATTCAAATAAAGTCCGATTATTATTGTAATCCTGCTCAATTATAATGAGATCTGCTGCCAGTGGTTTACGGTAGGATCACAGTGGTGTGAGACCCGTGCGAGCAGATTAACGTAGAAATCTTCATAGGAAGAAACACAAAGACTATTAACTCTTTGCCTACCAAATTTACTTCACAGCTGTACCAAAGTTTTTTTACCTGTATGATGTGATATTTAAAAGTTCTCTATTTATTCACCTAGGAATTCATTCTGTAAGATTCAAAGTTATAACAAAGTCATAACTAGTTGAAACATAACAAACTCTGACACGTTTGTGGGACAAAACATTTTATATAGATAACAGCACATGGAAACGATACATAAAATACAAGATAGTGTATATAAGCATATATACATCAAAGAACTGGAGCGTCCGTCCATATAGATCACTTACTAGGAGGGGGCCGCGCCCCACCGAGAAAGGGGTAGACAGTAGTTTAACCCATGTGCTCGTTCTGGAGATGTAGCTAAAAGAGGAAGAGAAGTTTAAAGCAGGCGCATAAATACCAGAGGTCCCCTAGTGGGAACAAACGGCAACACCGCGGGAAGATAACTCTTCCTGGCAAAGGGAAGATAATCCCCACAATTCTATTCAAATAAAGTCCGATTATTATTGTAATCCGAGTCCTTCTGCTCAGTTATAATGAGATCTACTGCCAGTAGATATTGGTATTTTTTTTACCTGTATGATTGGATATTTCAAAGTTTCCTAATCACATCAGAACGTATTCAAGTCAAATAAAATACGATTATTATTGTAAACTGAGTCTTATTATGAACATTCGAAAACAAACAAACAAACAAAATAATAAGCATCATCTCTACATAGACAGGAACTACTAAAATATAAACCACACCAAACTAATGACCGAATCCCCATGGTATTTCATCACGGTCGACACATGCACAAACTAACCAAGCTACTTACCGAACAATATAAAACCCTACAAACCGACCCCATAACAAAGTCCATCTTCAACCCTCTCCCCATCAACGAAAAAAAACAACCACCCAACCTACGCAACATCCTCACTGCATCCAGAAAACATCTACATAAATCGTACAGAAAGGTAACAAAAGATGCAACAAGCCTAGATGCCAAATTTACCCGAATGCAGACCTCAGTGCTTATTTGCTGTCATCATTCAAGTAACTACAGGTTCCATATTTCTTCCATCGTTCAGACATGAATAAGCACAGTAAGGGTATTTGCCTCATACCCCACTTGTATGTGCTGGGCACAAGGCCTCGTTTTAACGTGGGCCCACCACAAGCCGAAGCTCATGGGTGGAAAGAACAAAAATTGCGTCGATCCCTTCGGCATTCC
>CM042180.1:32403244-32410744 GCA_023376005.1 Doryteuthis pealeii
AGCTGGTCATAAGTGGATCACATCCCTACTTCTCCACATAGGTTAGTAAAAAAGTAATGCCATTTGTATAGGACAGGTATAATTACCAACACAGGAACATGTATCATATATCAAAATGAAGCTGGTCCACTTTGGATTACATCCCTACTTCTCCACATAGGTGTGTCAAAATGTAATGCCATTTTGTATAGGACAGGTGTAATTACCAACACAGGAACATGGATCATACATCAAAATTAAGCTGGTCCTCAGCGGATGACATTCCTACTTCTCCACATAGGTAAGTCAAAATGTAATGCCATTTTGTTTAGAACAGGTATAATTACCAACACAGGAACATGTATCACATATAAAAATGAAGCTCGTCTTCAGTGGATCACATCACTACTCATCCATATAGTCACTGTTTCTCTCACTAGCAATGTTCCACCTTCGAATGAGAGCATGTGGAATGTGCATTTAAAACAAACCTGGGTTGTGTACTGGTATTATTAATGAATATATACTAACTTGAAAAAATTTCCGTTTACCACGCCTACACAAGTTAAGACTATTACATATCATTTATTTTATACTATAGCATTTTAATCATGTACTAAGCTTATCGTAGTTATGATACAAGGCCAGAAGTATGGTGCACTCAGTGGGAATCGAACTCACCAACAATACTCTTCTAATGTACGAGGACGAGTCAAAAAGTAATGTCATTTTGTTGGTAGGTAGACGTACATAAGATTGATGCGAGTTTCTTGGTATTTCTTAATGTAGATAACTAATTTGCATATATTAAGTTTTTAAATGCCATCCTTGGCCAGTTGAAAAGGGCTTAAAGAAAGTCCTGAATTATGGATTCCTTTGGTAAGCGAATAAGTCCTATCCTGCGTATAAGTCCTATCCTAAAGGTCCAGTGATTTAATGCTATGTCCGTCGTCCACGAAAGGCAAAGTAGTTATGGCCAGAACTATCTGTTTAAGTATTGTATCAGCAGCAGAGTACTGCCAGTGATTGGCCAAGAGTTTGATCACATGGTTCTCGCCGAGTCTATAAATAGAAGCGGGCTTTTACTACACACCTTATAAAAGAAATTTCTCAACAGCATACATAAATATATAGTATAACAGCAAATTAAAGTCGCATATTCCAACTAATATTTTCACGCTTCCGCGATAATCTCTACTGATAATAATGAGTTAGTGAAACTGTCAGTCTTATATTTCTAGCCGTGTACTAAACTCAGGTAAGATTAGTAAATGATGAACTAAGATTAAGCTTACAGGTAATATAGACGAATCCCATACTTGGACGAATCACATCCCTAGTTCTCCACACAGGAGTGTAAAAAAGTAATGCCATTTTGTTTAGGACAGATATAATTACCAATACAGGAACATGTATCATACATCAAAATGAAGATGGTCCACTGTGGATCACATCTCTACTTCTCCACATTGGTGAGTCAAAAAGTAATGCTATTTTGTTTAGGACAGGTATAATTACCAACACAGGAACATGTATCATACATCAAAATGAAGCTGGTCTTTAGTGGATGACATTCCTACTTCTCCACATAGGTAAGTCAAAATGTAATGCCATTTTGTTTAGGACAGTTATAATTGCCAACACAGGAACATGTATCATACAGCAAAATGAAGCTTTTAAATGAAGCAATTAAATAATTATCGAAATGAGTAAAAAAGAAATCTAAAAAAGTGTGTTATTTTTTTTTTTACATTTTATTTTTCGATTTTCGATACTTATTTTCTCATAGAATATTCCTCTTAATTTCTTTTTCTATTCACAACTTCGACCTTTTATCTTTTTATTTCTACTGTAATTAGTATCAAACGCTGACCAACTCGCCGAGATTTTACGCCCCCAAAATAAGGGTGGGGGTCAAAATTAGGTGACCTGAAAAAATCAGAAAGTTTTGAAATAAAATAAGTAATGTATTAAAAAGTTAATTCATTGATAAATAAACACTGAAAGTTTCATTAAAATCCGATAATTGCCTGATTTTTTGTAAATTATTTTCTGTAGGGGTTGGGGGCTAAATTCATTTTGTCAAAATCGGATTTTAGGTCAGTTTTGAGTATACCTAATATGTACATATTACAAAAAAATGTCTAGCGGCTGCCATTGTAAAAAGACACCGGCTCCACCTCTGCATAGGGGTAAGCCTGCCCCCACTAATGGGGCCACCTGTTGGGTTTTGGTGGGTACCATGATGCTTAAGCACGGAATCTTGAGGGTTGACTTGCAAAAGTCCACTTATTTAAGCTAGACTGTAGGTCGGAGAGTCTCTTTCTAATCAATTGGGTACTTACGTCAACCATTATCACCTATATGACTGTATAGACCATATTGTCTGTTTGTTTGTTTTGTTTTGTTATGTTTTACGGCATATCAACCTCAGTGGGTCATTTAATGCCGATAAAGTTTTGAAATAAATACATTCTTAATGGATAATACAATTTTGTTTATCAACTCATATTTTTCTATTTAACCCATAGATGGGACCCTAACAGGTTCTACCACTCCGGGTCAGAGGGGACCAGGGAGCAATGATGATGAAGGGGTGCTCCACATTCCCCAAACCTCCAAAACTGGAACCTCACCATCAGACAGAGTTTAACGTTATTCCCAGGACATGTAGACCCGCAGCCACCGCCTTCTAGTACTCATATGATAAAAAGGGGTTGGGGCTTGCCATAAGGGCAATAGGATTGGGAAAATCATATAGGTTCTAGGGCTTGACGTGACCAGCCGATTGATCGAGGGAGGCCTCTCCGACCGCCCGTCTAGCCCAAGATAGGGCCAAAGTGGAGTATTGCAATTCATGAACTGCTCATCCAGCTGGGCTCTATCCTTAAGCATCATGGGTCGCCACCCACGGCCAATAGGTGGCCCCATTGGGGGAGTCTTAACCCTCTGCAGAGATGCAGTCGGTGTATTCTAACGCCCCAGCCGACAGGGCGGTCCATATTGTCCTTAATGCAAAACACTAACCCTTTATATATATATTATATATATATATATATTTACCAACCCCTCCGCACGATCAGGATGCGACACAAGGTCAATTTCTTAAGCGGAGTTTAACAGGTTTGAATTCAGAGTTTCCTTCTCCTAGACTGGTTACCTAGCCATGGTTAAAGAGCCCAGTCTGCTCTACTATTTACCCATAGCTGGAGGGAGAGTAGGATTCATACGTTTCCCAAGGGTATTAACGCTAAGTGAAATGCAATTAGCACGTCCAGCATTTGAACTCGGTGCGACGAGTTCATTTCCCATGACTTTAACCATTACACCACGCTCTTCCTATATATGTACAAGAAAGAGTGTCAGTGCCATGGATATGACGCTATATTGCATCAAATAGAGTGGTTACAATTCTGGAGCTCTGAGTAACGTGAAGTATCCTTTCATCGCCATACTCCCTGATCCACGCTGACCCGATGTTGTAGTACATGTTATGGTCATATCCTTGGGTTAAATAGAAAATAAATAAATGAAAAGTGTGTTTAAAAATGAATTTAAATAATTTTAAATACTCAACAAGAATCAATTAAACTTAAAGTATTCGGCATAAAACAACTCAAGCGTTGACATACCCTAAAATCCAACCAACCAACCAACCAACCAACCAACCTGGAAAAACTGAAACTGACTTAACAAGTCAACATCCGGATCTCTTCAGTCAGAACAGGATTTTTCTTGATTAGTAATTTAATTTTAATATATTTTCCGTGATTCCTTAATGACCAGGCCGTCTGATTCTTTCCCCATCGCTAGCCACAATGCATTTTCGCTTTTTTTCCAGATTTCCTCCTTGTTGGCTTAAATCGTTTGGCATTTTCATTTTCCGTTTCTCGTTTCTCTGGTGCTATTTGACAACAGCACGGAAAAGTATTCATTAAAAAATATATTACCAGATAGATAGACTGATATATAACACTAAGTAATTATTTATTAGAACCGTTTTGTTAAAACCAGTATGCAAATTAACCACACCATATATTATGTAAACCTTTATTGCTTAGTGATACATAAGACACACCGTTTCTCGTTTCTCTGGTGCTATTTGACAACAGCACGGAAAAGTATTCATTAAAAAATCTATTACCAGATAGATAGACTGATATATAACACTAAGTAATTATTTATTAGAACTGTTTTGTTAAAACCAGTATGCAAATTAACCACACCATATATTATGTAAACCTTTATTGCTTAGTGATACATAAGACACGCCGTTTCTCGTTTCTCTGGTGCTATTTGACAACTGCACGGAAAAGTATTCATTAAAAAATCTATTACCAGATAAATAGACTGATATGTAGTATATCAAGAAAAATGAAAAAAAACACAGGTTTAAATGGGTTAAGTGGTGAGTTTATTGGCCGACGCTGCAGTATTTCGATCTATTAATTAGGTCATCTTCAGGACATTTGTTGGTATATGGAAGGTGATAAAAAATTATTTATCACAGAATAACCAGAAAAGCGAGTGGTAGTCATTGTTATTCATTTGTTTAAAAATTTTTGAGGTTTGAAAAAAGGGGACGGTTTGAAATATGACGTCAAATATTCTCTTTTATGGCGTGAGTATGGGACGGTGTATTTGTGTGTATCGAAAGGAAACATTGTGCATGTTTTAGGTGTGTGGTTGTGTGTGTGTGTGTGTGTAATTTTTTGCGATACACTTCCTTTCTTCATATAGACTGAGATATAACACTAAGTAATTATTTATTAAAATGGTTTGTTAAAACCAGTATGCAAATTAACCACACCATATATTATGTAAACCTTTATTGCTTAGTGATACATAAGACACACCGTTTTCTCGTTTCTCTGGTGGTATTTGACAACTGCACGGAAAGTATTCATTAAAAAAATCTATTACCAGATAGATAGACTGATATATAACACTAAGTAATTATTTATTAAAACGGTTTTGTTAAAACCAGTATGCAAATTAACCACACCATATATTATGTAAACCTTTATTGCTTAGTGATACATAAGACACACCGTTTCTCGTTTCTCTGGTGCAATTTGACAACTGCACGGAAAAAAGTATTCATTAAAAAATCTATTACCAGATAGATAGACTGATATATAACACTAAGTAATTATTTATTAAAACGGTTTTGTTAAAACCAGTATGCAAATTAACCACACCATATATTATGCAAACCTTTATTGCTTAGTGATATATAAGACACACCGTTACTCGTTTCTCTGGTGCTATTTGACAACGACACGGAAAAAGTATTCATTAAAAAATCTATTACCAGATAGATAGACTGATATATAACACTAAGTAATTATTTATTAAATCAGTTTTGTTAAAACCAGTATGCAAATTAACCACACCATATATTATGTAAACCTTTATTGCTTAGTGATACATAAGACACGCCGTTTCTCGTTTCTCTGGTGCAATTTGACAACTGCACGGAAAAAAGTATTCATTAAAAAATCTATTACCAGATAGATAGACTGATATATAACACTAAGTAATTATTTATTAAAACGGTTTTGTTAAAACCAGTATGCAAATTAACCACACCATATATTATGTAAACCTTTATTTTGGCAGGCGTTTTTAAGGTTTTTTTTTACATGCGTCAAAACAAACTGAAAAATGCTCTGTTTTTCATTAGTTTTGAAAGCTATATTTTGAGTATATGAATTTAAGCAACATTTTTTAAAGTTAACCAAAATTTTCAAAGTTGCAAGCTATCAGGCATCATTAGACCCGTTAGGGGCTTGCTAAAAATACCAAATTCAATGTTATTTTATTAATTTTCGATAGTGTTACACAGTTTTTTTGTTTTTTTTTTAATAACGTGTTTGGAAGTAAAAAAAAAAGCCCCTCAAACCCCGATTTCGAAAATTTCCCCAAACTTTATTCCTTAGTGATACATAAGACACATTGCTATTTGTCAACTGCACGGAAAAGTATTCATTAAAAATTATTCTATTGCCAGATAGATAGACTGATATATAACACTATGTAATTATTTATTAAAACGGTTTTGTTAAAACCAGTATGCAAATTAACCGCACTATATATTATGTAAACCTTTATTCCTCAGTGACACATAAGACACATTGCAGTATTTTAAACACAATATTACCATGGGATGTTTCGAGGAAATAAATCATAGAGACATTGTTAACAAATAAGATTTATTCTATGTATTAACGATTTTGACTATGTGGTATTCTATGCGCCATAGAATCATGTAACATCGAAAACCATGAGAAGCAGCATGGTGGATGTGAAGCAAAATGGATAAAACCAAAAGCGAGTGAACGGTGTGTTTTACAGGATGCTGGTCTGATGAAGCTGTTTAATTCTGGCAGATGACCTATGTCATCGGCCAGGATTAAACAGTTCAGACAGAAAACTACTCCCAACTAATCTCTAAGGGTGGCGCCTGTTGATGAGATAGCAAAAACAACTACCGAAAGATAAACATGGCTGGACATCCCAATACACACATCTGGGTAGGATGCGATTTACGACGACCCACACTTACGACTTAAAAGAAAAGCCAAAGAGAAAAATAACGGCATATCAAACCGCTTAAGGTTATTTTGTGTCCATATACCAGCATGTAATTATGAAAGATTCAGTTCATCTCTTGTGGTTTTCCCTTCTAAGCATTGTCCAGATTTTTTTCAGATGTGCGATCTCTCCTGTTTGTCGCTTAAAGTATCCACATAATTGTTTTTCTTCCCATTTCTGTTTTCTGCATTTTTGGTTGTTTTTTAAGTATTATTATTATTATTATTATTATTATTATTATTATTACTAGCAAATATATGCACCCTCCGGGTGCAAGTATTTAAGTTTTAATATAATAAAATATCATATTAAATTAGAAAGGCTAATGAAACTGAATAAGAATGCAGATAAAAAGATTTGGAACAGAGGGGGTATGATTGAAAAATAGAACAACTTTGAAACTAACTCTTCCATCATTTTACATTACTCCCATCTGTCTTTGTTAAATTTTCCTAATTTAACTATTTAGTTAAGATAGAAAGTAAAGAATAATATTACAGTTATTTCTTCTTGTTAATGGATTTCTTTTAAGATTTATTCCTGAGATTTTTGCTCATATTCAATAAGATAAAACCAAACAATTAAAAATTAATAATACCAAGCATATATTTATTAAAATCACATTTTTTATATCAATATGCAAATTAGCTTTCCCGTTCAAACTGCAATCCGTTATTTTTTGTATATATAAATACAGTTGCATGTTATTAGTATGTAGATATGGTCAACAGTCTTAATGATGTAAAACAATTTTATTAATAATTGGGTTTTAAATAAAAAATAAAATCATGGAGAATGTGATGTAAATAACAAAGGGAATTGTGATTTGTATAGTAATATAGTTTCGGTTACAGACAGAAAAACTCACAATCTCCATTATAATAAGATTATTATTATTATTATTATTATTATTACGGCTTCCAG
>CM042180.1:32415744-32418244 GCA_023376005.1 Doryteuthis pealeii
TTTTTATCTGCATTCTTATTTAGTTTCATTAGCCTTTCTAATTTAATATAATATTTTATTACATTTAAACTTAAATACTTGCACCCGGAGGGTGCATATATTTGCTAGTATCAATAAAAAGGATAGACGTAAACAGAAAGATAGATTAAATAAAAATAGCAGCATTAAAGAAAGAAAGAAAGAAAGAAAGAAAGAAAGAAATGGTAAATAAATTATAAGGAAAGAAGGAAAGAAAGAACATATCTAATGTAAAGAAAGAAAGAAAGAAAAGAGAAGTATAGTAAGCAATAGAATATATTGGGAAAATATATTTAATATACGAGGAAATTGAGTTACGAGCAGAACGAATTATACTCGTAGTTCAAGGTATCACAGTATATATATATATATATATATATATATATATATATATATATATGTGTGTGTGTGTGTGTGTGTGTGTGTGTGTGTGTCTTTTTATGTTGGGCGTTATTATGAAGCATTTAAAAATAAATGAAGGTTCTCCGGTGTTATGGAGTACTGGATTCACTTATTTTTTTATTATTTGTTATCATAAATTTTCGGGATCGTTAGATTCCCCTTCTTCAAATGAACGTCACTCCTGTTCAACGGATCCTTTGTCTTTGTTGTTATTGACAGCGGCAGCGTCTGTAAAATATTTGTAATAAAGGAGTATTCCGATATCGGCGTTTAGTCCCCTCACGTGAGTTCGTAGTTTTAAATCCATTTTGGTTTCTGCTTGTTTTCGAAATTGCGTTGTTGGAAATGCATGGTCTATTAAAATACATTTGAGGTGTGTAAGATTGTGTGTGGGGTGTTAAAGTGAAGTGCTATCGTGCTATGGGTGTGATTTGAGTTTATTGTGGATTTGTGGTTATTTAATCTTGGTCTAAAAGAAGTAGATGTTTTCTATAGTAATATGTTTGTAAGTTGTTCGTGTTGTGGTAAAGTGAATTGTTTATTGATTGTTGAGTATATCTGGTTAATTGGAGGGTATGGATTCTGAAGTTGNGGCCAACCTAACCAGGTCAGCTCCTTACTTTACTGAACAGATCCTCTGCTACTTATACGCAGAGTTGGCCAGGGCCGGTATCGAACAAAGGAACCTTGTGTTTTTTTTGTATATATATATATATATATATATATATATATATATAGCAATGTCCTCCCGTCTCTTTCTATCTCAGACTATATCTATCTGTATCATACATCATACACAAACAAACACAGACACAACACACACACAACAACAACAACAGACACACACTCAACGCAGCGGTTTAGCCCAGTCGGTAGAGTGTCTGACTAGAAACCAGAAGGTCCTGGTACGATACTGGCCCTCGCCAACTAAGGCGTTGAGTTGCACAGGGTGTTGTGCCGTTAATTGAGGAGCTGATGATAGGTGTTGTGCTCCATCTCATTGCCAACATTATCTCCTTGCTCTAGTGCTACGGAAAAGGGATAGGCTCCCTTGCTGTCTGGTTGATACCGACTTTAGGCTACCACCGATGACTTTATTTTTTACTTTTATATACATATATATATAGTAAAGTCGTCGGGGCCGCTAATGTCGGTATCAGCCATGCAGCGAGGGAAGTCTATCCCCTTTTCACTAGCGCTAGACCAAGGAGTTATTTTAGCGTCTGAGTGGAGCGCCACACCTACCATCAGCTCCTTACTATTACAGCAAAGATCCTTGTGCTACTCATACGCTGAGTTTGCGAGGGCGGGTATCGAACTAGAACCTTATGGTTTCTAGCCGAACGCTCTACCGACTGAGCTAATCCGTGTGTGTGTGCGTGTGTGTGTGTGTGTGTGTGTGTGTGTGTGTGTGTTTAATCCCTTGCCTAAATTAATCGCAGATATCTTACGGACAATCTAATTTTCTTTAATTTCGCCATATGTCAGACTGATGTTAGTACACATCATTTGTCTAAGTCCTTTGTCTTCCCACTTCTATATTCTCTTTATTTCTCTCTCTCTCTCTCTCTTCTCTCTCTCTCTCTCTCTCTCTCTCCTTCTCTTTTCTCTTCTCCCTTCTCTTCTTTTTCTCTTCCTCTCTCTTACACATTCGCTTTCTCTCTCTCTCTCCCACACCTTCCCCCCCTCTTCTCTTTCTCTCTCTCCTCAATTTAACACATACAAACCTCCGAAGTCTATTCATCCCCCCGTCTCTTTCTCTCTCTCTCTGTCTCTCTGTCTGTCTCTCCCACACACGCATTCTCTCTCTCTCTCTCCTCTCTCGCTCCCACCCATTCTCCCTCTTCTCCTCCCTCTCTCTCTCTCTCCTCTCTCTCTCTCTCTCCTCTCTCTCTCTCACTCTCTCTCTATACATGTCTCTTAAACTTCATAGTAGATACACACACTCTCCCCGAGACACCTCCTCTCTGTGGCCTCTCCACCTCAGCGAAAAAACAATCTCGTTCGTCCAGCGCTAGTGAAAGGTGGATAGACTTCCTCGCTGCTTTGCAGATCCCAACTTTAAGCCTCCCCGACAAAT
>CM042180.1:32423244-32425744 GCA_023376005.1 Doryteuthis pealeii
CCGGAACCCAGAGATTATTTATGGGAGAAATAGAAAATCAAACTTATTGTTAATATTATAAATGTTAATTCAATGTAAGCATTCACGAAATCCAACTCAGCTATGAATTAACGAAAAATGATATGAAAAGAAGCTTTGAATTTTCATATATATATATATATATATATATATATATATATATATATATATATCTTTGAAAGGAAGAAAAAACTCAACATCGTTATTCCATAATAAATTTATTTCGACCAAAATTGAGGCCTTCATAAATCTAAGTTAATTTAATAAAGCTCCCCAAAATTCCGTCTCATCAGATGGTAAATCAACAATAATTTGAATTGCATAACAGTTTTTTTGAGGAGAACATTTTTCTGTTCTTTTTCAAACCAGTTTTTTACACCACTTAAATATGACCAAGTGTTGAATTCTGCTCCTAGAGGAGGAGTAGGATACACACATTCATAACATTCAACTCAATGCGATTGAAGTTACGATATTCCCAAGATCCCCATTGTCTTGTTCCATACACGGATATTCTTCTCAAATACGGCTTTCTGCTTTACGTCATTATGTCAACTCATTTGACGTATTGAATCTGGCCGTCTAGTCAGACGCCGACGATTTCATACGGGAAATTTTGGCTGAGTTAATGAATATAAAAGTCCACCGGGAGCTGGTAATTCATCATTTACCCAAATGGAATTTAGGAAAAAAGAAGGAAAAAAAATAACAAAAAAAGTTTTAAAAATCCAGAGTTTTGGAAACGAAGACAAAAGAGATAGAAAAAGATAGAGAGAAAGAAGGAGACAAAGAGTAAGAGGGAGGGTGAAAACTTTGGAATTTAATGTTTAAAAAAAACAACAAAAAAAACAAAAAAAAAAACAGAAAGAAAATAATCGTGTTCTAAAGACGGAAGAAACCTTAGACACAGACAAGCTCACATAAATATGAACGTAGGCGTAGAGCTGGTAAAACTGGCAGAAGGCTACCAGAAGTGAGCATTATTATTATGGCATATATAGAGATTTGTGTTTGTTTTGTTTTGTTTTACGGCATATCAACCTCGGTGGGTTATTTAATGCCGACAAAGTTGTGAAATAAATTCATTCTTAATGCATAATACAATTTTGTTTATAAACTCATGTTTTTTTTATTTAACCCATAGATGGGACCCTAATAGGTACTACCACTCCGGGTCAGAGTGGACCAGGGATCAATGGTGATGAAGGGGTGCTCCACATTCCCCAAACCTCTAAAACTTGAACTCACCATCAGATAGAGTTTAACGCCATTCCCGCGACATGTAGACCTTCAGTCACGGCCTTCTAGCACCCATATGATAAAAAAGAGTAGGGGCTTGCCATAAAGGCAATAGGGTTGGGAAAATCATATAGGTGCTAGGGCTTGACGTAACCAGCCGATTGATCGGAGGGGGCCTCTCCGATCGCCCGTCTAGCCCAAGATAGGACCAAGTGGAGTATTGCAGGTCTTGAATTGTTCATCCACCCGGGTTCTATCCTTAAGCATCACGGGTCGCCACCCACGGCCAACAGGTGGCCCCATTAGGGGAGTCTTACTCCTCTACAGAGGTGCAGTCGGTGCATTCTAACGCCCAAGCCGACAGGGTTGTATATATAGAGTATTAAGGTGTATATAGAAATAATCTATAAATATTAAGTATTATTAAGTATATTATCTATACTAGTACAAAATAAAAAAACACCCTTCGGGCGATGTAAAAATAGATTTTTGAAACATATTGCCTGAGGGGTGGGAGTTAAAAATTCAATGTCAGCGAGTTTGTACCCTAAGTAAGTAAAATCATCAAATTCATTTAAGGATTAAAAAATAAAACAATTTGAAATGTAAACTTTAAATATGTATTAAAATAAAACAAACTATATATAGATATATAATACCAGTCATGTATTTATTAAAACTTATTTTAAAAAACAATGAGGACTGTCTAATGTTGCATGTTCAAATTTTCAGTGTATTTATTCTATGTTATGACGATTTTGGGTAATGTGATGTAAGCAGTGACGTAGTTTTTGTTACAGACAAAAGCCGGAAACCATTATTAATAGATGTATTAAGGTGTACAGAGAAATAATCGAAAACTTTGGAATTTACTGTTTAAAAAAAAGAAAATAATCGTGTTCTAAAGCCGGAAGGAACCTAGACACAGACCAGCGTATATACATGTGATTGTAGCAGTAGAACTGTTAAAGCTGGCATAAGGCTACAAGAAGTGAGCAGATTTATAATGGCATATATATATATATATATATTTGATAATTGAATCATATTACCACAACCAGACAACTCGGCAAACACCATTTGCGACATCCGGAGCACTGGACAGCTGTTTCGATCTCCTTTGGTCTCATCAGCAGTGCATACCACAATCTCCACCACTAGAGATTGAACCAGCGGACCACAGCGTGAAGAGCGGGGACTTAACACACTGGGCCACCAGCTCATGCCACAAACGGAGAATGCC
>CM042180.1:32430744-32473515 GCA_023376005.1 Doryteuthis pealeii
ACATAGCAAAAAAGAAGAAGAAGAAGAAGAAGAAGAAGAAGAAGAAGAAGAAGAAGAAGAAGAAGAAATTAGAAAGACAACAAAGAAGAAAAAGAAGAAATTATATAGCTATGGCTCAAAATGAATGTAATCCTAAAAGTAAGGTCTACAACGGAGTGGCCTATTGTCGGTATCAGCCAAACAGCGAAAGAGTATATCCTATTTTCACTAGGTGTCTTAGGTGGAGCACCACACATACTATCAGAAATTAGGGAAACGTTTACAGAAATAATGGAACTATGAAAGACAGGAAGTCTTATGTCAAGAAATGTCAGAGCGTAAAAGCCATCATACATGGATTTCGGTTTCCAAATAAATGGATAAATAAATGAATAAACTTTTGGATGTCTCATTGTAACAAGTCTTTGACACTCAGTTAGAACCAACCTCATTTTGCAAGTAAAGAAGATGGAAATAAATCCAACATATATTGAGCAGATAAATGGAAAAACATAGATATATTTTTATGGATGAAATAGCAGCAAGTCTTTGGAACTCAGTTAGAATCAGTGTAATTGTGTAAGTAAAGAAGATGGGAATAAATCCGACATATGTTGAGAAGATAAATGGAAAAACATAAATATATTTGTATGGATGACATTTATTATATTCTAACACGGGTTTCGAACGGAATATATTTCCATATACAGCATTCTAAAAAAAAAATTAAATAGATAAATAAATAAATAAATTTTGGCTGTCTTATAGCAACAATTCATTGGCACACAGTTAGAATCAACCTCATTACAGCTATGGCTCAATACGAGGGTAATCTCAAAAGTAAGGTCTACGACAGAGTGGCCTATTGTCGGTATCATCCAGGCAGCGAAGGAGTCTATCCCCTTTTCACTAGCGCTAGACCAAGGAGATTGTTTTAGGCATCTGGGGTGGAGCGCTACGCCTAGTCTCGTTAAACATCGCCGAAATGCACTAAGGGAGATCATTAGTTATTTTACATCAGTATCCTTACAGATTTCAGGTTTTGCAACATTATATCTGTTCCGCCTGGATCTGACATGGTGTTAGGCCTCCTCCTTTCCTAAAAAATAAGCTCTCCAAAATATTTAGAAATCACAGAAACGTTTATTGTCCATAATTGTTACATCGTTTTAATCTTTGAACGTATATCTATTTTTCTACCAAAATCGCTATTACGGTCAGTACGTTTTTGAAGAAGCTGTGTCAGTTGTTGTAAGCCCATATAATATCAGCTTGTCACCATGTCATTGAGGAAGCGTTGAACCTTATCGTCGTTTCAAATTACCTACACCTCTGGCGGACGTTTTTGACATCCATGCACGACTCCTCATACACTTACATTAATTTGACGATGAATTTCAATCGGTTTTGATGAGTTTGAGATCAAAACCCGAATGACAGCGCAAACTTTACACTGGGGGATAGTGTCAATCGAGAGCTCCATCAGAAACAAGTAATGGGGCACCCTGCGTCTAATGGCAATGAAGGAGTACTCAAATCTCCCCAGAGCCCCTTAATTGGAAACTCACCACTAGATTAATATTATCTACATTATTCGGACTATTGTCCTCATCTTCATTGTTATCTGTACAACGTTTCGGCCGATGTACCCTCCGGCCTTCTTCAGGTATTTCTTCTCGGACTCTGGAACCATCTCGGATTCGGGAACCTTCTTTTCGAACTCGGGAACCTTCTTGTCGTAATCGGGAGCCATCACCACTAGATGATGTTTAACGTCATGCCCAGGGCACTAGGAATCTCAGCCATCGCCTTTTACCACTTTTATTATAAAAATGATTGGGGTTTGCAATAAGAGCAATAGAGTCAGGACAATCATATAGGTGCCACAGCCTGGTATGTCTTGCCGATTAACCGGAGAGACTCTCTCTTCCGACCTCCAAGCCCAAGTGGAGTGTTGAATGTCATAGACTGTAATAGGATCGGGGAAATCATATAGGTGCTAGAGCTTGGCCTGACTAGCAGATTAATTGGAGAGGCTTTCTTCGTCGACCTCCAAGCCCAATTAACATTTAAGATGGGGTGTTGTGTGTCATGGACTAAAAAAGGGTCGGGACAATCATATAGGTGCTAGAGCTTGACTTGACTAGCTGCTTAATCGGAGAGGCTCTCTCTTCCGACCTCCAAGCCCAAATAAGGACTAAATTGGAGTGTTGCATGTCATAGAAAGCAATCGGGTTGAAAGAATCACATAAGTTCTAGAGCTTTGCACGACTAGCTGGTTAATCGAAGAGGCCATCTTCACCGACCTCCAAGCCCAAGTAAGGGCTAAAGTAGTGTTGCATGTCATAAACTGCAATAGGGACGGGACAATCATATAGGTGCTAGAGTTTGGCTTGACTAGCCGATTAAAAGGCCCTCTCCTCTGGCCTCCAATTCAAAGTAAGTGCTAAAGTAGGGTGTTGCATATCATAGACTGCAATAGGTTTAGGACAATCATATATATATTTACCAACCCCTCCACACGAGCAGTATGTGACATAAGGTCAATTTTTAAGCGGAGTTCAACAGGCTTGAATTCAAAGTTTTCCTTCTCCTAGACTGGTTGCCTAACTAAGGTTAATGAGCCCAGTCTGCCCTACTATTCATCCATAGCTGGAGGAAGAGTAGGATTCATACCTTTCCCAAGGGAATTAGCGCTAAGGGAAATGTGATTACTACGTCCAGGATTTGAACTCGGGGTGACGCGTCCAGTTCCCATAACATTAACAATTACACCACGCACTTCCATTTGGGACAATCATATAGGTTCTAGATTTTGACTTTACTAGCTGGTCAATGGAAGTGACCCTCCTCCAACCTCCAAGCACAAGTAAGGGCTAAAATAGAGTGTTGCATGTCATTGACAACAATAAGATCGGGACAATCATATAGGTGCTAGAGCTTTACTTGATTAGCTGCTTAATCGGAGAGGCTCTCTCTTCCGACCTCCAAGCCTAAAAAGGCTGAAGTGGAGTGTTGCATGTCATAGACTGCAAAAGGATCGGGACAATCATATAGGTGATAGAGCTTGAGTTGACTAGCTGCTTAATCGGAGAGGCTCTCTCTTCCGACCTCCAGGCCCAAGTAAATGCTAAAGTAGAGTGTTGAATGTCATAGACTGCAAAAGGATCGGGACAATCATATAGGTGCTAGAGCTTGACTTGACTAGCCAATTAAGAGGCCCTCTCCTTTGGCCTCCAATTCAAAATAAGTGCTAAAGTGGGGTGTTGCATATCATAGACTGCAATATGATCGGGACAATCATATATATATTTACCAACCCCTCCGCACAAGCAAGATGTGACATAAGGTCATTTTTTAAAGCGGAGTTCAACAGGTTTGAATTCAGGGTTTTCCTTCACCCTAGGCTGGTTCCCTAACCAAGGTTAAAGAGCCCAGTCTGCCCTACTATTCATCCATAGCTGGAGCGAGAGTAGGATTCATACCTTTCCCAAGGGAATTAGCGCTAAGTGAAATGTGATTACTACGTCCAGGATTTGAACTCGGGGTGACGAGTCCAGTTCCCATGACTTTAACAATTACACCACGCACTTCCATTTGGAACAATCATATAGGTTCTAGATTTTGACTTTACTAGCTGGTCAATGGAAGTGACCCTCCTCCAACCCCCAAGCCAAAGTAAGAGCTAAAATAGAGTGTCGCATGTCATTTACAACAATAAGATCGGGACAATCATATAGGTGCTAGAGCTTCGCATGACTAGCTGGTTAATCGGAGAGGCTCTCTATTCCGACCTCCAGGCCCAAGTAAGGGCTAAAGTAGAGTGTTGCATGTCATAGACTGTTCAGCCACTTTAAGAATCACGGGTTGACACACACGGCCAATTTGTGATTCAATTAGAGGAGGGTCTTGCCTGTTTGCAGAGGGGTAGTCGGCGTATTCTACAGCCCAGTCGACAGGGCTCTTGTCTTCAATACGCTTTGTTCCTCGCCCTCATGAGTTGCAATAAAAAAAGGCTACTAAAATCTAAAGACGGAACATCTCTTCGAATATGTGCATAGAATCTGTGGCGTGAAATTAAGAAATTTAATGGTTTCTATATTTTATAGACATGTATACAATAGTTGTAACTAAATCAGCAAGGATTTCTTAATAGCTTCCTAAACTTTTTTTATACAATGCCATATATATATATATATATATATATATATATATATATATATATATATATATCAGATGAATTGTTATGCGTCAAGTTAAGTTAAAATCTCACATTTCAAATAATCATGTATAATCTATGTGTTTAAAGGTTTACTTACCAGGTAATCAGATATTTGTTCAAATAACGGAAGAACGTTCTTAATATTTGATAAGTTTATGTACTTAAAAAAAAGACATATTGCTTGTACTGTTTTCAAAACAATATATATTTCTTCAGTCTTAATTTTAAATATCAACATTTTTTATAATTTTTTTGCTTTCTTCATTTTACCTTTTTTTTTGCTTTCTTCGTCGTTTTTTTTAAATTTTTTACGCATTAACTCCCTTCCTTTCTTTTTTCTTTCTTTCTTTTTCTTTCTTTTTTTCCTTTCTTTCTTCCATTCTTTCTTTCTTTCTTTCTTTTCTTTCTTTCTTTCAGTCCCTCTCCTTTAGTTTTCGCTTTGTTTTTGCCTTTTAGAACAAAAGGCTTCAGATCATTTTTTTCTCTCTTCTTTCTTTCTTTCTTTCTTTCTTTCTTTCTTTCTTCTTTCTTTCTTTTGATTTTTCCTTTTTTCTTTCTTTTCTTTTCTTTTTCTTTTTTTCTTTTTTTTTCTTTATTCGATCTTTTTCTTTTTTCTTTCTTTCATTTCTTTTTTCTTTCTTTCATTTCAATGTTTTATTTTTCTTGCACCCGTTATAATACAATACTAAATATATTTCCTTTATTTATTTTAATATTCACTTCAATGTGTATATTCTAAAAGCTTTTATTTTGTGAGAATGGTTAGTTTTAAAGTGGGGGTTCGTTTTTACATTTCAACTTTTTACTCGTAAATTCCTACCATAAAATGCCCAAGCCTAATTTTATGGCAGGAATTTACGAGTAAGAAGTTGAATATTACCTTTTGTTGTTATTTCTTTTCCTTTTGGCTTTGGTACTCTAAAATAAAAACGTCAGATTTTAATCATCGTCGACAAAAAAAGAAAATTACGGTCATAAAAGGAGGATCCAATTTATGCCTAAATTATAAAACGAGCCCCACTTTAAAACTAACCATTCTCACAAAACAGAAACTTTTAAGAATATACACATTGAAATGAATATTAAAATAAATAAAGAAAATATATTTTGTATTGTAACATAACGGGTGCAAGAAAAATAAAACATTTATTGCAAAAATACGGACATAAAATGGGGGTTCAGTTTATTTTATGGTAGGAATTTACGAGCAAATAGTCCTTTATTACCATAGAACCCCCCTAAGAACTCCTCTCTCCATTTATATACACGATACAAAAGGGATATATTTGCCTCTCATCCCACTTATTAAGGCGTGACACAAGGACATCATTTTTATGTGGGCCCACCCACAAGCCGAAGCTCATGAGTGGTAACATAAAAATTGCGTCGATCCCGTTGGCATTCCCCCTCAAGGGGGGCACCTACTGGAATCGACGCTATTAGTTGTACTTTACCGGTCCAGTGGCCGACACTGGACCCCCAGCCGAGGCCGGGTGGATAGGTAAGGAGTATTATCCTCGTACCCCACTTGTACTAGGTTAGGCACAAGGCCCTATTAACGTGGGACCACCTACAAGCCGAGACTCATTGATGGCGGGGTTAAAAATTGCGTCTATCCCCTTGGCATTCCCACTCAAGGGGGTCGCCTCAGGCACTGGACCATAAACCCAACCCTGCCCCTTTAAATCGAGTGGGCAGGTGTTGCCTGGGGGATGGCCCCCTAGGATCGACGCTCGTGATTTTGACCCGGGGCGGGCGCGTACACACGACCCCAGAGGGCCGGGTGGATAGGTAAGGGTCTCAGAGCACAGCACCTTGAACAGATACTACACTCTGATCCCCCCTATGCCAGGGAAACACTTAATTCTGTTTTTCTTCCTTCTTTTCTTTCTTTTCTTCTTTACTTTAATTCGTTCCCACTTTCCTTCTTTTTTTGTTTTTCCTTTTATTTATTTATTTATTCATTTCTTTGTGTACATTTTTTTCTCTTCGCTTTCATCCGTTTTTATTTATTTATTTATTTTTTGCGGATTTCATTTTCTCAATCTTCACCTTTTTTTCTTTTCTTCGTTTCATTATTTTCTTTCTTTTTTTAGTCTTTCTTTCATTCTTGGATTTCTTTCTTTCTTCGCTTTCGTTCTTTCTTTTTTCTTCTTCTTTTTCATTCTTTTTTTCACGTAAATATCTTTCTGACACAAATCGTTTTGTTTTCCAGCATTCATGACATAGCTGTCATTTCCTCGCTTGTTTTTTTTTTTTTTTTTTTTTCTTCTACCGTTCCTTCATCTCCATATTTTCTTTTATTCTTCGATTTACCTATTTATTTTAACTAAATAGTTGAATTAGGAAAATTTTACAATGAAAGACGGGAGTGATGGAAGAGTAAGTTACAGTTGTTCAACTTTTCGATTATACCCTCCCCTGTTTCAAATCTTTTTATCTGTATTCTTATTTAGTTTTAGTTTCTTTAGCCTTTCTAATATGATATTTATTACATGAAAAGTTAAATATTTACCCAAAATCAACATAACATAGAATAAATACACTCAAAATTTGAACATGCAACATTAGACAGTCCTGATTGTTTTTTAAAACAAAGTTTTAATAAATACATGACTGGTATTATATATCTATATATAGTTTGTTTTATTTTAATATATATTTAAAGTTTACATTTCAAATTGTTTTATTTTTTAAATCCTTTAATGAATTTGATGATTTTACTTACTTAAGGTACAAACTCGCTGACATTGAATTTTTTACTCCCACCCCTCAGGTAATATGTTTCAAAAATCTATTTTTTACATCGCCCGGAGGGTGTTTTTTATTTTGTACTAGTATTAATAATGTCCCATTAAAGTCTTACTTTTTGGATTACCCACTGATATAAATATTTCGGTTTAAGTACTTTTGAAATATATCTTATTATCTATCAGTGCTGAGCGAAATGTTATAAGCTTCGTCTAGGAATTGAACTCGTTTCTATTTCCATAGGTCGATAACAATTGACCCAGCGGCGCCTCCATTTTAATTGAATAAAGGATTAATTACTTAATTGATTGAAAATCAAATATCTGACGCCGGCCCTGCATTAATGATAAACATGAACACATTAGAAAATGATTGAAATTAATTTGGGACATTTAAACGTCGACTTTATTGGCAGGATGTGGAGGACAAGTCAAAACATCGGCTAAAACGTTTGTCAACTCTATTGGCATCCTTCCATCTGCGAGAGACGATGGAGTAGTGTCCAATTTCTTTTTTTTAATTTTTTTATCTACTTAGCCTGGGCGGGTTGATATGCTAACCATTACACCACGACGGTACGCGCTACCATTTCCAAGGGTAATATGCATTTACTTAATCCCCCAGCACGAGCAGGATGCGATACTGTTGCATAGCCCTTCTTCGCTACTCTGGATCGTATACGTTGCTGGTATACTGCCGGTAGGTTAGTAGTCGGTGTAGAGACTCAACACATGGCATTGTAACAAACGTTAGTTTATTTCTTTACATTCTCTCGCGGTGCGTGTGAGTGGCGGGCATTGATTATGGGCACTACTACTGCTGGTGTGGTGGAAGGTGGTGGGCGCGCCTCACTGCTCGCTGGCAGCGATCGACCGTGTCAACGGTCACTCAGTCCGTTCTGTTCGCCGTCTCTCTGAGGTCTGACTCTCTAACTGCTACTGCTGACCCCTTAAGTAAGGCAGCCACCCACACATCCTTTTGTTCCTTTGACCGGAAGTTCTTTCTTCCCCTTCCAGTCTCTTTGTTCAATTTCTTCTTTGTCTTTCTTTCTTTTGTCCAATTTCTTCTTTGTCCAGGTTTCGAATTTCCCGCGCAAAATAAATGCAGCGATCCTAAAACATAATAACAACTCGGCACATGAGCGGGACAGCTTGGATCTATGCGGTGAGGTGTGGAGCCGATGTTAGGTGTGGCGCTCCACATCAAACGCAAAAAATTCTCTCTGGCCTAGCGCTTGTGAAAAGGGGGCAGACTGTCCGGCTGGGGCCAACCATAAGTCACTAATCCAGCATTTCATAAGTATTTAACCAACCCCTCCACGTGAGCAGGATGAGACACATGGTCATTTTTGGGCGGACTTGTTTTTGAATTGAATTTTTGAATTCAGTGTTTTCTTTCTCCCAGACCGATTACCATACCAAGGTTAAAGAGCCCAGTCTGCCCTACTATTTACCCATTGCCAGAGGCAAATTATTGGATTCATACATTTCCCATTATTATTAGCTATGCAAAATGCAAACAGCTTCGCCCAGGACTTGAACTCATTTGATATGGAGGATGAGCTGTTGCCCAAGTAGCAAATCCCTCCTCTGCACACTGCTGCTGTGATCCAAAGGAATGGTAAGGTACCAATGCGGTTTGGCCAAGTTAGTGTCTCAGGAGTTGCTGGGTAACACTGGATTTCAGCATCACAACACCTTAGCTCCTGATTTGTTTTCGGGGTTTACTCTCCTAGCCTTTCCTTGAGATGCGGTAAAGCCGCTAGGCAGTGGAGGTTTTATATCTACCTATTCACTTATGAGGTTAAGTAAACAAACAAATCTGTTTAATTTTATATGGCTTTAAGCCGACAATTTTTGGAGGATATGTGCTTAATTGAAGTCGTACCTAATTTTGAAAATTAATTAGTTAATAATTAATCAATTTAGGCGGGCATATATGTTCAAATGTAAGGCTAAAGAAATCGAGAAAATGTAAATCCCTGAATGTACATTTCGACCAATTAGGTCTCATCAGCAAGGTTATATTCACTTATGTATTTTTTTTTACATAGACTCATATTGCGTGTTTTTTTTTGGTTTTTTTTGTTTTTTTTAATCTAGTTTAGGCTTTTTTGATTATGTGTGTCTCCTATACAAAAAAAAATAATAGCGTAACATTCAGTAGTATCACTTATTTTCTGATATCTTAAAAATAATCTATATTAAAAATCAGCAGTCAAACTATTCAAAATGATTTCACATGCTTGGTCATTGCTAGATAGATAGGGAACATTTGAAGAACACTAGAATTTACTGTTGGAATTATTTGGTATATATATATATATATATATATAATATATATATATATATATATAATATGAGGAAAAATGAGTAAAGAAAAGAAATGTAGATGGATAAAATGAATTTAATCGATATCACATTAATCGATATCACTTACACATGTGTTTCGGTCAGTTTATGTGTGTGAAAATATTTCGCACACATAGAAGAATCGACCTTCCTCAGAGTGAACATACTCTGATGAAGGTCGATTCTTCTATGTGTGCGAAATATTTTCACACACATAAACTGACCGAAACACATGTGTAAGTGATATCGATTAATGTGATATCGATTAAATTCATTTTATCCATCTACATTTCTTTTCTTTACTCATTTTTCCTCATATTGTCGGATTCAATTCCTTTTCCATTTTCACACACACACACACACACACACACACACACACACACACACATATATATATATATATATATATAATATAATTATATATTATATTTACCAACCTCTCTGCATGAGCAGGACGTGACACAAGGTCAATTTCTTAAACGGAGTTCAACAGGTTTGAATTCAAAGTTTTCCTTCTGCCTAACCAAGGTTAAAGAGCCCAGTCTTCCCCACCTGGACTTAAAGAATAGCCGTGGTCCCGTGATTTATTCCTTCGCCAATTACTAGCCATACTGCGTGGCTGATACACTACTTAAACACTGATGCTGGCCATAGTTCTACTTGCAATCATTGAGTAGGGACTTACGATACTCAGGACTCTTTACCAGAAGAACCAAAGGATTCTTTATCAGAGGATTACCAAGGATCCAATTCCACTGGACGGCTTGTCCAGTGGAATTGGATCCTTGGTAATCCTCTTGCTTAAAAACTACAGGATGGATCATAAGATTGCGGTTGAGACGTTGTGTTTTCCCATACCACAATAAAGATGAGGAGAGCAGTCCGAAAAATCAAAATAATACACATGGAACCTGAACTAAAAATTTAGAAAAATGGTAAAGATTTTCATCCCTGAAAAATAGTCAGCATATTGTGTTAATTTCTCTGAAAAAAAAAACTACTGTCATTCCTATAACGTAATGAAGAAGAATTGTATTTTCATCCGAACGTACTCAGATATCAAGTTGCATCATCGGAATATAACGGAATTGCGAAAACAAAAAAAGATTTCCCATAGGTTCTTTTTTTTTATATAAATTTGGAATATGTGTTTTGTGTGAAATTTGCAAAATTTTGTCATGCACACCAGGAAGACATTGACCAAATCAACGATAATCTAAAATATAACATGTGTCCTAAATTATGAGGGGGTTAAACGTTTTTTATATCCTTGGGTTTCTATCAAATGGGAATTTTGTTTTTAAAAAGTTTATTTTTGTTTCAAACCAAGCGATTCGTTGACAGATAGACGGATATGATTTGACTCATATATATATATATATATATATATATATATATATATATGTGTGTGTGTGTGTGTGTGTGTGTGTGTGTGTGTGTGTGTCTGGCCAACGTAGACATAATATCAACATCTCTTGGTTACAGTCAGCTTCACACCCACTGAATTGTGTGGTGTATCATTTATGTCTTCACTATACTAACTTAAATATACATACTCTACATATATATATATATATATATTTACCAACCTCTCTGCATGAGCAGGATGTGACACAAGGTCAATTTCTTAAACGGAGTTCAACAGATTTGAATTCAGAGTTTTCCTTCTCCTCGACCACTTGTCTAACCAAGGTTAAAGTACCCAGTCTGCCCTACTATTTATCCATAGCTGGAGGGAGAGTAGGATTCATACCTTTCCCAAGGGTATCAGCGCTAAGTTAAATGCAATTAACAACATCCAGGATTTGGACTCGGGGCGACGAGTCCATTTTCCATGACTTTAACCATTACACCACGCGCTTCCTACATACTCTACAACCACACACACACACACACACACATATATAATATATATATATATATATATACACATATATATATAATATATATATATATATATATATATATATATATATATATGTGTGTGTGTGTGTGTGTGTGTGTGTGTGTGTGTGTGTTTTGTTAAACTCTACTGACGATTCCTGTCAGACGAGTTTTTGTTCGATCCTTTCTAACTGTCTGGTCATCTTTTTAATGTCAGGGTAGAATTGGTGTTGCAATCCACCAAAGGTTTATTATTTATCCATAGCTGGAGGGAGAGTAGGATTCATACCTTTCCCAAGGTTATTAGCGCTAAGTGAAATGCAATTACCACATCCAGGATTTGAACTCGCGGCGACGAGTCCATTTCTTACGACTTTAACCATTACACTACACGCTTCCTTAAGAAACCTTTATATACGTTCATCTCAAGAGAGACGCTGTGGACACATACGTACGCATGCGCAAACCTTTGTGTAGATAATTGGTGAAAAATGGTTGCTCATCTTCGTCATCTCTCGGGATCTTATCAGTGAAATTCTCGGAGAATCTTTTTGGCGACATGTTGCTGACTGCCAATATGTTAATTGACTCAGTCATCACCTTCCACAAGACATAGTGCTGTTGACGCTACAAATGGTATTATGGACGATGACAGACACCTGTTAGCGCCATCTGTTGGCCGGAAGTAAGCACTGAATAATTCCTTTGTCAGTTTTTCTTCCTTTTATTTTATTTTTTGTTGTCTTTTTTGGGTTCTTTTGTTTTTGTTGTTTCCGAAATTTTCTGTCAGCATTTCTGTAAGTTTCTTTTAACGTTACCCACTGTTACTTAAATATATAACCTATTTTCATTCAGTCTTTTCTTTTATTTTTCATTCCTTATTTCTTCAGTTTTCCTTCCTTTTTCCTTTTTCTTTTTAATTCACTTTTTTTCATTCCTTTGTCCTCCAGTTTTCATGCCTTTACTTTACTGTTTTCATTTATTCTTTTATTTTCGTTTTTATTTTTTTATATTCATTTTCCTTCTCTTTTTTCATTTTTCTTTCTATTCATAATTCTTTTTCTGTCCTTTTCTTTGATTATATTTCTTCTTTTATCAACATTTCTTTACGTTTCTTCTAACGTTACACACTGTTGCTTTAGTATATCTCCTATTTTCATTCAGTCTTTTCTTTTATTTTTCATTCCTTATTTGTTCAGTTTTCCTTCTTGTTTTTCTTCTTTCTTTTCTTTTTTTCATTCTTTCTGTTCTTTTCTTTTTCATTCTTTCTTTAATTTTAATATATATCCTATTTTCATTCAGACTTTTCTTTTATTTTTCATTCCTTATTTGTTCAGGTTTCCTTCCTTTTTCTTCTTCTTTATCTACTTTCTTTTCTTTTCTTTTCCTTTTCATTCTTTCTGTTCTTTTCTTTTTCATTCTTTCTTTAATTTTAATATATATATCCTATTTTCATTCAGTCTTTTATTTTATTTTTCATTCCTTATGTGTTCAGTTTTCCTTCCTTTTTCTTCTTGTTTTTCTTCTTTCTTTTCTTTTTTTTCATTCTTTCTGTTCTTTTCTTTTTCATTCTTTCTTTAATTTTAATATATATCCTATTTTCATTACGAGTTTTCGTTTTTTTCATTCCTTCCTTGTTCAGTTTTCCTTCCTTGTTCTTCTTTCTTTTTAATTCCCTTTTTTTCATTCCTTTGTCGTCTAGTTTTCATTCCTTTACCTTACAGTTTTCATTCATTCTTTTATTTTCGTTTTCGTTACACGCTGTTGCTTTAATATATCTACTAGTTTCATTCAGTCTTTTCTTTTATTTTTCGTTCATTACTAGTTCAGTTTTCCTTCATTTTTCTTCTTGTTTTTCTTCTTTCTTTTCTTTTCTTTTTCATTGCTTCTTTTTTTCTTTTTCATTCTTTTTTAATTTCAATTTTCATTCCTTTATCTTCTCATTTCTATTCTTTCTTTTCTTTTTAATTCACTTTTTTTCATTCCTTTATCGTACAGTGTTCATTCCATTACCTTACTGTTTTCATTCATTCTTTTATTTTCGTTTTTATTCGTTTATCTACATTTTCCTTCTTTTTTTTCATTTTTCTTTCTATTCATAATTCTTTTCCTGTCCTTTTATTTGATTATATTTATATTTCTTCTTTTATCAGCATTTATTTTTATTTTTCATTCCTTATTTGTTCAGTTTTCCTTCCTTTTTCTTTTTTTCTTTTTAATTCACTTTTTTCATTCCTTTGTCCTCCAGTTTTCATGCCTTTACTTTACTGTTTTCATTCATTCTTTTATTTTCGTTCTTATTTTTTTATATTCATTTTCCTTCTCTTTTTTCATTTTTCTTTCTATTCATAATTCTTTTCCTGTCCTTTTCTTTGATTATATTTCTTCTTCATTTATCAGCATTTCTTTACGTTTCTTCTAACGTTACACACTGTTACTTTAATATATAACCTATTTTTCATTCAGTCTTTTCTTTTATTTTTCATTCCTTATTTGTTCAGTTTTCCTTCCTTTTTCTTCTTGTTTTTTTCTTTCTTTTTTTTCATTCTTTCTGTTCTTTTTTTTTCATTCTTTCTTTAATTTTAATATATATCCTATTTACATTCAGAATTTTCGTTTTTTTTTCATTCCTTTTTTGTTCAGTTTTCCTTCCTCTTTCTTCTTGTTTTTCTTCTTTCTTTTCTTTCTTTTTCATTCTTCCTTTAATTTTAATATATATCCTATTTTCATTCAGTCTTTTATCTTATTTTTCATTCCTTATTTGTTCAGTTTTCCTTCCTTTTTCTTCTTGTTTTTCTTCTTTTCTTTTCTTTTTCATTCTTTTTGTTCTTTTCTTTTTCATTCTTTCTTTAATTTTAATATATATCCTATTTTCATTCAGTCTTTTATTTCATTTTTCATTCCTTATTTCTTCGGTTTTCCTTCGTTTTTCTTCTTGTTTTTCTTCTATTTTTTCTTTTTTTCATTCTTTCTGTTCTTTTCTTTTTCATTCTTTCTTTAATTATAATATATATCCTATTTTCATTACGAGTTTTCGTTTTTTTTTTTTCATTCCTTCCTTGTTCAGTTTTCCTCCTTTTTCTTCTTTCTTTTTAATTCACTTTTTTTTTCTTTCCTTTGTCGTCCAGTTTTCATTTCCTTTACCTTACAGTTTTCATTCATTCTTTTATTTTCGTTTTCGTTACACGCCGATGCTTTAATATATCTACTAGTTTCATTCAGTCTTTTCTTTTATTTTTCGTTCATTAGTAGTTTAGTTTTCCTTCCTTTTTCTTCTTGTTTTTCTTCTTTCTTTTCTTTCCTTTTTCATTCCTTCGTTTTTTCTTTTTCATTCTTTTTTCATTTCAATTTTCATTCCTTTATCTTCTCATTTCTATTCTTTCTTTTATTTTTAATTCACTTTTTTTCATTCCTTTATCGTACATTGTTCATTCCATTACCTTACTGTTTTATTTTCGTTTTTATTCATTTTCCTTCTTTTTTTTCATTTTTCTTTCCATTCATAATTCTTTTCCGGTCATTTTTCTTTGATTATATTTCTTCTTCTTTTATCAGCATTTCTTTAAATTTTTTCTAACGTTACACACTGTTGCTTTAATATATCTCCTCTTTTCATTCAGTCTTTTCTTTTATTTTTCATTCCTTACTTGTTCAGTTTTCCTTCCTTTTCTTCTTGTTTTTCTTCTTTCTTTTCTTTTCTTTTTCATTCTTTCTGTTCTTTTCTTTTTCATTATTTCTTTAATTTAATTTTTCATTCCTTTAATTTTGTCTTTCATTCCTTCCTCGTGCAGTTTTCATTCCTTTATCTTTTGTTTTTTCTTCTTTTTTTACATTCCTTTATCATCCTGTTTTCATTTCTTTTTTTCCTTTTCTTTTTTTTTCATTCATTAATTTCTTCTATTTTTCTTCCTTAGTCTTCCTGTTTTTATTCTTTCTTGTCTTTTTTCATTCTTTCTTTTCATTTCTATTTCATTCCTTTATCTTCCTGTTTTTATTCTTTTTCTTTTTCATTCATTATTTTCTTTTATTTTTCATTTCTTTAACGTCCAATTTTCGTTCATTTATATTTGATGTTTTTTATTCTTTTGCGTTTTGTTTTTCATTCATTTTTTAATTTTGTTTTTCATTCCTTTATAGTCCAATTTCCATTCCTTTCTCTTTCTTTTTCTTTCCTTTTCTTTCCAGTATCTTTCTTTATACTTATTTAATCTTTCTTTCTTTTTCTTCTTCTTTTTCTTTCTTTTTCTTTTCATCTATCTTTTCATATTTTCTCTTTCTGGAGTGTGAGTCATCTTTCCCCAAATAGGTCCGAATGAGAGCTGGAGATCTGTGAAAGGGTTAAAACCTTCCAGACCGGATCACCGTGAAAGGATTAAAACCATCCAGACTGGATCACTGTGAAAGGATTAAAACCATCCAGACCGGATCACTGTGAAAGGATTAAAACCATCCAGACCGGATCACTGTGAAGGAGGGATTAAACTGTGAAAGATTAACCATCCAGACCGGATCACTGTGAAAGGATTAAAACATCCAGACGGATCACTGTGAAAGGATTAAAACCATCCAGACCGGATCACTGTGAAAGGATTAAAACCATTCCCCAGACCGGATCACTGTGAAAGGATTAAAACCTTCCAGACCGGATCACTGTGAAAGGATTAAAACCTCCAACCGGATCACAAAGGATTAAAACCATCCAACCGGATCACTGTGAAAGGATTAAACCATCCAGACCGGATCACTGTGAAAGGATTAAAACCTTCCAGACGGATCACTGTGAAAGGATTAAAACCTTCCAGACCGGATCACTGTGAAAGGATTAAAACCATCCTCACTGTGAAAGGTTAAAACCTTCCAGACCGATCACTGTGAAAGGATTCCAATCACTGTGAAAGGATTAAAACCTTCCAGACCGGATCACTGTGAAAGGATTAAAACCTTCCAGACCGGATCACTGTGAAAGGATTAAAACCTTCCAGACCGGATCACTGTGAAAGGATTAAAAACCATCCAGACCGGATCACTGTGAAAGGATTAAACCTTCCAGACCGGATCACTGTGAAAGGATTAAAAACCTTCCAGACCGGATCACTGTGAAAGGATTAAAACCTTCCAGACCGGATCACTGTGAAAGGATAAAACCTTCAGACCGGATCACTGTGAAAGGATGTAAAACCTTCCAGACCGGATCACTGTGAAAGGATTAAAAATTGAAAGGAAAAACCTTCCAGACCGGATCACTGTGAAAGGATTAAAACCTTCCAGACCGGATCACTGTGAAAGGATTAAAACCTTCCAGACCGGATCACTGTGAAAGGGATTAAAACCTCCAACCGGATCGTTGAAAGGATTAAAACCTTCCAGACGGATCACTGTGAAAGGATTAAAACCTTCCAGACCGGATCACTGTGAAAGGAATTAAAACCATCCAGACCGGATCACTCAAAGGGTTTAAAACCTTCCGACCGGATCACTGTGAAAGGATTAACCTCCAACCGGATCACCGTGAAAGGATTAAAACCATCCAGACCGGATCACTGTGAAAGGATTAAAACCTTCCAGACCGGATCACTGTGAAAGGATTAAAACCATCCAGACCGGATCACTGTGAAAGGGTTAAAACCTTCCAGACCGGATCACTGTGAAAGGATTAAAACCTTCCAGACCGGATCACTGTGAAAGGATTAAAGCCATGTCGGTTGGGATTTTAGAATACACCGACTGCACCTCTACAGAGGGGTAAGAACTCCCCCAATGGGGCCACCTGTTGGCCAGGGGTGGTGATCTCTGATGCTTGAGTTCGGAATCCTCATGGCTAAGCAGTCCATGACATACAACACTCTACTTTGGCCTTTACTTAGGCGAGACGGTAGGTTGGAGAGACTCCCTCCGATCAATCGGCTGGCCATAAACTATCGCTATGAATCTTTCAAAATTTTGCTGGCACTAAATAACCCACCGAGATTGATATGCCGTAAAACAAAACAAAACAAACTTATCAAAGTCCGGGAGAACTAAAATGACTTGCAATCAAGCCTCCAGTGAAGTACACCAGCTAGAAACGATGCCCTGTCGGCTATGGCAGCAGAATACGCCGACGGCGCCTCTGCAGGGGGCTATGACACCCACACCTCCAATAGTGCTGACTGTTGGTTGTGAGTGGCTACCCGTGATGCTTTGAACGAAATCTTGGTAGCTAAGAAGTTCATAACATGCCACACTCCACTTTGGCCCTTAATTGGGCTAAACAGCGGTCGGAGAGCCTCCGTCAGCTTATCAAGTCAAGCCCTAGCAGGTATATGCTTATCCCTACATTATTACTCTT
Organism: Doryteuthis pealeii; assembly: GCA_023376005.1. Classification (NCBI taxonomy): domain Eukaryota; kingdom Metazoa; phylum Mollusca; class Cephalopoda; order Myopsida; family Loliginidae; genus Doryteuthis; species Doryteuthis pealeii. The sequence continues at coordinate 32,448,260 of CM042180.1, forward strand.
ATGATAAAACCCTAACCCTTTTTATCATACATGTGCAGTTGCTTAGTGACCTGGGTATGACATTAGACTACATCGAGTGGTGAGGTTCCAGTTCTGAATCTCTGGGAAGTGTAGTGTATCCTTTAATTATCATTATTCACAGGTTCACTTTGAACGGAGTGGTAGTACTGTTATAGTCCCATTTATGGATCAAATAAAGCCTTCGGTTTTGGTTTCGGTTCTTAGTGTCCACAATATGATGCTAAATTGTATTTAGTGGTGCGATTGCTTTTCTGTAGATGGGAGAGTGTGGGGTACCCTTGCATTTATATTATTGTCCTCCCCCACACACACATATATATAAATATATATGTATATATATATGTGGGGGGACAATAATATAAATTGTGGGGTACCCCTGCATTTATATCATTGTCCCCCAGACATGTATATATATATGTGGGGGTACAATAATATAAATGCAGGGGTACCCCCCCCCCAGCTACAGAAATTCAATCGCACCACTAAATACAATATATATTGGAGGCGCGTGGGCTAGTGGTTAGAGTCGTGGGAAATGGACTTGTCCATTCGAGTTCAATTCCTAGATGAAGCTGTTGGCATTTCACATAGCGCTAATACCCTTGGGAAAGGTATGAATCCATATATTCTCCCCCCAGCTATGGGTTAAATAGTAGGCTGACTGGGCCTTTCAGCCTTGGGTAGGTAACCAGTCTAGCAGAGGATAACTCTGAATTCAAAATCCCTCCAGCTATGGGTTAAATAGTAGGGCAGACTGGGTCCTTCAACCTTGGGTAGGTAACCAGTCTAGGAGAGGGATAACTCTGAATTCAAAATTTCTGAGGTCGGTCGTTGATTGGGCCTGTGGCAACCCATGATGCACCAATTCTTTCCTATCGACAGTGCCAAAAAGTGTGGATGGTCCAACACAAGCCTTCACCACTATAAACAAATCACTGTGTGTGTGAACCCTCATGCGTCGAAAATCGACGAGAGAGTCCATAATATATATTTTATACCGCAAATGACACGAAGACAACGCATAGAGTAGTGAAAGGCGTCAAGTTGGTTTATGTGCTAGCGGTAAAATTTCTAAGTTTCAGCACCATACAGTGAAGTAGAAAACACAACTGCTCTGTAGATGTTAATTTTGATTAATTTAGTATTTTGGTACTCCATAAACGATGTTTCAGATTGCCGAATGCAGTGCCAGCTTTACCTATTCTGGAATGGATATCTTTGTCCATTTTTCTATCAGATGTGACTGTTGATCCAAGATATTTAAACGTGTCAACAATCTTTAATGCTTTTCCATCAATGAAGACGGATGGATTTACAAGACGTGGATTGAAAGCTGCGGGCTGGTACAGTAGTTCAGTTTTTTTAATACTGATAGTAAGTCCATATGCTTTTGATGTCTCAGAGAATTTATCAATAATGGTCAGGATGTCTTCTAGGCTGTGTGCTAATAGAGCGGCATCGTCTGCAAAGAGAAGATCACGTACTAGCTGCAAGGAAATTTTTGACCTAGCTTTAAAACGTATATATATATATATATATATATATATATATATATATATATATATATGTTTGATTTGTTTTGATATTTGTTTGATTTCACTTTTCCACAAACAGTCATCATATCTTGATAAAGATTGAAGGTCACCCGAAATATCGGAATAAACCGAACCAGGGACAGAACAATAGCTGGATATTGAAACTCTGTTGTTTTTATTGTGTTTTGTTTTTCTTCACTTGTTCATTTTCTATGCTTCCTGATATCAAAAACAACATTCACAAGAACAAAGTTTATACGCAATAAATAAATAAATAAATAAATATATATATATATATATATAATATATATATATATATATATATAATCCAAAAGTCCAGAAAAGAAATCTTCCTTACGACATAGGAGTTTTTGTAAACAACCTGTCGCAGTTTGAGAGCTCAATGTGTGCTCTGATTGTTAGAGTCACAGGGCAAATTTATAAGTAAAGAAATAACAAAAGACTTAGAGATTTTGCATTACAGCCTATTTCGGGGAGCTTAGACAAAGTGTCTAATTCTCCCAGCTCATCATATGCGAATGATGAATATATATATATATATATATATATATATATATATATATATTAATGAATAAGTTATCCACAGACACGTGTTTCGAGGTTTACCTCTCATCAGTGTGGCTACACGTTAACAGCTACCCCTGGCCGGGTTTGAGACCTGAATGAATTTTCGTTCGCCAAATCTTTTACCGACGCGGCCAGTAGTGGCTGTCAAATATAGGAGAATATTTAATTGATACATTTCTAAGCGGAATTGAATTCACTAGAGTCCTCGAACTTTGTAAACAAAGCGAGGGTTAGCTACATGCCAGAACGGTGAATTTTACAATTAAATCCCTATTTAGAGAATTCAACCAAATTGGGAGTATATATTAATAAATAAGTTATCCACAGACACGTGTTTCGATGTTTACCTCTCATCGTTGATTCTAATTTTCAATGTATATATTATATTTGTAAATATGTGTTATATATATATATATATATATATGAAGGAAGGGTGGATGGGTTTAGGATCCGACGATATGCAGTAGATAGAAGGAAAGTGGTCAAGAAATGATCAACTCAAAACAAGTCACAGGGTGGTACGTTTCGTCTGTATGCACAGACTTTCTCAGCCGATCTGAGACTTTATTGAGGCAAAGCATACGTTTAAATACATGTGGTGGTGGCGGTGTCGGGGAGGTCAAGGGGGTGAGTGTGTAGTGATGTGAGCTAAGGAGGAGCGGGGAGTTTTGGGTAGGATCAGTTGAGATGGAGGGGTAGAGGATGTTTGTTAGAGGTGCTGGGGCGGTGGCAGTGGTTGAAGGGTCAATTAGTGTGGGTGTATATTGATTTATGTGAGTAAAGGGGAGGTCAAGGGGGTGAGTGTGTAGTGATGTGAGATAAGGAGGAGTGGGGAATTTTGGTGTGAGCTAAGGAGGAGCGGGGAATTTTGGGTAGGACGGGGTCGCTGGGTCAGTTGAATTTTGGTGTGAGCTAAGGAGGAGCAGGGAAATTTTTGGTGTGAGCTAAGGAGGCGGGGAATTTAGGGTAGGACGGGGTCGCTGGGTCAGTTGAGTGGAGGGGTAGAGGATGTTTGTTTGAGGTGCTGGGGAGGTGACAGTGGTTTATGGGTCAATTGGTGTAAGTAAATGTTTGTGTGTAGCCGAATATGTTAGAGGGGGAGAAAAGTTCATGTGTGGCTAAGTTATGTTAGAGGCGACATGTGGGAGATTGTAGTGGGAGATTGTAGTGTTTGTTGATTTTCATTTGTTATCCATTATCATGGAGAGGAAGATTGTTCTCGTGGATTATAGACTGAGCTATTGATTTGTCAAGGTTGAAGAAGCCTTTTCTGGTGTTAATATTTTTTACATGAGGTATTAGAGCAGCTTCGCATAGTCGTCTTAAACTTTTTTTGTGTATGAATTTGACGAGTTTTGCCTGGGTGAAGTTGAGAGAGTGGTTGTGTTCTATCATGTGTGTGACTAGAGCATTTAGTTTGTCGTGTATTCTTATTGATCTTTTGTGTTCTCTTAGACGTTGTGAGGTGAAACCCAACGGGACCTCTCACAACGTCTAAGAGAACACAAAAGATCAATAAGAAAACACGACAAACTAAATGCTCTAGTCACACACATAATAGAACACAACCACTCTCTCAACTTCACCCAGGCAAAACTCGTCAAATTCATACACAAAAAAAGTTTAAGACGACTATGCGAAGCTGCTCTAATACCTCATGTAAAAAATATTAACACCAGAAAAGGCTTCTTCAACCTTGACAAATCAATAGCTCAATCTATAATCCACGAGAACAATCTTCCTCTCCATGATAATGGATAACAAATGAAAATCAACAAACACTACAATCTCCCACTACAATCTCCCACATGTCGCCTCTAACATAACTTAGCCACACATGAACTTTTCTCCCCCTCTAACATATTCGGCTACACACAAACATTTACTTACACCAATAGACCCATAAACCACTGTCACCTCCCCAGCACCTCAAACAAACATCCTCTACCCCTCCACTCAACTGACCCAGCGACCCCGTCCTACCCTAAATTCCCCGCTCCTCCTTAGCTCACACCAAAAATTTCCCTGCTCCTCCTTAGCTCACACCAAAATTCAACTGACCCAGCGACCCCGTCCTACCCAAAATTCCCCGCTCCTCCTTAGCTCACACCAAAATTCCCCACTCCTCCTTATCTCACATCACTACACACTCACCCCCTTGACCTCCCCTTTACTCACATAAATCAATATACACCCACACTAATTGACCCTTCAACCACTGCCACCGCCCCAGCACCTCTAACAAACATCCTCTACCCCTCCATCTCAACTGATCCTACCCAAAACTCCCCGCTCCTCCTTAGCTCACATCACTACACACTCACCTCCTTGACCTCCCCGACACCGCCACCACCACATGTATTTAAACGTATGCTTTGCCTCAATAAAGTCTCAGATCGGCTGAGAAAGTCTGTGCATACAGACGAAACGTACCACCCTGTGACTTGTTTTGAGTTGATCATTTCTTGACCACTTTCCTTCTATCTACTGCATATATATATATTTAAGACACACACACACACATTCACACACACAGTTATACAGACAAACAGAAAGACATTGAAAGAGACCGAGACAGTGAGAAAGAAAGAGAGAGAGGGAGAGGGGGAAGTGAGGGTGTGAGTGTAATTATGAGTTCATGTTTTTAAGACACTCCCTCTCTCTCTCTCTCTGTCTCTCTCTCTCTCTCTCTCTCTCACACACACACACACACACAAACACACGCACACACACACACACACATATATACAGGCAGACAGACGAACAAACAGAAAAGCTGTGTGTGTGTGTGTGTGTGTGTGTGTGAAGAGAGAGAGAGAGAGAGAGAGAGAGAGAGAGGTGTATGTTGGATCATGTGCTCATGTTTTTAAGATACACACAGACGAACAGACAGAAAGTCAGAGAGAGAGAGAGAGAGAGAGAGAGAGAGAGAGAGAGAGAGAGAGAGAGAGAGAGAGAGAGAGAGAGAGAGTGTGTATGTGTTACTGAGGATGTGATTTGGCTCCTGTGTTCATGTTTTAAAGACACACACACGCACAGATCTACAGACATACAGAGACGCAGTGTGTGTGTGTGTGTGTGTGTGAGAGAGAGAGAGAGAGGGGGGGTTACTGAGGGTGTGAGATGTTTGTGCTCATACTTTTAAAAACACACACACACAGATATAAGGACAGACGGATAGACAAACAGAGAGGCATTGAGAGAGAAAGAGAGCATTGAGAGAGAGAGAGAGAGAGAGAGAGAGAGAGAGAGAGAGAGAAGAGAGAGAGAGAGAGAGAAAATGTACGGATGTTGTCTCCTATCAAGGGTGCATTATTCTATCGGAATTGTTCTTGTCATTTAAACTCCTGCCCAGATAAACGACAGCTGTTGATATCTTTTGTCGCTGGCACCCTCACCACCCGCCAAAGCCCGACTCTTGCTATCAGCCCAAAAGCCTCGACATTTCCTCCCTGGTAGAGAGAGACACTTTTCTTTTAAAAGCGCCACCACCTGGTCAGACAGCCGTCCATTCGAAACATTATCTCAAGCGGCAATGAATCGACGAAAGCCAACTTTTCAAAAGAAACAAACGAGAAACGTTTGTTTTTAGAGAAACCAATCTTATTCTTTGTCTCACGTGAGGCATAACTATATATATATATATATATATATATATATATATATATATATATACTAGCAATATATGCACCTTCCGGTTGCAAGTATTTAAGTTTTAATGTAATGAAATATCGTATTAAATTAGAAACGCTAATGAAACTAAATAAGAATGCAGATAAAAGATTTGAAACAGAGGGATATAATCGAAAAATAGAACAACTGAAATTTACTCTTCCATCACTCACGTCTTTCATTGTTATTTTTTCTAATTTAAGTATTTAGTTAAATTAAGAAGTAAAGAATAAAATGACACTTATCTTTTCTTGTTAATGGATTTCATTTAAGATTAATTGAAGAGATTTTTGCTTATATTCATTAAAATAAAACCAACAGTTAGAAACCAATAATACTAAGCATATATTTATTAAAATTACATTTCTAAAATCAATATGCAAATTAGCCTTCCCGTTCACACTGTAAACCGCTATTTTGTTGTATATATAAATACAATTGCATGTTATTTGTATGTAGATATGGTTAACAGTATAAATAATGTAAAACAATTTTATCAATAATTGAGGTTAAAATAAGGATAAATTCATGGTGAATGTGACGTCAATTACTAAGGGAATTGTGACTTGAGTAGTGCTTTAGTTTCGGTTACAGACAGAAAAACATACAATCTCCATTGTAATAAGATATATATATATATATTATATATATATATATATATATATAGTGTGAGATGGTCACTGTTTCAGCTTTTGCTGGAATGGCGCACCAAAGGCAGTATTATTAGTAGAGTGCTCAATATAAAATAGAGCTGTTATATAATATAATAAAATAAATATATAAAGGTTTTACATATCTATTTATTAGGTGACAAAGGAACATTCACGACCATATTGGTTTCATGCGATGCAATCATCAGGTGAAGATGTTTCAAATGCAAGGAAAATCGAATGTGTTTTTATGTGTGTGTGTGAACGTTTATGATTGTAAATATACATACATAAACATACATATAAACACGGTTATCTACGAACAGCATGGCACTTCATATATAATATATATATATATATATATATTATATATATATATATAATTTATACTAGCAAATATATGCACCTTCCGGGTGCAAGTATTTAAGTTTTAATGCAATAAAATATTTATTAAATTAGAAAGGCTAATGAAACTAAATAAGAATGCAGATAAAAAGTATTTTGTTAAAAGAGGAAGTAAAGAATAAAATGACAGTTATTTTATCTTGTTAATGGATTTCATTTAAGATTCATTGAAGAGATTTTTGCTTATATTCATTAAAATAAAAACCGAACAGTTAGAAATCAATAATACTAAGCACATATTTATTAAATTCGATTTTTTAATATCAATATGCAAATTAACCTTCCCATTCACACTGTAAACCGCTATTTTGTTGTGTATATAAATATAATTGCATGTTGTTAGTATGTAGATATGGTTAACAGTATTAATAATGTAAACATTTATTAAATAATGAGGTTTAAATAAAAAAAAATCATTGGGATGTGTATGTCAATAACTAAGGGAATGTACTTGAGTAGCGATATAGTTTCGGTTACAGACCGAAGAACACACAATCTCCATTATATAATAAGATATATATATATATATATGGTGTAAACAAAAGGCTTTACCCTAAGAAACACAAGAAGCAGGTGATATTCCGCACCAACAGTCACAGACGCAGACTACGCTGATAACCTCGCACTTCTTGTAGATATACCGGCACAGGCTGAGTCACTACTACATAGCTTGCAGAAGGCAGCAAAGAATATCGGTCTCTATGATAAACTGAGTTCACGAGCTTCAAAAAGAAAGGAGGCATCTCCACACTTGATGATAAGCCTCTTACGCCAGTGGAACAATTCACATACCTAGGTAGTAATATCTCATCCACAGAAATCAATGCCTTTCCTATACACGTATAGGAAAGGCATGGTTGGCTACAAACAAATTAGAAATCCAATCTTACTGACAAGTTAAAGCGAAAAATTCTTCCAGGCTGTGGTTATATCAGTACTGCTGTATGGTGGCACCACTTGGACCCTGACGAAGCGCCTTGAGAATAAGCTAGATGGGAGCTGCACAAAAATGCTACGTGCAGTCTTGAACAAGTCGTGGAAACAGGACCCCACAAGGAAGCAATTATATGGCTACCTGCCCCCATCTTACAAACTATCCGGGTGAGACGGACTAGGCATACAAGACTGCTGGAGAAGCAAGGATGAGGCTCATAAGCGCGGAAGCCAACACATAGACATGCTAACGTAGGCCGCTCACTAAGGATTGACCAACTATGTGAGGATGCTGGATGCTGTGCAGAAGACCTGCCAGGGGCAATGAATGATAGGGATTGTTGGCGAGAGAATGTCATGGATATCCGTGCTAGTTGAATGATGATGGTGTAATGGTTAGCAAGTTAGATTCGCAGACCATTTTAATGAGTTCGATTTTCATTGGGCGCCGTTTTTCTGGCCTTGTGCCACATCTCAACTAAGCTTAGTAAATAACTAGAGCCACCTTACGTGGTGTAATGGTTAGCAAGTTAGATTCGCAGACCATTCTTAATGAGTTCGATTCTCATTGGGCGCCCCGTTTTTCTGGCCTTGTGCCACATCTCAACTAAGCTTAGTAAATAACTAGAGCCACCTTACGTGGTGTAATGGTTAGCAAGTTAGATTCGCAGACCATTCTTAATGAGTTCGATTCTCATTGGCACCCCGTTTTTCTGGCCTTGTGCCACATCTCAACTAAGCTTAGTAAATAACTAGAGCCACCTTACGTGGTGTAATGGTTAGCAAGTTAGATTCGCAGACCATTCTTAATGAGTTCGATTCTCATTGGGCGCCCCATACTCCTGGCCTTGTGTGACATATAAACCAAGCTTAGTAGATAACTATAAATATGTACATATTTATAATTCTATCCACATGTCTCCTGCAAGCTAACTCGCTCATTTACTCTCTCTCTCTCTGTCTCTCTCTCTCTCTGTGTCTCTCTCTCAGTTTATCACAGTGCTTATGTACGCATCTATCTATCCAACTCTCTCTCCCTTTTACTCTCTCTCTCTCTTTTACTCACTCTCTCTCTCTTTCTCACTATCTATTTCACTCCGCCTCTCTATGTCTCTCTCTGTCACTCTCTGTATGTTTATGTCTCTGTCTGTCTGTCTCTGTCTGTCTGTCTCTCTGTCTCTCTCTCTCTCTCTCTCTATATATATATATATAGAGAGAGAGATAGACAGACAGACAGAAACAGAAAGATACAGAGAGTGACAGAGAGACAGAGAGAGACATAGAGAGGCGGAGTGAAATAGATAGTAAGAAAGAGAGACAGAGAGAGAGAGAGAGTAAAGAGAGAGAATAAAAGAGAGAGTATAAGAGAGAGAGAGAGAGAGAGAGTAAGAGAGAGAGAGAGAGTTGAATAGATAGATGCGTACATGAGCACTGGAATAAACTGAGAGAGAGAGAGAGAGAGAGAGAGAGAGAGAGAGAGAGAGATAAAGAGATAGATAGAGAGAGAGAGAGAGAGGACATATATATATATATATATATATATATATATATATATATATATATGTAATATCAAATATATATATATATATCATTATTCTGGTCATGTCGTGCTAGCAGCACGGATATCCATGATGATGATGATGATGATGCTGATGTGTATATATATATATATATATATATATATATATAAAAATCCCCCACACACAGACACACACACACACACACACACACACACATATATATATATATATATATATATATATATATATATATATATATATTATATATATATCCTAGCTTTTAAACTAAAGAACAGGTGCAGCTCTTCAGTATCAAACCTCCAAATGGTATGATCTATCAGAAAGCCTGCAAAGAGCAGCTGCCTTTTTGGAGACGTGGGTAGGCCTTAAATTTTTGCAGAGACAGACGCTTCTAAGAAAATCATTACATCTTTTCAAAGACAATGTGTCGTTCTTCTCGAGATGCCTTCTCGTCCGGTGCCATTACAAAGGTTTTCCATCTTCGTTTTCTTCTGTGGTTATGAGCGAATCGACTTGTCGGTTTGTTCCGTGAAAACAACACTGGCTGTTAAACGAATCTCCCTTTGAAAATCTAAGAGAGTTTCTTTTGTAATCTATAGCCCTGATGAAACCGCAAATAGACACCTTATTGTGGTGTATCTGTCAGCAAGCAGGTTTGTAAATCATTACCTTAATACTCATCGGGACAATTGTTATTGTCTGGTAGTAATGTTAAGTCAGAGGAGTGGCCTATTGACGGTATCAGCTGGTCAAGCGAGGGAGTCTATTTGTATTGCTGGCTACAGCTCATAATTCGTTTCTCTCTCTCTCTCTCTCTCTTCTCTCTCTCTCTCTCTCTCTCTCTCTCTCTCTCTCTCTCTATATATATATATATATATATATATTAATATATATATTGGGAGAATATGTGCTTAATTGAAGTCATACCTAATTTTGAAAATTAATTACTTGATAATTAATGAATTAGGCGGGCATATCTGTTTAAATGTAGGGCTAAACAAATCGAGAAAAGTCAATATCTGCATGTACATTTCGGTATATTATGCCTCATCAACAGAGTTATAGACAGGAAACTGCTATATATACTCTGCTGATGAGGCATAATATGCCGAAATGTACATACAGAGATTGACTTTTCTCGATTTGTTTAGCCTTACATTTGAGCATATATGCCCGTCTAAATTCATTAATTATTAACTAATTAATTTTCAAAATTAGGTATGACTTCAATTAAATTAGCATTCTCCCAAAAATTGTCACTAAGGCCATATCAAACACATTGTTTGTTTGTTTACTTTCATATATATATATATATAAGTCATTCACAGACACGTGTTTCAGCGTTTCACGCCTCTTCAGTGTGGCTAGACACAACTATCTTTGGCTAGTGTCCAACTTAGACTGGCTATTTTCCTGCCTGATAATCTTATCCCCTCGTTCACTGACAGGTGTGGCGGGACTGGTGTCTTTAAACTATTAAATACATAGGTTTGTTTATGTATTTTACGGTCACTGCGAGATCAAGTTTCCGGGAACACACACACACCACACACACACACACACACACACACACCACACATATATATATATATATATATTATATATATATATATAATATATATATATAGTTTTGTTCGATCCTTTCTAATTTTCTGGCCATCTTTTTGGTGTCAGGGTGAAATCTTTGGTGGATTGCTACACCAGTTCCATCCTGACACAAAAAGATGGCCAGAAAATTAGAAAGGATCGGACAAAAACTCGTCCGACAAGAATTGTCTGTACAGTTTAACACAATATATATATATATATATATATATATATATATATATATCTTCTTATTATAATGGAGATTGTGTGTTTTTCTGTCTGTAACCGAAACTATATTACTACTCAAGTCACAATTCCCTTAATTATTTACGTCAAATTCTCCATGATTTCATTCTTTTAAACCTTCAGTTATTAATAAAAATTGTTTTGCATTATTAATACTGTTGACCATATCTACGTACTAACAACATGCAATTGTATTTATATATACAACAAAATAGCCGTTTACAGTTTGAACGAGAAGGCTAATTTGCATATTGATATTTAAAATTTTATTTTAATAAATATATGCTTAGTATTATTGATTTCTAATTGTTTGGTTTTATCTTAAGAAATATAAACAAAAATCTTGTGGATAAATCTTAAAAGAAATTTATTTACAAGAAGAAATAACTGTAATATTATCCTTTACTTCCTATTTTAACTAAACAGTTTAAATTAGGAAAATTTACCAATGAAAGAGGGGAGTAACGGAAAATGATGGAATAGTTACTTTCAAATTTGTTCTATTTTTCAATCATACCCCCTCTGTTCCAAATTTTTTATCTGCATTCTTATTCAGTTTCATTAGCCTTTCTAATTTAATATGATATTTTATTATATTAAAACTTAAATACTTGCACCCGGAGGGTGCATATATTTGCTAGTATATATAACAGACAGAAACTGTGTTACATTTTAGGTATCTTGTTTATTAATATCTTATTATAATGGAAATTATGTATCTGTCTGTCTGTAATCAAAATTACGTCACCATCGAGTCACAATTCTTTAGATATTTACGTGATATTCTCAATTGAATAGTCATTATGTAAAGTAAGTAAAGTCGTCGGGGTGGCCTAAAGTCGGTATCAGCCAATCAGCAAGGGAGTCTATCCCCTTTTCACTTGCGCTAGACCAACGAGATTATTTTATCGTCTGAGGTGGATCACCACACCTACCACCAGCTCCTTACTTTACCGCACAGATCCCTGTGCTACTCATACGCTGAGTTGGCGAGGACCGGTATCGAACTAGGAACCTTGTGGTTTCTAGCCGAACGCTCTACCGACTGAGCTAACTCGGCCCCTTCAAGTCATTATGTAATCTTAATCAATTAATCTTAAATTAAAGTCTAGCGTAAAACAACGTATATTATTAACGAGTTTAGCATTCTCTAAAGTGCATTATATATCACGAAGTAATAAAAATATTTGGTGTTGATAATGTTGCTCATACCGGTTTTTGAGGAAAACATATCTAAAAAATTATTACTGGGTATTATTATTACATAATCTATGCATATTTTATTGTCAACCCCCTGTATTTCTGAAGGGATGGCCCCTTTTCATATCACGGGCGGGACTTTCCATGGAATATTACAGAACGCCCGCGAAATACGTGAAGTCACGTGGGGCCGAGTTAACCCTCAGTTCCAGCTTGGACGTCAGGCAGAAAGCATGTCTGCCTTAGCTGGGATCAAATGTACACGCTCGTTGTGTTAGTTAGAAGAAGTTTAAGCAATAAAAGTTTAAAGAAATAATATGGTGTTCTTGCTTGATGAATGTTTTGGCAAAAAGACTGACCAAGAAGAAAGAATGCATCAAAGACGAACAGCCAACAAGAATCTAGAAATAGAATTCAACATGGAGAGAAAGAATAGAAACGACTAGAGATCACCAAATGGCCTAAGAAGTAAGTAATGCAAAATGCATATGCATCTCTCTGTCTACCTGTGTCTATCTCTCTCGTAATTGGGTCCGTAATCATGAAATTTTGGATTTCCAAATTTTAATTGCTGTAATTGTTTTCGGTGAATTTTACGTGATATTTTGCGACGATTTTTTGGTACGATAAAATTAAAGTACTCAATGCATATAGTGTCATTTTTTAACCGAAGGTCGAATAAAGAGTCCTCCACAGAAGCTAGCATAATTGCCACCCGGTAGGGAGACTCTTGGGCTAGTATAATGTTCGAATTTTATTTTCGAAACTCGGTCGTATTTATTTAAAAATACGAGACAGTTGTTTTGAATTAAAATAAAGTGAAAATACAAGAAAAAAAAGATATTCTAAAAGATGGGGGGAAATATTTACATTTACTTGTCGATAAAAAAATCTGGGGAGCATATAAAATATCGCTTTCTTATCGCATTAACGCGTTGATTATAACACCTTCAAACCAATAAAAAAAGATGTATGTCAATAAAAACGCCTTCAAACCGTAAATAATATATACATTAAAGAGGGGGGGGGAAATATTTACTATTACTTATAAAAGTAATAAAAATCTTGGTGGAGGGGCGGAATATCGCATTAAGCACGGCTTTTAAGCTTGTATAATGTTCAACTAGAAATAATAAAATTCTCGTATCTTTAGAAGAAAATTAACGATCCTCTACATATTTTCAATTTCTCCTTTACAGTGTCCTTTGCATCGCCATAACCTCTTTATTTGACCTGTAGTTGCTTTCGTCGTTCTGTCTCTGGGTTAATAGATTACAAAATTTAATGGATTGTAAAGAAATTCAACAGGCACGGAAATTACACTACTGTCAAGAAGTTTCACTCAAAATAACCGCCATTAGCGTCCATCACAGCCTTGATCCTGCTCCGGAACCTGGAGCAAGCTGATATTACAGTTTCCCTGGGAAGGGTCTCAAAAACTACCTTAATTCTGTCCATTAACTGGTCTTTTGTAGTACTGGCACGGCGATTGGTGTCTTTTTCAACAATGCCACATACATAATAATCCATGGGGTTAAGATCTGGGGAGTTCGGAGGCCAAACATTAGGACTAGTGCAGTCGTAAGAAATTGTTGACAACCATTTTTGACTTTTCCCAGAGGTGTGGTAGGGGGCCGAATCCTGCTGCCATACATATGGCCTACCATTGGCTACCCTTGTTATATATGGTTTGAATGTTTAGCAACTCCACGTAGACATCTGAATTCAACCTGATACCCTCTCTGAAAAAATGTGGAGGCATCACATCACCCTCAGAGGACACACATCCGAAAACCATCATAGTTTGGTGGAATTTAGTATGCATGGCAGAGGAGTGTCCTTTAGATTGTATACAAGCCTTCTTTTATTCTGCGTTTTGTGCTTTTGATCTTGGCAAAAGTTTTTCGTATCGGAAAAGCACCAGATTGTTTGTGGTTCGGTAGGATGTTTCACTTTGCTCAGAAGTTCCTTCGCCTTTGTCAGGCGATTTTCACGGACCTTTTCTGGAATCAGTTGACCTCTGCGACGCGTGTATGAGTAGTCGCGAAGGTCTTCGTTGAGTGCAAGCTTCATGGTAGAGGCTGAAACATTCAATTCGCGTGACAAAACCCGATTTCCAATGCCAGGGTCCTTCAACACATTTTTTCTGCAGATTTTCGAGGAATTCTCCTGTACGAACGAAATAAGATGGTCTGTTACGTTGCTTTCTTCTAGCCACAGTCTTGTAGTCTTTATTGCAATTCTCCAGTTCATGCCTGATTGTTTTTAATGTGGTCAGGGAGTATTGGGCAGCAACCATAATCTCCTTATATTTTACGGCTTTTGGGGGTTTTTTTTCCTTTTTTCTAGATTTTTCTTAATTAGAACTTGTTTTTTTTAAATTCATTTATTTATTTATTTATTTTCTAAAAATGGACCAATCTTTTTCTTTTTTTTTTCTTTCCGCATATATTTTCACTCTAAAACCAATTAATTTCTTCTTTTTTTTTGTTTTTTTCGGCATTTTTTCATTATTTCTTTCTTCCAATTCTCTTTTCGTTGAACTTTTGCTTTTGTCTTTGCTTGTTCGTAATCTTTTATTTATTTATTTATTTTTTGTTAAATCGAAATCCTGGACTCTCTTTCCTTTCATTCTTTTATTTACCCTTTCTTTTTCTTTTTATCTCTTGTCAGGGAACAGCCCCCCATCCCACCCAACATTGACTCCACAAAAACATCTAAACCTAACTTCCCACGCAAAGTAAAGAATATGATATTACTTCATTAGTCGGCTATTATTGATGCCAAAAAATCGAGGCGTACCAAATTTCATTAATACGACTTTTAACCGGAACGTATGGGGCCATTTTTTATTATAAATCGAGAACTAGTTCCGCGGCCTTGATTCAACTTGTTGACGAGATCCTGCAGGGTATAACTGTACGGACAAACTCACTCGTGGTTTATATTGAGATATAAGCTGGAATGCTAGCTAGATAGCCAGATAGATAGATAGATATGAATAAACTGAGATAGATAGATAGATAGTTAGAGAGATAGAGAGATAAAGAGATGGATAATTAGGTGGATAGATAGATAAGTATGAACATACTGATATATATATATATATATATATATATATATATAATATATATATATATATATATATATCAGTATGTTCATACTTATCTATCTATCCATCTATTTATCCATCTCTCTCTCTCAAACTATCTATCTATTTATCTCAGTATGTTCATATCTATCTATCTATCAATCCAGCCATCTATCTATCAGTATTTTCATATCTATCTATATATCTATCTATCTCAGTATGTTAAGGAATGAGGAAGTAAATAATAATAACAGCAAGAATGAGTGAGTGAAGAAGAAGAAGAAAAATAAGAAGACCATCATCAACAACAACAACAACAATAACAACAAGTGTTTAGAAAAAGAGAAATTTAACGACCACAGCAATAAAAACCATAATGGAATAGAGAAATGAAAATAAAAGTCGTAGAAGAAATAGAGAAGGAGAAAAAGATTAACAACAGCAACAACAATAACATTCTTGAAGAAGAAGAATGAAGAAAGATAAAGAAGAAGAAAAATATAGAAGAAAAATGAAGAAAGGTAAAGAAGTAGAAGAAGGAGGAGGATGGGGGAAGAAAATATAGGAATGAAACAAAGTCAAACGTATTTAGAGAAGAAAACAAAATTCATAAAGTTATTTACTAAGAAATATGAGACATCCAATGAAAATCGAATTCACTAGGAATGATGACCAAATCTACCTTGCTATCCATCACACCTAGGTATAGTTATTTACTAGGTTTAGCTTAGATGTGGCACAAGGCCACAAATATGAGGCAACCAATGAGAATCGAACTCACAAAAATGGTCTGTCAGTTAGCTTGCTTAACCATTATACCACGTGAGGAACTCGGATAATGTAGGTATAGTTACTTACTAAGTTTAGCTTAGATGTGGCACAAGGTCAGAAGTATAGGGCGCCCAGAGAGAATCGAATTCACTGAGAATGATCTGCGAATCACGCATGCTAACCATTACACCACGTGATGTGCCCTTAGTTCTTTGCTAAGCTTAGCTAATATGTGGCACTAGACAAGAACTATGGTACACCGAATGAGAATCGAACTCACTAACAATGGTTAGTGAATTTGGCTTGCTAACCATTATACCACATAAGCCCCCCCCCCCAGTTTTTTTTGGTTAGTAATTTACTAAGCATATCTTTGATGTGGCACAAGGCCAGAAGTATCGGGCACCCAATGAAAATCGAACTCACAAACAATGGTCAGTAAATCCAGCTTGCTAACCATTACACCTAGGTGTAGTTATTTACTAAGTTTAGCTTAGAGATGGCACAAGGCCAGAAGTATAGGGCGCCCAGAGAGAATCGAATTCCCTAACCATGGTCTGCGAATCTAGCTTGTTAATCGTTACACCACGTGAGGTACCCAGAAAATCTAGGTACAGTTACTCACGAAGTTTAGCTTAGATGTAGCACAAGGTCAGGTGTATGGGGCATCCAATCAGAATTGAACTCACTAACAATGATCTGCGGATCAAGCGTCCTAACCATTACATCACGGGAGTTTTTTTTATTGTATATTTATTAGCGTAGCTTGGTTGTAGCACAAAACCAGAAGTATAGGGCACCCAATACGAATCAAATTCGCTAACTATGGTCTGCGAATCTAGCGTGATCACCATTACACCACGTGAGGTGCCCAATTATTTACTAAGCTTAGTTTAGATGTGACACAAGGTCAGAAGTATGGGGCACCCAATGAGAGTCGAACTCCCTAACAATGGTCTGCGAATCTAGCTTGCTAAATATTACACCACGTGAAGTGCCCATAGTTATTTTCTAAGCTTAGCTAAGATGTAGCACTAGACAAGAACTATGGTACACCGAATGAGAATCGAACTCACTAACAATGGTTAACGAATTCAACAGGCTTTGAATTCAGAGTTTTCCTTCTCCTAGACCAGTTGCCTAACCAAGGTTAAAGAGCCCAGTCTGCCCTACTATTTATCCAAAGCTAGAGGGAGAGTCGGATTCATACCTTTCCCAAGGGTATTAGCGCTAAGTGAAATGCAATTACCTCAGCCAGGATTTGAACTCGGCGCGACGAGTCCTTTTCCTACGACTTTAACCATTACACCACGCGTTTCCTAAACAACAACAACAACATATAAGCCGATAGGAAATAAGAGAATAAAGATTTAGAAAAAAAATTAGGAAGAAGAAAAAAATCTGAACATTCTTCATTCCCTTTCATTTCTATATCGAAAATCTCTCCATCCTTTATAATACTGAACCCATACCCAGTCTCTCTCTCTCTCTCTCTCTCTCTCTCTCTCTCTCTCTTTCTCTCTCTCTCTCTCTCGCTCTCTGTGTGTCTCTCTCTCTCACCCCCCACACACTCACTCGCTCGCTCACTTGCTCTCTCTCTGTCTCTGTCTCTCTTTTTCTCTGTCTCTCTATCTCTGTCTCTGTCTCTGCTTGTCTCGCTTTTTATAATTCTTCCCTTCTTCTTCATCTATATGTTAATTCATCTATCCTCCCCACTCTCTCTCATTCTGTCTCTCTGTCTGTCTCTGTCTCTCTGTCTGTCTCTGTCTCTCTGTCTCTCTCCCCCCACACACACATGGTGATACACACACACACTCGCCCGCTCACTCGCTCTCTCTTTCTCTCTCACACACGCCCGCGCTCACTAACTCGCTCACTCTCTTTCTCTCTCTGTCTTTCTCTCTCACAGACACACACCAGCACACACCCGATCACCCACTCACTCGCTCTCTCTCTCTCTCTTCTATCTCTCTCTCTCTCCCTTTCTATCTCTCTCTCACACTCTCTCTCCATTTCTATCTCTCTCTCACACACTCTCTCTTTTCTTTCTCTCTCTCTCACACACACTCTCTCTCTCCCTTTCTTTTCTCTCTCTCTCCCCTTTCTCTCTCTCTCTCTCACACACACTCTCTCTCTCTTTCTTTCTTTCTTTCTCTCCCTTTCTCTTTCTCTCTCTCGCTCGCTCTCTTTCTTTCTCTCTCTTTCTCTCCCTTCTCTCTCTCTCTCACACACTCTCTCTCTTTCTTTTTCTCTCTCTCCCTTTCTCTCTCTCTCTCTCTCTCACACTGTCTCTCTTTGTTTCTCTCTCTCCCTTTTTCTTTCTCACACACTCTCTCTCTCTTTCTTTCTCTCTCTCTCCCTTTCTCTCTCTCTCTCACACACACTCTCTCTCTCTCTTCTTCTGCTCTCTCTCACACACTCTCCCTTTCTCTCTCTCTCCCTTTCTCTCTCTCTTTGTTTCTCTCTCTCACACTCTCAGTTCTCTCCCTTTATTTCTCTCTCTCCCCGTTTCTCCCTCCCCCTTTTCTCTCTCTCTCTCTCTCTCTCTCTCTCTCTGCTTCCTTTCCTCCATCAGACAATCCCAACTATTTTACTTCTTCATCATCACTCTCATTATTATTCTCCACTCCCACTCCTACACACACACATACACACACACATATATACACACATACACACACACACACACACACACACACACAAAGGGTTCTCTAAGTACCCCCACCCGACCCCCTCTAATCCACCCCGTCCGCTAACCTACATTCTCACGCCACCCTCTTCCACATCCTACACGCCTGTAAACTTAGACCTAATTTCGTTTTCATGCAAGAATTGCGTCCTTTGAGTTGATATCCTGTACGCATCCGACAATTATTATGTAATCTACAGAAAGATTATTGGTCCCGACAGCAAAGAATGGAATAATAAAAAGAACAAAATGACGAGGGGTGGGGAGTTGTAGGGGGGGGCTTTGAGGTGGGGGAGTAGACATGGGGTGGGGATGGGCAGGGGCTATGATAGAAATGAAATTAAAAACCAAAAAGAGAAAAAAAGATGATTTATGATTAACCCTATCAAATTTGATTGTTCTTGTTATAAGCATGTATTCACGCAACCCCCCCCATGGACAGGATGTGACACAAGGTCAATTTTTATGCGGGGTACAACTGACTTGAATTCAGAGTTTACCAAGACTAAATGTCCAAGTCTGCCCTACTATTTACCCATAACTAGTTAGTAGGATGACAGCACCAATAGATTCATGCTTTTCCGTCTCTCTGGGCGCCCTATACTTCTGGCCTTGTGCCACCTCTAAGTTATAAAATAAAATAAAAACTCCCGTGATGTAATGGTTAGCACGCTTGGTCCGCAGATCATTGTTAGTGAGTTCAATTCTCATTGGATACCCCATACTTCTGGTCTTGTGCCACATCTAAGCTAAACTTCGTGAATAACTGTACTTAGATAATCCGGGTACTTCACGAGGTGTAATGATTAGCAAGCAGATTCACAGACCATTGTTAGTGAGTTCGATTTCTCTCTGGCACCCTATACTTCTGGCCTTGTGCCACCCCTAAGCCAAGCTAAGTAAATAACTATACCTAGATTATCCAGGTACCTCACATGGTATAATGTTTAGCAAGCTAGATTTATCCTGTCCATGGGGAATGCTTGCGTGAATACATACAATGTATTCACGCAAGCCTTCCCCCATGGACAGGATGTGACACAAGGTCAATTTTTATGCGGGGTACAACTGATTTGAATTCAGAGTTTACCACGACCAAACGTCCAAGTCTGCCCTACTATTTACCCATGACTAGATTCATGCTTTTCCGTTACAGTTGTTATTGTGTGTATTCATGCAAGCATTCCCCCATGGACAGGATGTGACACAAGGTCAATTTTTATAGAGAGTACTACTGGTTTGAATTCAGAGTTTACCTTCTCCTGGTTTTACCCAGACTAAACACCAAGTCAGCTCTACTATTTACCCATAACTAGGTAGTGGGGTGACAGAACCAACTGATTCATGCCTTTCCATTACGGTTGTTTTTCTTGTATGTATTCCCACAGCCACTCCCCCATGAATAGGGTGTGGCACAAGGTCAATTTTATGCAGAAAGGCCAGTTTAGCTGAGTTGTTTGAGTGTTCGACTGGGAACCTCAAAGTTTCTGGTTCATAAACTTCTTTCTTGTTGGACTGGACATTTCTTTTTTTTAATAATCAATTAACAAGACTTGATTGTTTTCTGATAAAGCTTTATTTAATCAACCTAGCCCATGATTGATTCCGCAGGGAGCAAGCGAATTTCTAGTCCAATCGCTCTGAAATCTCTGGTCGCTCTGAAATTAATTCTCACGCGTCTGTAACGGTGCGTTTTTCAAGGGGTCAAGTAAAAAGGTTATTACCCACCAATAACTGTCGAGTATCGTTCCACTAGACCTCGTCATTCTGAATCTAACGAAATCTAGTCAAAATATTCTAACTACACGTACGTGCGCAAATCATTAACTGCTTATGAATTATGTAACAAAGCAAAGAGGTTGAAATAAATCAATATCTTATTATTTAATGATTTCTTTTATTTATTCATATTTTACTCCGTATATATGAATATATGTGCACATTTATACTGGACATCGCCAACTCAGCGATACATAACGGGTGCAAGAAAAATAAAACATTTAATACAAAAACACGGACATAAAATGGGGGTTCAGTTTATTTTATGGTAGGAATTTACGAGCAAATAGTCCTTTATTACCCTTCATTGTTATTAAAAACACATTTTATGATATTTTCGTGTTAAAACATGCAGTCCTAATGATTTGAACAACTTGGCAAAAAAAGAGTATCATTTATGGAGATTCGATAATGGCAGAACATTTACTTCCGGTTTCTTTACTAACAAAACAAACAAGGGCATAACTCATTGCCTTATTTTTATTTCTAAGACTTTTTTTTCTTTTAAAATTTTTTGGATGAATTTAATTGTTTAGAATGCATCAAAAATGAATTACATATGTAATATGCAAAATATATTACATATGTAATTTATTTTTAACACATTTTAAACAATTAAATTCGACCAAAAAACTTGGGAAAACTTCTCCGACAAGGTTCCTGATCACGACAAGAAGGTTCCTGAGTTTGACAAGAAATACCTGAAGAAGGCCGGAGGTTGTACATGTTTGTTTTTGTTTTTAACTCCCTCACAGACAAAAAATAGGGTGTAAATTTGGTAATCTTGAACTTTAAGTCACTAAATTCCTACCATAAATTGTACTTGCACATTATTTAGAATTAACTCAATTGTTACTAAAAACACTTTTATATATTATTATTCATATTTTTGCTTGAAGGCAATTACAATGCGTATATCGCATAAAATTCGATAATTATAGAAGATAATAATGACAAGTGAATTTCGGTAAAGAATTATTCTGTGTGTAGAACATCGTACAGACTGTTTCAACTTTAGTAAGTCTCATCAGCGATGTATACTAACGATTTCCCTCCGACAGAAATCGAAACCGGTACTTCAACAGGATAGTCAGAAACCAAACTGCTTCGGCCACGATACAGCACGTGAAAATGATATTTTCGTGTTAAAACATGCAGTCCTAGTGATTTAAACATTGCGTCAAAAAAGGGTATCTTTACGGCATTTCGATAATGGCAGAACATTTACTTCCGGTTTCTTTGGAAACAAAACTAAAAAAGGGACATCAATCTCATTGACTTATTCTTTTTTTTTTCTTTTAAGATTTTTTGGCCAAATCTAATTATTTATAATATATTAAAAATGAATTACATATGTAATATGAAACTATCTATTAATTAGCTATTTTCTATACACAGTGTTGTGTTGGTTATTGATTTCTAAGACTTTTATTTTATTAAAAACATATTACATATATAATTTATTTTTAATACATCTTAAACAATTAAATTCGGCCAAACAATCTTAAATAAAAAAAAAATGAAAATAATAATACTTCCTCTGGTTTCCATATTCTCCAGTCTTTTTTCAAACCTTTTTGGGACCGAAACTTCAATATCCGAAATAATTTAATGCGTCTGAAAATATGCTGAGTTGACAAGGCCGGTATTGAAACAGGAACCCGGCGATTCATAGACAAGTGCTCTACCGACTGAGTTAAATAGGTCCCTTGATTCATTCTAAATCACGCTCTTTCTTTCTCTCTCTCGTTCTTTCTTTCTTTCTTCTTCTCCCTCTTTATTTTATTTATCATATACTGAGTTGGCGAGGGCCGGTATTGAAACAGGAACCCTGCGATTCATAGACAAGTGCTCTAGCGACTGAGTTAAATAGGTCCCTTGATTCATTCTAAATCATGCTCTTTCTCTCTTTACTCTCTCTATTCTTTCTTTCTTTCTTTCTTTTTCTCCTCTTTATTTTATTTATCATATGCTGAGTTGGTGAGGGCCGGTATTGAAACAGGAACCTTGCGATTCATAGACAAGTGCTCTACCGACTGAGTTAAATAGGCCCTTGATTCATTCTAAATCACGCTCTTTCTTTCTTTACTCTCTCTTTTTCTTTCTTTCTTTCTTTCTTTCTTCTTCTTCCCCTCTTTATTTTATTTTCATATGCTGAGTTGGCGAGGGCCGGTATTGAAACAGGAACCCTGCGATTCATAGACAAGTGCCTACCGACTGAGTTAAATAGGCCTCTTGATTCATTCTAAATCACGCTCTTTCTTTTTCTCTCTCTCTCGTTCTTTCTTTCTTTCTTTCTTTTTCTACCTCTTTATTTTATTTATCATATGCTGAGTTGGCGAGGGCCGGTATTGAAACAGGAACCTTGCGATTCATAGAAAAGTGCTCTACCGACTGAGTTAAATAGGTCCCTTGATTCATTCTAAATCACGCTCTTTCTCTCTCTCTCTCTCTCTCTCTCGTTCTTTCTTTCTCTCTCTCTTTCTTTCTTTCTTTCTTTTTCTCCCTCTTTATTTTATTTATCATATGCTGAGTTGGTGAGGGCCGGTATTGAAACAGGAACCTTGCGATTTATAGACAAGTGCTCTATAGACTGAGTTAAATAGGTCCCTTGATTCATTCTAAATCACGCTCTTTCTCTCTCTCTCTCTCTCTCTCTCTCTCTCTCTCTCGTTCTTTCTTTCTTTCTTTCTTTCTGTCTTTCTTTTTTCTCCCTCTTTATTCTATTTATCATATGCTGAGTTGGCGAGGGCCGGTATTGAAACAGAACCCTGCGATTCATAGACAAGTGCTCTACCGACTGAGCTAAATAGGCCCCTTGATTCATTCTAAATCACGTTCTGTCTTTCTTTCTTTCTTCTATCACCCCCTCTCTCTTCTTTCCACCTTTTTATCCCTCTTTATTTTATTTATCATATGCTGAGTTGGCGAGGGCCGTATTGAAACTAGAACCTTGCGACTCATAGACAATGCTCTACCGACTGAGCTAAATAGGCCCCTTGATTCATTCTAAATCACGTTCTTCTTTCTTTCTTTCTTTCTTTCTTTCTTTTTCCTCCATTCTTTTTATTTATGATATGCTGAGTTGGTGAGGGCCGGTATTGAAACAGGAACCTTGCGATTCATAGACATGTGCTCTATCTACTGAGTTAAATAGGCCCCTTGATTTCATTCTAAATCCCGCTCTTTCTTTCTCTCTCTCTCGTCCTTTCCTTCTTTCTTTCTTTCTTTCTTTTCTTTTTCTCCCTATTCTTTTTATTTATTTATGTCTCTTCTTCATGTCTTAATACCATACTTCCCATCCTTCTTTCATCTCTTTATATTTTTGTTGGAGCAGGTTGAAATCAGATGTCAAACAATCCCATTGATAACTTTGGAAGGTGCAAGCCTCTTCGGCTGGCTGGATGCCGCCGCCACCACGAGGAGTGGAGGGTGGTGTCAAGGAACGAGGCTTTGTTGCGCTTCTTGCTCTTATGAAGACAGGTGTTGGGCTTGATGCTCGCACTGTGTTACTCTGCAGACCCCATCTTTGCTCAAATGTACGAAGAAACACGCACATGCGTATAAAAGCATACACTCACACACAAAAGTATGCAACGTTATCATATATACACACACAGAACCCATCCTTTTGGCCTTGTGCCACATCTAAGTTAAGCTTAGTAAATAACTAAGGGCAGCTCACGTAGTGTAATGGTTAGCAAGTTAGATTTGCAGACTATTGTTAGTGAGTTCGATTCTCACTGATCGACCCATACGTCTGGCCTTGAGATATAACCTAAGCTTGGTATTTAATATACACACAGGGTACCTCGCGTTGTTTAATGGTTAGCAAGCTAGATTTGCAGTCCATTCATAGTGAGTTTTATTCTCAATGGGCGCCCCATACTTCTGACCTTGTGCCACATTTAAGCTAAGCTTAGTAAATAACTATATGCAGACAAGTAAAAAAGACAACTAATAATTGAAATATTGATTCGTTATTGATTACTAAACTTAGCACAAGGTCAGCAGTTTGGAGCACCCAGTGAGGAGCAAAACTCACAAAAAGTGGTCTGCACCTGTAACTCGTTAACTACTAAATGTACGTACGTAACGCTATCATGAATACACGCCAGTATAAAGATGAATAATAATTGAAACTTTGTCGTGCCGTAAAAAACAACTTCCAACCAATCAATCAACGAACATGCCTCCAGTGCACCGCTTTCGAGTTGTTGAATACCGACCCTTTGTTTCCTCACTGGCAATACTCCCAGTTCCACTCTGACTCGGAGTGGTTATAACTGCTAGGGTCCCAATTATGTGTTCAAAAAATGAGTTTTAAAAATGTGTTTAAAATGAGTGTTTTAAAAATTGAATGCACAACAATAATGAATAAAACAAAAACGTCTTCGGCATAAAATAACCGAACACGGGTTGACATGCCGTAAAATCCATCTATCCATTCCCCCAAAAATAATACAACATTTTTTTTTAAATGTTCGTCTGTTGCTCTATGAGTATTCTTTGTTTTCATTTTCATTCTTTTGTTTCTGCTATTCTCTT
>CM042180.1:32473615-32488615 GCA_023376005.1 Doryteuthis pealeii
TTTTGAAAACTTTTTTTTTTGCGTTTGCTTAATTGGCTAGTACTATGTTTCTATTAAATTGTCAAAAAAAAAAAAAAATGGTATGAAAGATATAAAATAATGCTGAGAATTTAAACATATGCCAACTTTTATAGAGGAGGAACGGAAGAAAAAATAGTTGTAATAAAAATAGTAAAATGTTTAACTTAAATTTGGTATAAGCCTTTCAAAAATTAATCATAATGTTAAGTTTTCTGAACGCCCATCCTTTGGCCAGTTAAAAGGACTTAAAGAAGTAAAGTCCTGAGCTATGAGAATCCTTTTTGGTAAGTGAATAAATCCTATTCCGCAAATAAGTCCTACCCCAGCGTATTGTTAAAGGTCCAGTGCAATAATCCTTATGAGGGTTCCGTCGTCCACGAAGGTTCAAAGTAAATATGCTCAGGTATGCTTAGGTATGCTCAGCTTAAGTTTGTTTTCACATCATCATCATCATCATCAATCATCAAAATCAGTGATTGGCCAAGAGTAGGGTCACATGGTTATCGCCGAGTCTATACAATAGGAGGTGGCTTTTAACACACGCCTTCATATCACAAAAATCTCAAAACAGTAATTTTACGAGTAGCGATCTTTAAATCATTAGAATATTGCTCAGGGATTCACAACCGCCATGCGCACTTGCTCCGGCTACTTAAATCTATTAAGGACTTGGAATATCCATAAATAAAACGTTACCGCCATTGAACATAGTGCCTTTATTAACGTTGTAGAGGGCGTCGTCAGTGATGTTGTAAAAGCTGGTTCCCCTGGAGTTTTCGGGTCTTACAGAATCCATATCTGATAAATAATTTGCGTGACTCCTTTCTTGACAGAAAGCCACGTGTCTATGGAAACAATAACAACATTAAAAAAACAACAACAAAAAAAAACAAAAACATGGCATTGTTTTAAGCAAACCTCATAATCCCGCCACACCAAATTTAAGTTGGCTTTCGAGTCTTGATGCACGGTGACACTGGGTAGACCATTCCGACAGGAAAGAAAAGAAGACAAAAAAACACAAAAAATTGGGTAAGGAATTGGTTATAATTCTGCCGATCAAGAAAACAACAGACACGGCCAGTTGGAAGAAACAAAAGAATGAAAAATGAAAACAAAAATACTCATAGAGCAACGACGAACATTAAAAAAAAAAAGTTGTATTATTAATGTAGGAATGGATAGATGGATTTTACGGCATGTCAACCCGTGTGGGTTATTTTATGCCGAAGACGTTTTTGTTTTATTCCATTATGTTGTGCATTTCAATTTTTAAAACACTCATTTTTAAACACTTTTTAAAACTCATTTTTTTAACACATAGTTGGGACCTAGCAGTTACTAACCACTCCGAGTCAGAGTGGAACTTGGGAGTATTGCCAGTGAGGAAACAAAGGGTCGTATTCAACAACTCGAAAGCGCGTGCACTGGAGGCAGGTTCGTTTGATTGATTGGATTGCGTTGAAGTTGGTTTTTTACGCAACGACAACAGTTTCAATTATATATGTTTATCTTTTTGTACTGGCGTGGTATTCATAAACGATAGCGTACGTACGTACATTTAGTTGGTTAACGAGCTTACGAGGTGAGTTACTTCTCCTCACTGCCGGTGCTCCAAACTGCCTGACCTTGTGCTAAGGTTTAGTAATTAAATAACGAATCAATATTTCAATTATTAGGTTGTCTTTCTGCTTTTTTTGTATACTTGTGTGGCCCATAGTTATTTACTAAGCTTATCTTAGATGCGGCACAAGGCCAGAAGTATGGGGCGCCATAAGAATAAAACTCACTATGCAATGGACTGCTAATTAGCTTATTAATCAGTACAAGAACTTAACGTGCCTTAGTTATTTACTAAGTTTAGCTTAAATGTGGCACAAGGCCAGAGGTATGGGGCGCCCATTGAGAAACAAACTCACTAAAAATGGTCTGCAAATCTAGCTTGAAATTTAACATTTTGAAAAAACATATGATGTTTGTTATGTAATTGCTGACAGATCTGTTTCGACCAAATCGATAAGTTGGTCTTTGATGAAGACCAACTTATCGATTTGGGTCCGAAAACAGATCTGTCCAGCAATTACATAACAAACATCATATGTTTATTCAAAATGTTAAATTTCATTACTGTTGGATTAATTTCCATCCTTATTATTCAAATCTTAGCTTGCTAACCATTAAACAGGTGGGGTACCCATGTGTGTAATATTAAATACCAAACTTAGGGATATATGTGGCTCAAAAAGCCAGACGTATGGGTCGATCCAGTGAGAATCGAACCACTAACCCATAGTCTGCAAAATTCTAACTTGTAACCATCTTCACCACTACGTGAGCTGCCCTTAGTTATTTACTTAAGGCTTAACTTAGATGTGGCACAAGGCTAAAAGGCATGCAGGTTCTGTGTGTGTGTATATATGATAACGTTGCATACTTTTGTGTGTGAGTGGTATGCTTTTATACGCATTGCGTGCTTTCTTCGTACATTGAGCAAAGATGCGCGGTCTGCCAGAGTACAGTGGCGAGCATCAAGCCAACACCTGTCTCATAAGAGCCAAGAAGCGCCAAACAAACCTCAGGTTCCTTGACACCACCCTCCACTCCTCGTGGTGGCGGCGGCATCCAGCCCAGCGAAACGAGGCTTGCACCTTCCAAAGTTGATCAATGGATTGGTTGACATCTGATTTTCAACCTGCTCCAACAAAAATATAAAGAGATTGAAAAGAAAGGATGGGAAGTATGGTATAAGCACATGAAGAGATAATAAATAAAAAGAATAGCCGAATAAAAAGCAAAGAAAGAAAAGAAAGAAAGAAAGAACGAGGAGAGAGGGAAGAAAGAGCGGATTTAGAATGAAATCAAGGGGCCTATTTAGCTCAGTCGTTAGTGCACTTGTCTATGAATTGCAAGGTTCTTTGTTTAATACCGGGCCCTCGCCAACTCAGCATATGATAAAATAAATAAAAGGGAGAAAAAAGAAAGAAAGAAAGAAAGAAACGAGCGTGATTTAGAATGAATCAAAGGGGCCTATTTAACTCAGTCGGTAGAGCACTTGTCTATTGGAACTCGCAGGCGTTCCTGTTTCAATACCGGCCCTCGCCAAACTCAGCGTTTATGATAAATAAAATTAAAGTAAAGTCGTCGCGCGTCTGGCCTAATGTCGTATCAGCCAGCACCAGCGAGGGGGAGTCTTCTCCCCTTTATCCACTAGCGACTAGCCCAAGGAGGATTTATTTTAGCATCCTGAGGTTGGAAGCGCCACACTTATCATTCGCTCCTACTCTTACCCGCACAGATCTCTGTGCTACTCATACCGCTTAGTTGGCGAAGGCGGTATCGAACTAGGCAACCTTGTGGTTTTCTAGACGAACGCTCTACCGACCTGAGCTAACCCTGACCATTAAAAAGGTGAAGGCAGAGAGCGGAGGGCGGAAGAAAGGAAAGAAAGAAGAAAGAGCGTGATTTAGAATGAATCAAGGGGCCTATTAAAATCAGTCGGTAGAGCACTTGTTACTATGATTCGCAAGGTCTTGCTTCGCATACCGCCCTCGCCAACTCAGCATATGATAAAATAAAATAAAGAGGGAATAAAAAAAGGTAAAGAAGAGAGAAGGGCGGATAGAAAGAAAGAAAGAAAGAAAGAAAGAAAGAAGACCGTGATTTAGGAACGAATCAAGGGGCCTATTTAACTCAGTAGATAGAGCACATGTCTATGAATCGCAAGGTTCATAGACATGTGCTCTTATCTACTGACGCTTTAAATAGGCCCCTTTGATTCGTTCTAAATCACGGTCTTCTTTCTATTCTTTCTTTCTTTCTTTCTTTCTATCCGCCCTTTCTTCTCTTCCTTTCACCTTTTTATCCCTCTTTATTTTATTTATTCAATGGCTAGTTCGGGAGGGCCCGGTATCGACAAGCGAAAGAACTTGCGCATTCATAGACAAGGGCTCTTTACGGACTGATTTAAATTAGGCCCCTTGATCATTCTAAATCCAACGCTCTTTCTTTCTTTCTTTTCTTTCTTTCCGCAAACCTCCCTCTCTGCCTTCCACCTTTTTATGGTCAGGGTTAGCTCAGTCCCGGGTAGAGCGTTCGTCTAGAAACCACAAGGTTCCTAGTTCGATACCGGCTTCGCCAACTAAGCGTATGAGTAGCACAGAGATCTGTGCGGTAAAGTAAGGAGCCGATGATAAGTGTGGCGCTCCACCTCAGATGCTAAAATAATCTCCTTGGGCTAGTCCTAGTGAAAAGGGGAGAGACTCCCTCGCTGTCTGGCTGATACCGACATTAGGCCAACCCGACGACTTTACTTTATTTTATTTATCATACGCTGAGTTGGCGAGGGCCGGTATTGAAACAGGAACCCTGCGATTCATAGACAAGTGCTCTACCGACTGAGTTAAATAGGCCCCTTGATTCATTCTAAATCACGCTCGTTCTTTTCTTTCTTTCTTTCTTTTTTCTCCCTCTTTATTTATTTATTCATATGCTGAGTTTGGCGAGGGCCGGTATTAAAACAAGAACCTTGCAATTCATAGACAAGTGCACTAACGACTGAGCTAAATAGGCCCCTGATGCATTCTAAATCCCGCTCTTTTCTTTCCCTTCTCTCTTCGTTCTTTCTTTTCTTTTCTTTCTTTCTTTCTTTTTATTCCCTATTCTTTTATTAATTTTATCTCTTCATGTCTTAGATACCATACTCCATCCTTCTTTCAATCTCCTTTTATATTTTTTGTTGGAGGCAGGTTGAAACAGATGGTCAAACAATCCACATTGCAAACTATTGGAAGGTTGCAAGCCTCTTCGGCTGCGCTGGGATGCCGCCGCCACCACGAGAGTGGAGGGGTGGTGTCAAGGAACGAGGCTTTGTTGCGCCTTCTTGCTCTTATGAAGACAGGTGTTGGGCTTGAATGCTCGCACATTGTACTTCTGCAGACCCCATCGTTTGACTCAACATGTACGATAAGAAACACGCACATGCGTATAAAAGGCATTACCACTCACACACAAAAGTATGCAACGTTATCCATATATACACACACACAGAACCCATCCTTTTAGCCTCTGGGTGCCACATTCTAAAGTAAGGCTTAGTAAATAACTAAGGGCCAGGCTCACGTAGTTTAATCGGTTTTAGCAAGTTTAAGGAATTGCAGACTATGCGTTAGTGAGTTCGATTCTCACTGATCGACCCATACGTCTGGCTTTTGAGCCACCATATATTCCTAAGTTTGGTTATTTAATATACACCCACAGGGTTACCCCACCTGGTTTAATGGTTAGCAAGCTATGATCTTGGAAAAATAGATGGGAAATTAAATCCAACAGTAATGGGAAATTTAAACATTTTGAAAAAAACATATTTGCATGTTTGTTATGTAATTGCTGACAGATCTGTTCGACCCAAATCGATAAGTGGTCTTCATCAAAGACTCAACTTATCGATTTGCCGTCGAACAGATCTGTCCAGCAATTACATAACAAACATCATATGTTTTTTCAAAATGGTTAAATTTCAAAGCTAGATTTGCAGACATTTTTAGTGTAGTTTGTTTTCTCAAGTGGCGCCCCATACCTCTGGGCGCTTGGTGCCACATTTAGCTAAACTTAGTAAATAACTAAGGCACGTTTAAGCTTCTGTAATGATTAATAAGCTACATTAGCAGTCCATTCATAGTGAGTTTTATTCTTAATGGGCGCCCCATACTTCTGGCCTTGTGCCACATCTAAGATAAGCTTAGTAAATAACTATGGGCACACAAGTACAAAGACAACTAATAATTGAAATATGATTCGTTATTAATTACTAAACTTTTAGCACAAGGTCAGCAGTTTGGGAGCACCCAGTGAAGAGAAAACTCACCTTGTAACTCGTTAACCACTAAATGTACGTACGTAACGCTATCATGAATACACGCCAGTACAAAAGATGAATAATAATTGAAACTTTGTCGGCCCGTTAAAAACCAACTTCCCAACCAATCAATCAATCAACGAACCTGCCTCCAGTGCACCGCTTTCGAGTTTGTTGAATACCGCACCCTTTGTGTTCCTCACTTGCAATACTCCCAGTTCCACTTCTGACTCGGAGTGGTTATAAACTGCTAGGTCCCAACTATGTGTTCAAAAAATGAGTTTTAAAAAATGTGGTTTAAAAATGAGTGTTTAAAAATTGAATGCACAAACAATAATGAATAAACAAAAACGTCTCGGCAAAATAACCCACACGGGTTGACATGCCGCGTAAAATCCATCTATCCATTCCTACATAAATAATACAACTTTTTTTTTAATGTTCGTCTGTTGCTCTATGAGTATTCTTTGTTTTCATTTTCATTCTTTTGTTTCTTCCAACTGGCGTGTCTGTTGTTTTCTTGATCGCAGAATTATAACCAATTCCTTACCATTTTTTTGTTTTGTTTCTTCTTTTCTTTCCTGTCGGAATGGTCTCCAGTGTCAACCGTGCATCAAGACTCGAAAGCCAACTTAAATTTGTGGTGCGGAGATTATGAAGGTTTGCTTAAAACAATGCCATGTTTTTTGGGGGTTTTTTGTTGTTGTTTTTTTTATGTTGTTATTGTTTCCATAGACACGTGGCTTTCTGTCAAAAGGAGTCACCAAATTATTTATCAGATATGGATTCTGTAAGACCCGAAACTCCCCGGGGAACCAGGCTTTTACATCACTGACCCCTCTACAACGTAATAAAGCACATTTCAATGCCTAACGTTTATTTACGGAATTCCAAGTCTCTTATAGATTTAAGAACCGAGCAAGTGTCAGCATGGCTGTTGTGAATCCCTGAGCCAAATTCTAATGATTTAAAGATCTACTCGTAAAATTACTGTTGAGATTTTTGTGATATGAGGCGTGTGTTAAAAGCCCACTCCTATTTATAGACTCGGCGATAACCATGTGACCATACTCTTGGCCAATCACTGATTTTGATGATGATGATGATGATGATGATGTGAAACAATACTTAAGCTGAGCATACTAAGCATACTGAGCATATTTACTTTGAACCTTCGTGGACGACGGACCTCATAGGATTATATCACTGGACCTTTAACAATACGCTGGGTAGGACTTATTTGCAGGATAGGATTTATTCACTTACCAAAGGATTCCATAGCTCAGGACTTACTTACTTTAAGTCCTTTTCAAACTGGCCAAGGATGGCGTTCAGAAACTTAACATTATGATTATTTTGAAAGGCTTATACCAAATTTAAGTTAAACATTTTACTATTTTATTACAACTATTTTTTCTCTCTCCATCTATAAAAGTTGGCATATGTTTAAATTCTCAGCCATTATTTTATATCTTTCATAATTTTTTTTTTTTTGACAATTTAATAGAACATAGTACATACCAATTACAAAAGCAAAAAAAAGTTTTCAAATATTAATATTATGACATTTTTTTTGCACTTTTTATTTCCGATTTCTTTAATTTTTCCTAAAAAAACTACACCTCGTACATTCATACAATTTCATTTATATAGTTATTCAGACTCTTATCTTTATAGAAAAAAGAGTACAAAATTTTTTGACGCGTCATTTTTTTTATCTCATAAAATAAAATAGGGGGATGATAGACCTCGTAAAAAATATTTCGCCTAATATATTTTAGAAAAAACTATTTCAGATGTATTTACATCCAATGGTAAACATTTCTGGAAATTTTCCTAAAAATCAGATAACTAATTGATTTTTCATAGAATTTTAAAAAAAAAAACTCTTATCGTAACTTGTTTTTAGCTACGTTAAATTTCAGTTGATTTTAGCAGTGCAAAAAAGAAAACATTGTTTTTCAATCATAATTTTCATTATTTCCGTAAGCTGAAAACTTTTTTTTTAAATCATCAGGAGTTTATTTAATGTTTTTTCTTTCGAATGGAAAAATTTTTTTCTAGAAAATATTAATTTTTCTTTAAGTTTCATAGTGTTAAATATAGGGGGGGGTAAATTTCACAGGGTAAAATTGGTGGTACACAATCGTACATAATAATTTAAATAGGTTTTGAAAATGGAAAGAAGCTTCTGCTAAAACGTTTAAACAGAAAACACTGAGTTTCCAAGTTTGGTTTGGACAATTGAATACATTTTTGTGTTATATTTCAGTTGATTTATTCTACAGCCTTTTTCAACTGTATAAACTAAGAAAAGAGTTTTTTTTATTATACAGAGTGTGAACAGAATATTATATCACTTGTTAACTCCTGGAAAGGAGGCGGACTTACATCACGACAGGTTTTCCAGTGGAACAGAGAATCGTTGCTAAACCCAAAATCTGTAAGGATGCTGGCGAACATTACCAATTGTCCGCCTTTCATGCATCTCGACGATGTTTTACAAGACTGTGATCACACATAGTTTCGGGGCCAAGCATCATTACCACTAGTACACCAGCAGTATCTCACTATACCGTCAGGTTTTGTTGGTTTTTAAGTCACGTTGAGGGAATATCAGATTGAGGTTGTTACAAATTCTGCCTGATCTTGAAGTCACTTGATATATTTCCGTTTTTCTTCAGATGAGTTTAGTCAGATATGCCGGGTCGAATTAACAAATAAAACCTTGGCATCTGACTTCATATCAGCTTGTTACATAATCTATGCGGTTGTATAAGATTATTGTCAATCCCCTGTAATTCTGAGGGGATGACCCTTTTCATATCATGGCCGGGTCCTTCCATGGAAAATTACAGAAGCCCGCCAAATATGTGAAGTCACGTGGGACCTTTTTCAGAGTCCCCAGTTTTTTTTCAATTAGACGTCAGGCAGAGAAGTCGGCCATTTTAGGTCCTGCCTAAAACTGGAACTCACGCACGCTATGTTAGTTAACAGATGTCTGGGTTGGGTATTGAAAATAAAGTAACATTAAAATAAATCGAAGTCTTGTGTTTATTATCTAAAAAACTAACAATGACACAGGGCTTCTGATAGAGAAAAATCCCTAACAGAAAACCAGACCGAGGTCCCCAAGTCAACTCCAGACGCAAGATCTTAGAAGATGCCAGACCAAGTCAAGATGATAGGAATACCAAAGACGATCAGCATAGCAAAGCCGGCCAGAAGAAAATACGACCAGATATAGAAGAAAGAAAGAGATATATAACATTATAATTACTAGCTAATATATGCACCCTCCGAGTGCAAGTATTTAAGTTTTAATATAATAAAATATCATGTTAAATTAGAAAAGCTAATGAAACTGAATAAGAATTCAGATTCAAATATTTGGAACAGAGGGGGGTATAATCGAAAAATAGAACAACTTTGTAACTAACTCTTCCATCATTTTTCCATTACTCTCGTCTTTCAGTGGTAAATTTTTTCCTAAAATTTAACTATTTAGTTAAAATAGGAAGTAATGAATAATATTTACAGTTATTTCTTCTTGTTAATGGATTTCTTTTAAGATTTATCCCCGAGATTTTTTGCTCATATTCAATAAGATAAAACCAAACAATTAGAAATCAATAATACTAAGCATATATTTATTAAAATCAAATTTTTAATATCAATATGCAAATTAGCCTAACACTGTGAACCGCTATTTTTGTTGTATATATAAATACAATTGCATGTTGCTTAGTATGTAGATATTGTTAACAGTCTTAATGATGTAAAACAATTTTACTAAAATGAGATTTAAAATAAAAAATAAAATCATGGAGATTGTGTGTAAATAACAAAGGGAATTGAACTTGTATAGTGAATATAGTTTCGGTTACGACAGACAACCACAATCTCCATTATAATAAGATTTTAAGTGCCAGTGAAGAAGCGCTATCAAAGCTGTTCCATCTATTTTTTTTTTTTTACTATTACAGATCGTCGTAACATTTTCCAACTCACAATGATGTGCCTATTCAATTTTCTACAGAAAAGAAACCAACGCCAGAGCTGCCCTTTCGATTGGGCTGGTAGTATACACACAACTGCACCTCTGCAATGGGGCCAGCTCTTGGCCGAGGGTGGTTATCCGTGATGTTTAAGGACAAAAACCTGGTGGCTGAGCAGTCCCTGAAAAAATACTTCATTTTGACCCTTACTTAATCTAGACGGTTTGGTTTGGTTTATTTTGTTTTACGGCACATCAACCTCAGTGGGTCATTTAATGCCGATAAAGTTTTGAAATAAATCAATTCTTAACCCAACAAAGATGTACATTGCCCAACTCTGTGCGTATACTGGATGCTGCGCGTGGGACCTCCCGGGAGCGATGAATGATAGGGACGGTTGGTGAGAGAATTGTCACGGATATCCGTGCTGCTTGCATGGACACAATGATTGATTTGATGATATGATGAGTGAGGAATCCTGGGCCGCCGAGTGTGGGTCGACCCATCAAAGAGGTACATTGACCAACCTGCACGTTATACTGGATGCTGCGCGCTTATGGGACCTCCCTGGGAGCGATGAATGATAGGGACGGTTGGCAAGAGATTGTCACGGAGTATCCCTGCTGCTTGCCATGACACAATAATGATTGATGATGATGATGATGATGATGAATCCAGGCACCGCCCCAGTGTGGGCCCGCCCAACAAAGAGGTCCATTGACCAACTCTGACGTATACTGGATGCTGCGCTGAGGACCTCCCGGGAGCGATTAATGATAGGGACGGTTGGCAAGAGATTGTCATGGATATCCGGGCTTTCTCTCCCCCTCTTCTGTATCTCGTTCTCTCGTTTCTCCCTCCTCTCACTATAGTTCTCACTCTCCTTCTCTTTCCTTCCCTATATCCGTCACAGTCTTTCCTCTTCTCCCTCTCTATATCTCTCACTGATTTTCTTTTTCCCCCTCTATATCTCTTATATAGGGGACGGTTGGCAAGAGATTGTCACGGATATCCAGGCTTTCTTCCCCTCTCTGTATCTCGTTCTCTCCCCCCCTCTCTGTATCTCGTTCTCTCGTCGCTCCTCCTCTCTCTATAATTCACTCTCCCCCCCATTCTTTCTTTCCTTCCCTATATTCCCTCACAGGTCTTTCTTCTCTCCCTCTCTATATCTCTCACTGATTTTCTTTTTCCCCTCTCTATATCTCTATATAGGGACGGTTGGCAAGAGATTGTCATGGATATCCGTGCTGCTTGCGTGAGACAAATGATGATGAGATGATGATGATGATGATTCATGGTAGCACACAATCGGTAAACATCTAAGAGTTCCCGCTTCTTTTGTTTGTACTATTGGTAGACATTAAAATGGCGGCACACCAAGAAATATCAGTCACACCTTCCACACCTGAAATCAAGCAAGACAAGCTGTTTCATCTAATGTCTCTTTTTTTTATTTTTTAAATCTCTTTATTCTTTCTCCAATTAAGAAAAAAAAAGAGAGAAATTAAGGGAAAAAATTAAGATGGGTAGTGGAGATGGGTAGTAGGGAGGGGGATAAATCAACGCACCTGCTCGCACCGAACATTTAAAACTTCTTCACGTGTTTCTAGCAATTTTGTTTTTTAATTTTTTTTCTATCTATTTATTTTTTTTGATATTATAGCCTTCCGTAGCTAGTGTAATGTATCGGGGATTTTTTTTTTTTTTTTTACGTTTTTCAAGAATCTTATTTTTGTATAGTCTTTGTTTTCATTTTAGTATATAAAAAAAATTAAACCAAAAACGAAAATGCTTTCATGGCCGAGTTTGTTTATTCATTTCTTTTTTTTTTTTAAAGGAATTCGCAAAAAAATATATATATATCCACAGTATCGCCCACAAATAAGTAGAATCCTAACAATTTTTGAAGAAAAGTCAATTTTTTCCATACGAAAATTGTTTGTTTGTTGTTTTATTTTACGGCATATCAACCCTTTTCGGCTTATTTAAAGCCAAATCAAGTCATTTGATTAAACAAAGGACTCGAATTTTGTTGGTTGTTTTATTTTACGGCATATCAACCCTTTTTGGATCATTTAATGCCGAATCAAGTCATTTTGATTAACAAAAGGACCTGGATTTGTTGGTTGTTTTGTTTTACGGCATATCAACCGTTTTCGGGTCATTTAATGCCAAATCAAGTCATTGATAAACAAAGGACTCGGGCTTACTGGTTTTATTTTTACGGCATATCAACCCTTTTTGGGTCATTAAACAAATCAAGTCATTTTGATAAACAAAGGACTCGGGTTTGTTGGTTGTTTTATTTTGCGGTCTATATCAACCTTTTCGGGTTATTTTAAGACCAAATCAAGTCATTTTTGATAAACAAAGGACTCGGGGTTTTTTGGTTGTTTGATTTTACAACATATAAACCATGAACCGGTTATTTCGGTTAGTTGAGTAACATTGAATATTACAGAGTTGACCCAGAAAAACAGAACCCATGTTTATTTATTTTCCCATTAAACTAACCCTAACCCTATCCCTAGACCCTTACCTCCCCTTGTTGAGTAACATAATATTTCAGGGTGACCCAGAAAAAACAGAACCCAAATTATTTTTCCCATTAAACTAAACATAAACCCCAACCCTAACACTAACCCTAACCCTAACCCTAGACCCTAACATCCCCTAGTTGAGTAACATAAAATTACAGGGTGACACAGAAAAAATAGAACCCAGAAATTTTTGTAATAAAACTTTAAAGTTTAAGTCCAACAAGAGTTAGGGTTAGGGTTTAGGGTTAGGGTTAGGGTTGGGGTTTAGGGTTAGTTTAATGGGAAAATAAATAAATAATTTGGGTTCTGTTTTTTCTGAGTCATTCATGTAAAGTGTTTAAATGCCATCCTTGGCCAGTTGAAAAGGGCTTAAAGTAAGTCCTGAGTTATGGAATCCTTTGGTGATCATTTGGTAAGCGTATAAGTCCTATCCTGCGTATTGGTAAAGGTCCAGTGATTTAATCCTATGTCCGTCGTCCATGAACGTCTGCGTAATTATGACCAGTATGGTCAGTTTAAGTATTGTATCAGCAGCAGAGTACTGCCAGTGATTGGCCAAGAGATAGGTCACTCAGTTTTGGTCGAGTCTATAAGTAGTAGCGACGATCTATCACACAACTTATATGACAAAATTCTCAACAATTCATGTTACTCAACTAGGAAATAACCAAAAATAGGTACCATTGCCAAGTTCTTTGGTAAAAGGAACTCACCGAAAATGATCTACAGTACCACCCACAAACATACGAAAATTGGTTGGTTGGTGGTTTTGTTTTACAGCATATAAACCTAATTCGAGTATTTTAATGCCAAAAGGTACCTGGTTCTATATCGGCCCCTGACAACTCAGTGTATGAGTTGCACAGGGATCTGTGCGGTAACGTGACGAGTTGATGGTAAATGGGGTGCTCCACTTCAGACGCCAAAAACAATCTCCTTGCACCAGCGCTAGTGAAAAGAAGATAGACTCCCTCGCTGTCTGGCTGATACCGACTTTAGGCCTTCAATGACTTTACTTACTAAAGTCATTTTGTATTGTCTTTGTTTTCATTTTAGTACAAAAATTAAACCAAAAACAAAAATGCTTCCATGGCCGAGATTCTTGGAAAAGGAATTCACAATATATATATTATATATATCCTAACCAATATATATATATATATATCTTATTATAATGGAGATTGTGTGTTTTTCTGTCTGTAACCGAAACTACATTACTACTCAAATCATAATTTCCTTAGTTATTGACATCACATTCTCCATGATTGCTATATTTCTTTAAACCTCAATTACTAATAAAATTGTTTAACATTATTAATACTGCTAACCATATCTACATACTAATAACATGCAATTATATTTATATATACAACAAAATAGCTGTTTACAGTGTGAACGGGAAGGCTAATTTGCATATTGATATTAAAAATTTAATTTTAATAAATATGTGCTTAGTATTATTGATTTCTAATTGTTTGGTTTTATTTTAATGAATATAAGCAAAAATCTCTTCAATGAATCTTAAATGAAATCCATTAACAAGAAAAAATAACTGTCATTTTATTATTTACTTCCTCTTTTAACTAAATACTTAAATTAGAAAAAATAACAATGAAAGACGAGAGTGATCGAAGAGTAAGTTTCAGTTGTTCTATTTTTCTTCTGTTTCAAATCTTTTTAACTGCATTCTTATTTGGTTTTATTAGCCTTTCTAATTTAATATAATATTTTATTACATTAAAACTTAAATACTTGCACCCGGAGGGTGCATATATTTGCTAGTATAATATAATATAATATAATAAAATAATAAAATAAATATATAAAGGTTTTACATATCTATTTATTTGCTGACAAAGGAACAGTCTCAATCGTTCGGTTTCATGCATGCGTAAGCGCAAACAATCTTCAGGTGGCGTTGTTTCAAATGCATTTGAAACAACGTCACCTGAAGAATGTTT
Organism: Doryteuthis pealeii; assembly: GCA_023376005.1. Classification (NCBI taxonomy): domain Eukaryota; kingdom Metazoa; phylum Mollusca; class Cephalopoda; order Myopsida; family Loliginidae; genus Doryteuthis; species Doryteuthis pealeii. Next base: position 32,487,990 of record CM042180.1, read on the forward strand.
GCGGTTACACATGCATGAAACCAAATGGCCGTGACTGTTCCTTTGTCATCAAATAAATAGATATGTAAAACCTTTATATATTTATTTTATTATTTTATATAACAGCTCTATTTTATATTGAGCACTCTTCCAATAATACTGCGTTTTGGTACACCGTTCCAGTAAAAGCTGAAACAGTGACAATCCTACACTACAGGTATATATATATATATATATATATATATATATATATATATATATATATAGTATCGCCCACAAATAAGTAAAATACTAACTATATTTGATGAAAAGTCATGTTTTTTCATACCAAAGTAAAAGACCATCAGCTAACTATAGGCATTGAGTATGTTGAAAATAATCAAAATTAATAATATAATAATAATAATAATAATAATAATAATAATAATAATAAAAGAAAGATAGTTAGTGTACCGGAACAATATATGTCACATAGAGCCAAGGTTTGAATTGTAGTAGTAGTCGTCGTTAGTAGTAGTAATAGTCTTTAGTTCAGAAACAACATACTCAATGCCTATAGTCACAAAGGGTTGTTTATTTCTTTTAAGGCTCGTGGGTTCTTTTTCAGAGAGAGAGAGAGAGAGAGAGAGAGAGAGAGAGAGAGAGAG
>CM042180.1:32496341-32501341 GCA_023376005.1 Doryteuthis pealeii
TTCCTCATTAATTGTTCAGTTTCTGTGTTTTTTTATTTACATTACTTGGGCAATAGATTGACACAGATTATAACCACTCAAATTTTGAGAAATATAGCGATCCCAAGAGAAATGATATTTATTATATTTGGAATCGCAACGTTTGAAGATTTTGCCTACTAAACGGTTTATATTCGGAATTAATGTTTTTTTAAATCTGTCTTTTGAATGAAATAATTTAGAAAATAATTCTTCAATTGGAAAATACCTAAAAAAAAATTACGCGAATTTATTTTCATTCATTGTAAAATCGGTGACGTATGTGCTATGGTTTCGTCTTGTGAAGGTCGTGTAGCGTATGCGTAACGTGTAATACGAGGATGAGTAACAAAAGTAATGCCATTTTGTTTGTTTTGTTTTGTTTTGTTTTGTTTTACGGCATATCAACCACGGTGGATATTATCCTCGTAACCCACTTGTACTAGGTTAGGCACAAGGCCCCATTAACGTGGGACCACCTACAAGCCGAGACTCATTGGTGGTGGGTTTAAAAATTGCGTCTATCCCCTCGGCATTCCCCTCAAGGGGGCGCCTCAGGCACTGGGCAATAAACCCATCCCTGCCCCTTTAAATCGAGGGGGCAGGTGTTGCCTGGGGGGATGGCCCCCTGGTATCCACGCTCGTGATTTTAACCCGGGTCGGGCGCGTACACCCGACTCCGTGGGGTCTCTCAATCACGGTGAGTCATTTAATGCCGGCAAACTTTTGGAAGATTCGTAGCGATAGTTTTGAAGTAAATATTTTAATCTCAAATTCTTTGGAAACAAATGTCTTATCTAGCCCTTAGATGGAACCCTAACAAGTGCTACTACCCTGGGTCAGATTGGACCTGGAAGCAATGGTGATGAAGGGGTGCACCACATTCCCCAGACCTTCAGAACTGGAACCTCACCATCAGTTAGAGTTTAACGTCATACCCAGGACATGATAACCCTCAATCACCGCCTTCTAGCACCCATATGATGAAAAGAGGATCGGTACAATCATATAGAAGCTAGAGCTTGACGTGATCAGCCGATTGATTGGAGTGGATCTCTCCGACCGCCTGTGTAGCCTAAGTAAAGACAAGTGTGGAGTATTGCATGTCATGGGGGGGATATTTGTCTCATACCCCAGTTGTATTGACTGGGCTCAAGGCTTCGTTTTAACATGGGCCCACCCACAAGCCGAAGCCCATGGGTGGGAAAGAACAAAAATTACGTCGATCCCCTCGGCATTACCCCACAGGGGGGGGGGCGCCTCAGGCGCTGGGCAATAAACCCAGTCCTGCCCACAAAGGGGTAAGTATTGCCTGGAGGATATCCCTCTAGGATCGACGCTAATTAATTGTACTTTAACCCGGTCCAGTGGCCGAAGCACATTGGACACCCGAGAGGATTAGGTAGGGTCTCAAAGCATAGTAACTGGAACAGATACTACACTCTACATCAGGTGAGTATTGCATGTCATGGACTGCTTATCCGCCAGGGTTCCGTCCTTAAGCATCACGGGTCGCCACCAAGGACCAACCGGTAGCCCCATTTGGGGGAATCTTACCCCTCTGCATACAGTCGGTGTATTCATACGCCCCAGTCGTCAGAGTTCCCATTCTATTTAGGACAGGTATACTTACGAAGTAACATGTATCATATATCAAAATGAAGCTGGTCCTCAGTGAATCACATCCCTACTTCTCCACATAGTCACCGTTTTCTCAATAGCAATGTTCTAATTTCAATTTATCAAATGTCCCGTACAATTCTGTTGACTGTTCTTTGAGCTCACTTCTTCACAACAGATTTCACTTTCTCGTTACTGGAATAATGTTTGCCTCTCAAAACCCTAGCGCCGAAGAGATGATAGTCTAAAGGCGCTAAATCTGGTGAGTATGGAGGATGCAGTAAAGTTGTCCACCAGAATGAGGTGATTTTCTCCTTGTCCTGATGTTTGTGTGTGGTCGAGCATTGTCATGCAGAAGGAGGACATTGTCGATTGGCAAGTTGGGTCTTACTCGTGAGATTCTTGCTCTAGGCCTCGTTAGGGTCTCAATGTAGGCATTAGTTTTATTTTTAAAAAGTCAGATGAAATAAAAATGGCATTACATTTTGTCTCACATAGAAACCGATATTCTTTGCTGCCTTCTCCAAGCTATATAGTAGTGACTCAGCCTGTGCCGGTGTATCTACAAGAAGTGCGGGGTTATCAGCGTAGTCTGCATCTGTGACTGTACAGAAAATCGCCTGCTTCTTGCGTTTCTTAGAGTAAAGCTTTTTGTTTACTCCATATATATATATATATATATATATGAAGTGTCATGCTGTTCGTAGATAACCGTGTTTCTATGTATGTTTATGTATATATATCTACAATCACAAACGTGTACACACACATATAAAAACACATCAATAAATATATGCATAACATTTCAAATATATAAAAATAATCTAAAACGTACAACAAATGATTATTAAACCTTGGTAATAAGTAATACCCAATGATGCCTGTTATATATATATTATATATATATATATATAATATATATATATATATATAAGTTAAGAGTAAGGAAATAAATCCGACTGTATAAGCATAGATAAAAGGATATGAAAACACACAATGCTGTTAAAATGAAAATATTCTATATCATATTCATAGCTAATATTGAACAATGTTTCGATTTATAAAATATAGTTTCTGACTTATTGAAAGTGTAGGAAATGGAATCATAGACCCGAGTTCAAATCCTGGATGAGGCTGTTTGCATTTCACATAGCGCCAATATCATTGGGGAATGTATGCATCTATCTAATCTCTCTCCAGCTATGGGTAACTAGTAGAGCAGACTGTTTTTTTAACGTTGGTTAGGAAACCAGTCTAGGAGAAGGAAAACTATGAATTAAAAATTGTTATTCTGCTTAAGAAATTGACCTTGGGTCATATCCTGTTCGTGCAGATGGGTTGGTAAATACATATATCATCATCATCATCATCAAAGCATGCGACAGCACGGATTCCTTTAACTCTCTCTCTCTCTCCTCTCTCTCTCTCTCTCTCGCTCTCTCTCTCTCTCTCTCTCTCTCTCGCTCTCTCTCTCTCACACACACTCTCGCTCTTATCGTCGTTCCCTCTTGGCCATCGCTCTTGGAAAGTGTTTTATACGTCATCCAGTCCTCACAGATGGGTAATCCTTAACTATTTCCTCGTAAATTCCTACCATAAAAAAACTGAACCCTCATTTTATGTCCGTATTTTTGCAATAAATGTTTTATTTTTCTTGCACCTGTTATTTTACAATACCAAATATATTTTATTTATTTATTTTAATATTCACTTCAATGTGTATATTCTAAAAGTTTTTATTTTGTGAGAAGGGTTATTTTAAAGTGGGGGCTCCTTTTGTTGTTGTTATTTCTTTTTTTTTTTGGGGGGGGGCTTTGGTACTCTAAAATAAATACGTCAGATTTTAATCATCGTCGACGAAAAAACAAAATTACGGTCATAAAAGGAGAATTCAATTTATGCCTAAATTGTAAAACGAGCCGATATTGAACCAGGAAACTTGTGATTCCTAGGCGGACGCTCTATAGACTGAGCTAACCCCTCCGCACGAGCAGGATGTGACACAAGGTCAATTTCTTAAGCGGAGTTCAACAGGTTTGAATTCAGAGTTTTCCTTCTCCTAGACCGGTTGCCTAACCAAGATTAAAGAGCCTGGTTTACCCTACTATTTATCCAGAGCTAAAGTGAGAGTATGATTCATACCTTTACCAAGCTAATAGCGCTAAGTGAAAATGCAGTTACCACATCCAGGATTTGAACTCGGGGCGACGAATCCATTCCTCCATGACTTTAACCATTACACCACACGCTTCCAATAAACATATATATCATCCCGTGGATCTCATTTATTACCTACCTTATAAGTTCCTTTCTCCTCCTTACGTGTTCCCTTTCATCGCCCCCCCCGCATCTAAGCAATGTTTACATTGTAAAATCATCTTCCCCAAACAACCTATTGTTCTTTGTCTTGTTGCATTGTTTTGCTAACAGGGTTTACGCAACCGTAGACCCTCGTTTTGATGGAATGGGGGGCACGAACAACGGGAAGTGCAGCCCGTTGATAGCGGCCCACCTCCTCGCAGTGGCGGCCCCTAGATGTATTTTTCAGACAACAACCGAACCATCAATTTTACAAGCATGCCGTGAAAGTAATCAATTATCTATTTAATTGGGGATTTCGAAGAAGGCGGTGAAGACGAAGATACCTGTTTGTCTTTCTCACTAAGTATGTTTTACCCCTCTCTCTCTCTCTCTCTTTCTCTCTCTCTCTCTCTCTCTCTCTCTCTCTCTCTCTCTCTCTCTCTCTCTATATTATATGTATATAAAACGCTAAAAAAATTACTGGTTTTAAGATATCAACCATTGAACTCATCTGATGATTGGATTACCATGAAACTTCAGGTTATGAGTGTAAACCCATAATATTACCATTGATTTTATATATATATATATATATATATATATATATATATATATATATAGCTCAGTCGGTAGAGCATTCGGCTAGAAACCACAAGGTTCCTAGTTTGATACCGGTCCTCGCCAACTCAGCGTATGAGTAGCACGGGAATCTGTGCGGTAAGGTAAGGAGCTGATGGTAGGTGTGGCGCTCCACATCATACGCCAAAAACAATCTCCTTGGTCTAGCGCTATTGAAAAGGGGATATAGACCCTCGCTGACTGGCTGATACCGACTTTAGGCCGCCCCGACTTATATATATATATACCAATCTCTGGCTGTTCATATATATCTTTTTATTTAAGTCTTATTCGTATCTATCTATCTATCTATCTATCTATCTATATATATATATATATATATATATATATATATGAGTATATAATAAATGGAAATGAATCTGACAGTATGATAGAAAATAGCTAGAAAAAACGGACCATATGACCTTTAGGCACCCCTTTTT
>CM042180.1:32506341-32508841 GCA_023376005.1 Doryteuthis pealeii
TGGACTGAATAAAGGTTTAGGTTCAAAGTTCCGCGATGGCTCCCGATTACAAGAAGGTTTCCGGGTCCGACAAGAAATACCTGAAGAAGGCCGGAGGGCACATCAGCCGAAACGTTGTACAGATAACAGTGAAGATGATGACAATAGTCCAAATAATACAAATAATACTCCAAAAAATATTTTTTTAGTTTTTATCACCTCTAGTTTTCTGTCTTTTAAATAGTCTCATTTTAGTATATACAGAGTATATACGTGCTTTATTTCAACAGTTGCAGCAGCTTATTACAGATAAAACAGGATAGATAAAGAACATTGACGGAATAAATATACTCGGATGACACAATGTACACAATTCAGAAAGAATTGGCCTTGTTGAGGCATCCTCGATGTTTTGACCAGCTTAGCCATTGGAGAATATGAAAAAACAAAAAAAAACAAAGTAAAATTAAATCATATTTAAGGCAATAAAATGTGCGTCGTTGGAAATTGTAATACAATTATATACCCAAAAGATTGTGTAACACAATTGTCGAGGGACACATTCCTCCTGCGCTACAAGGGACGACAACCTCCTGCGCTGACTGCCAGCGCACTACTGGCTGTTGATTGAGACGTGTTGGCTACGCTTAACTGCCAAAATCCGTCTTGATATATAGCTATATATATATAATGTAATGCTATCACTTACATTTATTGCATAATAACTAAAAAAGAAGACATAAGTCACAGAATATTAGAAATTAACCTGAATGCATATACGCCTTTATGTACAGTATGTGTACAAAATGTATAGTATACATATCTAAAAAACTAGAGGTGATGAGTAAAAACGGATTTCCAATCTGAATTAGGTTAAAACAGCTATTTTTGTGCTTGCCTCAATTTCTTTGTAAACTAGTGTAATAAATAGAGAATAGTCTAAAAAGTAAAAAGTCATGGGGGTGGTATAAAGCCGGTATTAGTCAGACAACGAGGGAGTCTATCCCCTTTTCACTTGTGCTAGACCAAGGAGATTGCTTTTTAGCGTCTGAGATGGAGCGCCACCCCTAGCATCATCTTCTCACTTTACCGCACAGATCCCTATGCTACTCATAAGCTGAGTTAGCGAGGGCCGGTGTCGAACCAGGAACCTTGTGGTTCTTAGTCGGGCGTTCTACCGACTGAGCTAAACCGGGCCTTATAAAACTATCAACTGCTGACATTTATTGACCTTGTGGAAAAGTGAATAAAAATCGGGCATTTCAGGTTTAGAATTTGATATCAGAATGCATTTTTGAAAAAAGATATCAATCTCAAAATCGCCATTAAAATTATTAGTAAGGTTTCTTGTTTCTTATAAGTAGTATATATTAATTATATTTCGACCACGTGATTAACTAGAAATTAAACATTAGATTTTTATTGTAAACATATTAATCATTTACTGAACGTGGACATATTAGTAGACAATTCATTTCAATAAACGTGGCCTTGAAACATGAAAAGCTAACCCAAAACTGAATTAAAGTGCATTACACCAGCAATTATATATATACATAATTTTCTTAATATTTTCATTATATATATATATATATATATATAATATATATATATAATAATAACATATATATCTCAAGAGAAATGCTGGTAACATGCACTTTTGAATACATGTATATATTAGCACTGGGCACTTGCCTAGGAATCGCAAGGTTTCTGGTTTGATTGCGGCCTTCGCCAATTCAGCGCATGGGTAGCACAGGGATCTGTGCGGTAGAGTGAGGAGCTGGTGGGGAGCCCACTGGACGAGATATTGAAAGTTGTCAACTTTTTTTTTAATTCGATTACAAAATTACAGTCATTAATTGATTAACTACGATAAAAGACCGTGTAAGAAGGCTGGAGAGAACAGCGAGAGTGATAGTCCGAATTGTAAATAATGTAAATAAAAGTATTTCCACATATTGAAAATTTGCATAAAGATATATTTTTGGAGGATATGTGCTTAATTGAAGTCATACCTAATTTTGAAAAATTAATTAGTTAATATTTAATGAATTTAGGCGGGCATATATTTTCAAATGTAAGGCTAAACAAATCGAGAAAATGTCAATCCCAGAATGTACATTTCAACCTATTAGGTCTCATCAGCAAGGTTATAAACATGGGAGACTGCTCCGTTGTGACTCGAAACCTCGACTGTCAAGCTGACAGGCGAATTCTCTAACCGTTACACCAAGCTTGCTATTGTCGGCTTAAAGCCATATAAAAATAAACACATTTGTTTTATTAATTAACCTAAAGATATATCTATGTTGCTTAGAATTCATAATTATTTGGAGGTTCGTGGTTGTAACGGTTAAGACGTAGGAAATGGATTTATCGGCCCCAGTTCAAATCCTGGACGATGCTACAGTTCATATAGCGCTAATACCCTTTGGAAAGCTCCGAATCTAACTACTCTTTCTACAGCTATGGGTAAAATAGTAGGGCAGATTGGACACTTTAACCTTGTTTAGGAAAC
>CM042180.1:32513841-32528841 GCA_023376005.1 Doryteuthis pealeii
GAAATAAAAGTTTGTATATAATTATATGTTCTTGTGGTTGATGAATGTCTTGGTAACAAGACTAAGAAATGAATCCAGGACGACCAGCCAGCAAGAACATAGCAAAAGAAAGTCCAGACCTTAGAAGATTCCAGACCAATTCAAGATGATAGAAGAAATACCAAAGATGATCAGAATACTAAAGACGGCCAAGAAATAGAATTAAAGAAAGAGGTATGCAACATTATAATTATTTAGTGCCATTGAAGAAGGCGCTACGCAACAAAAACAGTCTAGCTGTGCTTGAGTATAACAATACCAGCAATGAAATAAGGATACATGGAGTTTAGGGTAGGTAAACTGGGTTAGTGAGCATCATAGAGAAGATTGGCCTAGGCCGACGGGAGATCTCAAACTTCACCTACGATATATAAGACGCAGGGCAATTTTTTTTAGAAAACATTTTGGAAAAAGTGCGTCCTATATGCTGTCAGATACGGTACATTTTTGCATTTAATCTTGGACGATTTGCACAGTCTGATATTGTTACATAATTATTGTATCCCTAATACTTTTTTAAGGTAGTGTAGAAACATAATGGCGATTAGTGCTGCCCACGGTCTTGAAGGATGAGTGTCAACGCTTGACCTCACTCTCACCTTGCCTTCCGGGGATAAATCGTGAGAACCGGAAGGCATAGAAGACCCTGTTCCGGTTTAAGATAGTAACTCAGTCAGTTAGAAGGTAGCAGCGAGCTCGAAGGGGTAAGTCGTGTTATACACGCGGTTCCTCAACTGCGCAGATTGTCTGGGTTGGGGATTTGGAATAAAGTAACATCAACGTAAATCGAAGTCTTGTGTTTATTACCTAAAAACTAACAATGACACAGGGCTTCTGATAACGAGAAATCCCTAGCATGGAAAACCAGACCGAAGTCCCCACGACAACTCCAGACGCAAGATGTTAGACGATCAGAATAGCAAAGCCGGCCAGAAGAAAATACAACCAGAGTAAGAAGTAAGAAAGGGTATACAACATTATATCGATTTGGTACCATGAAAACTTCAGTATGCAACAATATTTAACCAGAGGGTGTTGCAAGATGATAACGGTCGGAAGATTAAGGAACAAGCGTATTGATATCATTATAAAACAGGCATAGAGGGAGTCCCCATGGCCTACTGGCTAACGTTCTATATTGCAAGATTGTAGCAGGTATTTATTCAACCTGTTTGTAGGATGCGACAGATGGTCGCCAGTATGGGGCATCCACTGCGACATCGAAATGAGTTGTTAATAGGAATTATATCATCATCAGCATCATCAACGTTGTCGTCGTCATTATCATAATCATCATGTCGTTCTAGCAGTACGGATATCATTATCTTAAAAATGTGAATATAAGATATCTTGACAAGAAACTGGAAGCTTATTCTCATATGAAAGTTTTCGGCCTACAATTTCAGCTGTAAGGCTATTTAAAGTTATATAACAAACAGGGTTCTCCAGCATTCTTCTCTTTCTCAATCTAACGCCAACCGTCCCTATTATTCATTGCCCCTGGCAAGTCCTCCGAACGGCATCCGGTATCCACGCAGAGTATCTTAACCTAAGTCTTTGCTGGGCGTCCAGCACTGGCGTTTCCATGTGCTGCCTTCCACAGGAGAACGTCGCTTCTCCACCAGTGTCCAGCATGTCTTATTTGTCTCACTCGGATGGTTTGTGTGATCGGAGGCAAGTGGCCGTATAGCAGCTTTCTTGTGGGGTGATGTTTCCACGATTTGTTTAGGATCACACGTAGCATTCCTGGGCAGCTACGATCTAGATTATTCACAAGGTGTTTTTGCTGATTGGTCAATTAAACACCTATATTACTAAAATTCTCAGTTATGTCTGTCTAGTATAGGTATTAGAATATAGGTGATATGATTATGAAAATTTTCTGTCTTCCCAAGGTATGTTTGTAGTATAGTGTTTACAATGAAACTGATTTGGCAGGTTACCAACAAGTTCGGCTATATATATATATAATATATATACCAAACTGTTTGGTAAACCCTGTGCAGTAAGAAAAATCCGGGCAGAAGTAGTTTGATTGTAAAATATACAGTCAAGACATCACCTGTGGGAAAAAAAATTTGATAAAAAGTAAAGACAAGATTAGTGCGTGACGCAACTGAAAATAATCGGTGATACTATAATACTTAACCAAAAGAAAGAAAGACAATATTATATATTATATATAGTATTATATATATATAATATATATATATATATATATAGTATATATATTTTACAACCTTACTCCTTAACAACCAACTGATCGCACGCCTCGAGTGTAAAAAATCTGTTTACTAAGCGTCCCTGTAAAGGAAACTATCACCATCATCATAAAAAAATACTCTACAATAATTCCTGAATTCCACCACTTAAAATTAATTCCTAACATCCTAAAAAGCTCCTCCTCCTTTAGCCACAACCGAAGTCCCCTTCTACAACTCCAAGGCAGCCTATACATCAAAAGATGGCATTCTCTATGGGTCAGTTTTTGGACCTACTGTCAGTAACTCTTTTATATGGCACACTTAGAAAACAAAGTTTCGAAGTATCAATTAAAGCAAACCTATAATCTATGGCCCGTGTATGTTGATGATAATCCTCCTCCTTGTTAATAACGAATGAACTACTTGAGATAAAAAGAGACATGTCCACAGAATTCCGTATTACAACTCACCTATGAACTCAAACACTAACAATAAAACTCCCTTTTTCCGTAACCTTATGGATTCCACTTCCAACGAATAGAACACTTTACTACCCTGTCCTTATAAAAAAACCCACATCTTTCAATTCCTGCATTATTAACTATAAGAGCGACTGCCAGCTGAACCAATATAAAAAAAACTATCAGTTAAAACCAATAAAACCGGGCAAAACTTACTTCTTCCTCAAGGACAATATTTTTTTTCTGAACTCAAAAACATTAAGCAAACACTTTCAACAACGAATTCCCCAACCGATTTTGGTCGACGCAACAATCCGACAAAACATCGGGATAACTTAAGCACATGGAAACCAGGGATAGCAAACATAATAGCTCCTTCCTCCGCAAAATAGTATATATTTTAATTCAATGCATGAAACTACGAAACTAGATGAACATCGATACTAAAAAATAATTCGAGGAAATAAGGTTGCGCTCCACTTGATACAACGTAACAGTTAATAACTTATTCACTCTAATCGTATAAAAATTCAAACCGCCGAACCTAGTCGACATTTCACTAATTCCATCTCCGAAAAACCACTGTGCTGAAATGAGACCAATTTGTAATGAGTTTACGATGTCCTATAGGAGATTGTTTCTGCCAGGATATCAGCGAATACATATATTGGCCATACGCAGCGAACCACATGAGAAATCCCGCCGGTTGTAACAATGGCACTTATCTGACACCAGTCCATTAGTCACACTTAAAGAGCACGATGCATGCCCCCGCTCAACCTACAGGAAGAAGATTTTAACAGAAAACACAGCTCGACACTCCATAGAAGAGAAAAAGAAAGCGAAACGAAAAAATTGCAAATAATGAAGGCGACTCTATATCAAAGTTAAAAAGACCCGACCTTAAATCAAAATAACTTTCAAACAGTAACACGTCCTCCAATGTACGCGCTGTTAGGTGTGCTGTATTGAAGAAACATTGTGCATTTTTTAGGTAGTGTTGCGGTTATGTTGGTGTGTGTGATAAATGTTTTTCTGTAGGCGAATAAACGCAGCGAAAATATATGATATATATATATATATATTATATATATAAATGTGTGTGTGGGTGATGCGTTCCGTATTTCGTGCAATCGTAATTAACTGCTCGATTCTACCTTTGCATCTTAACTATGTTTTTATCTAGTTCCCTCCTGTTTCACTCTACTACTGATATCCATCTCATTCATGTTGACCACCTGTTTGCAACGAAGCCTTTCAATCTCAGTTAACCCTTGCTAAGTTGTTAACACTTCTGATTTCGTCAATTTATTCTCAACTAAACTACGCACAGCTTTTAATCATTTCTTTTTTCTTGAAGTAAAAAGGCGATAGATTTTCTACTGCGGTTAAAATTTGAACAATCAAATGCATGTAATATTATATAGTATATATATATAATATATATATATATATATATATTATATATATATATATAATATATCATATATATGGCACGCTATATAAACATGAATAAATTACAAGGCTGTGTTCAAAAATAGTATCAAAGATTTTTTGTACTTCTTTAACACACTGTTTTTTTTTGTTTTTTTAAACAAAACATTTCCATTCATTTCTATCTCGGTACTTTAAACTTGGTTTACTTTTTGCGACACCGCCTTTGAAAAAAAATTAATGGACGTTATTGTTTTTTTTTTTTTTTTTTTGGCAGAATACAAGATGTGTCAAAAAATTACAAAAGTCTCGATACATTTGACACATCTTTAGAATCTGGAAAAATGTATTAAAAAATTGAAAATTGAAATTCATATGAACCTAAAATTAATGGGTCTTCTCCNTAGACAAAGAGAAAGAAAAGGAAAAAAAGAAATATGCCAAAGAAAGAAAAGAAAGAAGAAGAAAAGAAACAGAAAAGAAGATAAAAGAAGAAATTTGCGTTAAGAGTTTTAAGAAAAGTGAGAAAAGGGAAAAGAGGATAAGGAAAGAAAGAGAAGAAGAGAAACGGTGGAGGAGAAATAAGTATGAAGAGGAATAAATGGTCGTAAAAAATTTCATTTTTTTAAGTAAAGTGTAAGCGTTTTTGATGTATAAGCCATAGCAAGAAAAAGAACTGGCGTATAAAAGATCATAGGTAAACAGAAGAGACTATTAATAAACAAGAGGGAAAATACGATTAAACCGCAGGGAAGTGGAAGAAGCGAGAAAGGAAGTTAGAAAGAAGTAGTGTCGCTACTCACTACAGCCATGTCACTATAGCTGGCGTTAAAGAAACAAAAGAAAGAAAGAAAAGAAATAAGAACATGCGGGTGGCGGGTAGTTTGTTAAGCGGGGTTATTTTTAATGTGTTATTTTTTTTTAGTTTTTTTGAACGTAGAATTTTATATTGGTGGTTTAAAAATAATTTGCGGATTTTCTTCTCAGAAGGCATGGATCGCGGGTTTTAATTTAAAGAGGAGAGAAGAAAGAAAGAAGGAAAGAAGCGAAGACCAAAGCCTAACGAACACCAAAACAAGTTGTATGCCCCTCCACCTGGTCGTTCGCTTTATGCCGGCACCGGTGTCCCGGAGTTCCCGCGTTTGTAAATTTCTATTGGATCTCCTTTACAAGCAAGCTGTTCGTGTACCACCGTGCTGAAGTAGTATATTTTACACAACGGAAGCTTCCGGAGAAAAGAAAAGAAAGAAAGAAGAAAGAGTCAATGCTCGTGCGGGTAAAGGGAAGGCAGAGATAAGAAAGAAGAAAGAAGAAAAGAAAATGCGTAAAGAGAAGATAAGAAGAAAGATAGAATTAAGATTAAGATACAGTAGAAGCAGTCAATTGATGAACGGACAAATAACACTACACTTCTGTTTATTCTGGGGGGTATAAAGACGAGAGGTGGGGAAAAAGAGAAAAGAGAATTACCAACAAAAAAAGAGAATATATGCCGGGTCGCGTTTAAAGAGTGGAGAAACGTGATTCGACACAGAAGGACAGAATAAGAAAGATAATAGGAACAGAAAGAGAATAACCGTTGTATAAAGACGAGAAAGAAAGGAAAAGAACAAAGAAAGAAATGGCGTAAAGAGAGAAGAAAGAAAGAGAAAGAAAGAAAGAGAAAGAAATGCAGTAAAGAGAGAAAGAAAGAAAGGGAAAGAAGAAATGCGTAAAGAGACGAAAGAGAAAGAAAGAAAGAACAAGACAAGAAATACGTAAAAGAGAGGAAAGAAAGGAAAGAAAGAAACAATTGGAAAGAGGAGAAAATAAGAGAAGAAAGATTAAGATAAAGGAAAAGAGAAGAAACAGGTGAGATAAAGAAAGAAATGCGTCGTTGTAAGTGTTCCTGTTTTTCGGTATTATTAATAGAGGATGATATAGTAGGAAAAGGAAAAGAAGAGAGAAAGAAAGAATGCGGTAAGACTCGAGAGAAAAGAAAGAAAGAAAGAAAATGCGTTAAAGAGAGAAAGAAAGAAAGAAAGAAAGAAAAAGAAATACCGTAAAGAGAATAAAGAGAGAAAGAAAAAAGAGAAAGAAGAGAAAGAAATGAAAAGAGAGAAAGAAAGAAAGAAAGAAAGAAAGAAAGAAACGTAAAAGAGAGAGAAAGAAAGAAAGAAAGAAATGCGTAAAGAAAGAAAGGAAAGAAGAAAGAAGAAAGAAAGAGAAAGAAAGAAAGAAAGAAAGGAAATGCGTAAGAGAGAAAGAAAGAAAGAAAGAAAGAGAAGAAAGAAAAGAAAGAAATTTAAAGAGAGAAAGAAACAAACAAACAAAGAAAGAAGGTGGGTTAGATTAATTACTAAACCTAGTAGTTGTAGTGGAGTGATCAAGAGTGGTAGTACCTGTTAGAGTCCCCTCTATAGGTTAAATAGATAAAAAATGAGTTTAAAATCCAGGTTACCCATTGTCATCTGTAGCCACCCTCTTCAGATTACCTTGATAGCCACACGGCAACACTTAACTTGATTAGATTCAGTGAGATAACCGTGGAATTAATACCACAACAGCAGACCCCTCTCTTCTATGATCTCTTATGTGATGAACAAGCTTACTTACCTCCGGTGAAACGCATCTGCTTAGCTTGTCTGATTTTACCTTAACTAAGCTAAAGAAGCATAGTCGCCATTGACGAGCAGATTTATAAGGTGTGGTCTCGTTCTGTCTCGTTCGTGGCGTGAGTATAGCGTCGCCCATGCAAATTATGCCGACAGTATAAAAGGAGCTCTTTTTTTTGTCAGAGGACAGCAGGCAATCTAAGTAGGAAGAAAGACTGTAAGCGTGACGTTATTGCTACTAGAACTCACATCTTACTTAAGAAACAATATGGAAAGTCACGCGTTTCTTTAGATGTTCTGAGATTTACCTTAGTATGTCAAAATCCCACACTCACACGTTTATAGTCGTTTCACTTTTTCGTAGAAAAGGATTATGCTAAGAAGGAATTTTAAAAAAAACTGAATACACAACAAAAAGGAATTAAACAAAAACGTATTCGGCATAAAATAACCCAAGTTCTGACAGGTATATTCCCTGTATATGACGTTAAATAGTATCCCGAGGTGAGGTTCCAATTCTGGATCTCTGGGGACTTTGGAGTACCCCCTCATTACTATTGTAAGATTAAAAGGTGATATTATTCTTGAAAATACAAACTCTGACAAAGGTTTGATAAACAAAACATTTAATACGTATACAGCACATGGATAAAAGGGTACATAATACAAGGTGTACATAGATAAAGATAAAGACACATTCATGAATGGTAAAAAGATAAACATAAAGGCCACAGACATGAGACTAGGAATGGTCCATGCTGTGTGAATAACTTACAGTAATGTAAGTGGGAGGAGACGAAGCCCAACGAGAAGGGGTAGACCTTAACTAACCCATGTGTCTCGTAGTTTGAGGAACAGGAAAAGAGAGGAAGAGACGTTTGAACCAGACGCTTAAATACTATAGCCCCTGGTGAGAACAAGCGACAACTGTGGGAAGATAATCCCTACACTATTATTCCCAGGTCCACTCAGACCCGGAGTGGTAGTACCTGTTAGGGCCCCATCTATGAGTCAAATAGATTTTAAAATTAGTTTAAAAACTATATGACAGGTTCAGTCAGAAAAATTGGATCATAGGACCTTTAGGCACCCCTTTTTCGATCTCATTTCATCATGACATTTTTTTTATTTACACTGTCAAAATCCGGTTGCTTGTTAGGGGTTAGGGTTAGGGGTTAGTTTTATAATTTTAAAAAAAAACCTCTAAAAATCATCTGTTAACAAACAACCGGATTTTGACGGTGTAAATGAAAAAAATGTCCTTATGAAACGAGATCGAAAAAGTGGTGCCTAAAGGTCATATGGTCCAAAAAATCTTCTGGTCTGCTATTTTTAAGTGTCATATTATTTTGGCTATTTTGCTTTCTTGTCTTCCTCAGGTGACATTTTAAAATGTCAAATTCCAACAAGAATGTAAAAACCTTTCCCAGTGCTCATTTGGTTTCTTTGTTTAATTGCATATCAACCTTCATGGGTTATTCAATACCAATGCCATCCTTTTAGAAGAACAGTAATAGTACTATTTAATCCATTGCTGGGGGGACGATGGGGTTCATACCATTCTCAAGGGTATTTGTCCAAAGGTTAATGTTTAATATGATGTCGCATATGATGAATTTAAAAAATTTTAAAAATGAATTTAAAAAAAATTTGAATACACAACAAGAATGAATTAAAGAAAAATGTCTTCGGCATAAAATAACCCAAGGGTTGACATGCCGTAAAAACCAACCAATCAAACAACAAAGACTAGAAGTATAGAGCACTAAGGGATAATCAAACACACTACTAATGATCTGCTGGACTAGCTCGTCGACCATTACATTTTAAATTGTGCCCCTCCCCCAGGGGTTGAAATAAGTACACGGTGATTTTAACGCGTGGGTCCAAAGCACTGTTAAAATTTTCTACGATACCTAGATGACAGTCCTGTCGGCTGGGGCTGTAGAATGCGCTAACTGCACCTCTACAGAAAGATAAGACTCACCCCACCCCCCATCGGAGCCAACTGCTGGCGACCAGTGATGCTTAAAGACGGAATACGGGTGGCTGTGCAGGCCATGACATACAGCACTTCATTTTGGTCCTTACTTGGGCTAAACGGTCGGTTGGAGAGGCCCCTCTTCGATCAATCGCATGTTCAGGTCAAGCCCTAGAAGTTAGATGATTTTCCCGATCCTATTGCCCTTATGGCAAATCTGATCCGGGGTGGTAGTACCTGTTAGGGTACCATCTATGGATTAAATAGATTCTTTTTTAAATAGTTTAAAGATGAGTCTAAAAATGAATTTTAAAGAATTTTAATACCCGACAAGAATGAATTGAACAAAAACGTCTTAGGCATAAGATAACCTGAGGGTTGATATGCCGTAAAATCCAACCAACCAAACAACCAGGACCAGAAGTATAGAGCACTCTGAGATAATCTATTATGATTTTAATACGTTGGCGAATAAAGCAATAATATTAGGTATTTATTTATTAAACACGGTTTTGTTAAAAACAGTATGCAAGTTAACCACAATATATATTATGTAAACCTTTATTTCTTAGTGATATATAAGACACAATGTAAGAATTTTAACCTACTAATAACATGGGATGTTTTGAGGCAAATCTAACTCGGATTTTCATTGAGACATCGTTGATAATATTTATTAATTAAGGATTTTGACTATAAATTAAATACTCATTGATACATTTATCCTGAGGGTATTGTGACGTAAGCAGTGACGTAGTTTCGGGTACAGACAGACACCGAATCTCCATTATAATAAGATAGCACCGCATAATAATAATAAGTTTAGTCATAAGTATTACGATATCTTGGTTTTGCTACGTGGGTGATTAAAAAAGTAATGCCATTTTGTTTAGGACAGGTATAATTACCAACACAGGAACATGTATCATACATCAAAATGAAGCTGATTCTCCGGGGATCACATCCCTACTTCTTCACATAGTCACCGTTTTTCTATATAGCAATGTTCCACCTTCGAATGAGAGCATCTATCCCTGCCGCGTAAAATTATGTTGACTGTTCTTTGAGCCACTTCTTCACTACATATTTCACTTCCTCGTCACTGGAATAATGTTTGCCTCTCAAAACCTCTTTCATAGGGCCGAAGAGATGATAGTCTGAAGGCACTGGTGAGTATGAAGGATGAGGTAAAGTTATCCACCCGAATGAGGCGATTTTCTCCCTTGCTCTGATGCTTGTGTGTGATCGAGCAGTGTCATGTAGAAAGAGGAGATTGTCGATTGGCAATCGTCGGATTCTTGCTCTAAGCATCGTTAGGGTCTCCGTCTAGGCCTTAGTTTAAAAAAAAACTACCAATGATATGCTGGACTAGCTCGTCAACCATTATATTTCTCACAGTGGTCCTTTCCCAAAGGTTGAAATAAGGTACATGGTGATTTTAACGTATGGGTCTACAGCACTGTTAAAATTTGCTGCGATACCTAGATGATAACCCTTTCAACTGGGCCTGTAGAATACGTCGACTGTGTTGAATTATTATGATATAAGGCATGGGGCAAATGGTCACTCCTAAATATAGACTCGTTGACTACCACGTGACCTGGGGTGGATTTCTATTGTTCAATCACTGGCACTGCTGCTCCTGCTTCTGCTGTATTAATAGAGACAATATTCTGAGCTTATTTCATTGACATTTGGATTCTCTTGGACGAAGGACTTACAAGGAATACTTTAACACCGGATTCTTATTGGCTTGCTTACTTACTTATTACATCTGGAACCTAGGATGCCGACCAGATACTTAACAGACTGTACCACTGCAGAAGGATAAGACGTCTCCCTCCAATGGGGCCACCTGTCCTTCGTGGATGGCGACCCGTGATGCTTAAGGACGGTATCCGGAGAGGTTGTTTCAGTAAAATAAAAATAAACAAAAGAAGTTTGAAAAATAAGTGAAATATATATACACGGAGTGAGTGAGAGAGTGATTTTGGATTTGTGTTATAAGTCCGAGATATTTTTTTACATAAAGGTTTTGAATTTCTTTCCACTACAAGAGATTAAATTGTTTCGTGTACAAGCGTTTTAGAAATTGAAAATTTTTTGAAGAGATTAAGAATGCATTAATGGTTTTTAGACAAACTAGCAAATATATGCACCCTCCGGGTGCAAGTATTTAAGTTTTAATATAATAAAATATCATGTTAAATTAGAAAGGCTAATGAAACTGAATAAGAATTCAAATAAAAATATTTGGAACAGAGGGGGTATAATCGGAAAATAGAACAACTTTGAAACTAACTGTTACACCATTTTCCCTTACTCCCGTCTTTCATTGGTAAATTTCCCTAATTTAACTATTTAGTTAAAATAGGAAGAAAATAATAAAATTACAGTTATTTCTTTATGTTAATAGATTTCTGTTAAGATTTATCCCCGAGATTTTTGCTCATATTTATTAAGATAAAACCAAACAATTAGAAATCAATAATACTAAGCATATATTTATTAAATGCTTAATTCATTATAAAAGACTAGATTTCTCTCGGATTTTGAAGGAAGCACATGCTTGGATTCGAAGTTGAATGCCCGAAACAAACTAAGGTTAAAACTTTTATATTTTGTTAAATTTAATTTTAAAGACTGTTATATTTGAAATATACTTTTGTTTCGAGCTAAAAACTAATTGTAAATCTGCTATATTTTCTCCATTGCTGCTATGTTAATGTAAATTCAAATGATAGGATGGGTGTCATAAAAATGTCTTCGGTAGCGCGATAGGATCCCTTAACCAGACTTCCTCCCTTCTCTCTCTCTCTCTCTCTCTCTCTCTCTTTCTCTCTCTCTCTCTCTTTCATCCTCTTCCCCTCTCTCTGTCTCTTACTGCCCCCCTCAACCTAAATGCTTAATTCATTATAAAAGACTTCAAAAAAAGTCTATGCCCCACCCCCATGATTACCCTTATCTAGGAGGGAATCTGTGGACTTATACTAAGTTAAAACTTAGATAAAGAACACCCCACCTTTTTTTTTTTTTTTTTTTTTTTTTTTTCCCCTCTCTCCCCTGTCGTTCTTTTGTGAAAATCTACATGCCACACTGGCTTGTAAAATAAAACCATGGGTAGCAGCATGGTGGATGTGAGACGCGGCGGAAGAACCTAAATAGGTCAACGGCGTATATCACAAGATGCTGGGCGGAGGAACTCCGAGTGGGTCAACGGCCAGGATCAACCAGTTCAGTCAGGTAACTACTGCTCCTCATCTCTAAGACTAGCGCCTATTGATGAGTTAACCACACAGCTACGATAGATATCAATGACCTCGACCTAACCGAAACTATTCATGACAGTGCACAGAACCGAAGAATCTTGCAGCATCGTGAGTCCTGCTAAAAACACGCGTTCTGCTGAGGCTCGAGCTTCGGCCCAGTGTCCGATAAATTACCTACGGAGCTCCAATTGCATCTCACACTTAAACCACATCACTCTCAACACAGACAAACTAGACACACACTCTACTAAAGACATAAAACTAACCACAATATCTAATAAGACAGACATAGAACCCAAAACCAATACAAACCTACTTAGATGTAAAAACCTCTCAAGATAGCAACATTTAACGTTAGAACTCTAAAAACGATAGGCCAACTCCCCGAGCTTACAGCGTCCGCAGCCAAAAAAAAATATAGATATCATATGTGTGCAAGAACACAGATTTGACCATGGTGATGTAGAACTAAAATACCATGAATCTGGAAATGGCTGGACATTTGTGTCAGCATCTGCATGGAAAAACTCCGTCAATGCCACAATAGGAGTGTAGGAATGCTTCTCAGCCCTCGAGCACTAATATCACTTAACCACATAGAAAAAATCCAACCGAGAATCATGAGTGCTACGTTTAATGGCAATCCTTGCATGACTATAGTCTCATGCTACAGCCCCACGAATGTCAGCAACGAAACAGACATTGCAATGTTCTACAGTGGGCTTTCCTCCTTATGCAGACATACCCCCAAACATAATGTACTGATCATTGGTGGAGACATGAATGCACACATAGGAAGAAACGAAAACAATAGATTCAGCTTACACAACACCCCAAACAGGAACGGTGATCTCCTAGCTGAGTTCTCCATTGAGAACAGGCTTGTTTGCCTAAACACCAAATATCAAAAACGGAAGGGCAAACTATGGACATACACATACCCAAATAACACAAAAGCGCAACTAGACTATATCCTCATAAACAAAAAATGGATAAATAGTGCAATAAACTGCGAAGCGTATTCCTCTTTTGAAGGAGTATCCTCAGATCACAGAATAGTCACAGCAAAATTACGACTAAGCTTACGTAGAAATAAAAAGCAAACTAGTAAATCTGTACGATACGATTGGTCGACACTTGCCAACAGCGATATATGCAATCGCTACACAGTCACAGTAAGAAATAAATTCGATATCCTCCAGGAGATATCCGAAAGCTCCACACCAAACGAGGAATACGAAAACTTCGTCAATGCTCACCTAGAAGCAGCAGCCGAGTGCGTACCAACCAAACTAAGAGCCAAACATTCTGTTCCCTGGGAGACAGAAACAGTTAGAGAAAAAAGAAACGATATAAAAAAGGCAGCCCAACGTAATAAAACAAACCCAACTAGTACCAATCTACATAGCCTTAGGAGAGCCCAGATAGAACTAACCAAAACATACAAAAAAGAACAAATAGAATACATACAAATACAAATAAATAATATAAGACAATCGGTGGAGGACAGACAGTCGCGATTAGCGTGGCAAACAGTAAATGAAATTAGTGGTAGGAAACATACCTCTAAATCAAAGCTAAAGGCAACCAGCCAAGAAGATAGACTCCAGAAATGGAAAAACCACTTCCAAAAACTTCTGGGGAACCCACCTAAAATCGTAGAAAACAATACCCAAGAGATTGTAGATAAACAACTAGATATCAAACTGGGGGATTTCACAATAGATGAAATCAACCAAGTTTTACAGAAGCTAAAAGGTAGGAAAGCGGCAGGACTAGACGGAATACCCCCGGAGGTATGGAAGATAGGAAAGTTCAATGACATACTGCTTAGGCTATGTAATGCAGTATATAGACAAAATAGAATAGATAAATGGACGAAAGGCTGCATTCTCCCATTCCCCAAAAAGGGAGATCTCGGAATCGCTAAAAATTACAGAGGCATAACTCTTACGGCTATTGCAGCCAAGGTATTTAATGCCCTTCTTCTTAATCGCATCCGACCCGAAATAGAAAAAATCCTTAGGAAAAACCAAAACGGATTCCGCAGAAATCGATCCACTACCTCTCAGATCCTGACTATTAGACGGATCATAGAAGGGGTACGAGCAAAGAATCTAGAGGCAACGCTGCTATTCGTAGATTTCTCCAAGGCATTTGATTCCATACATAGAGGAAAAATGGAACAAATACTACTAGCATATGGTATCCCCAAAGAAACAGTTGCAGCTATGATGATGCTATACAAAGACACTAAAGCGATGGTACGATCACCTGATGGTGACACAGATTTCTTTGACATCGCCGCTGGGGTCCTACAAGGAGATACATTGGCACCATATATATTTATAATATGCCTAGACTACGTACTCAGAACATCATTAGATACCATAAAAGAAAAAGGTTTCACACTGAAAAAGGCAAGAAGTAGGCGATATCCCGCACAAACAGTCACAGATGCAGACTATGCTGATGATCTTGCACTTCTTGCAGATACACCAGCACAGGCTGAGTCACTACTACATAGCTTGGAGGAGGCAGCAGAAAATATCGGCCTCTGTGTGAACTCCAGTAAAACGGAGTTCATAAGCTTCAAAAAGAAAAGAAACATCACCACACTCAACGGCACACCTCTCAAGCCAGTAGAACAATTCACGTACCTAGGTAGTAATATCTCATCTACAGAGAGTGATGTTAATACACGAATAGCAAAGGCATGGGCGGCCACAAACAAATTATCAGTCGTATGGAGGTCCGATCTCCCTGACAAACTAAAGAGACGGTTCTTTCAGGCTGTGGTTGTATCAGTGCTGCTATATGGATGCACCACATGGACCCTAACGAAGCGTCTTGAAAATAAGCTAGATGGAAGCTGCACAAGAATGCTACGTGCAGTCTTGAACAAATCGTGGAAGCAGCACCCCACGAGGAGACAACTGTACGGTCACTTGCCCCCCATCTCACAAACTATCCGAGTGAGACGGACAAGGCATGCGGGACACTGTTGGAGAAGCAAGG
>CM042180.1:32533841-32555802 GCA_023376005.1 Doryteuthis pealeii
GTTAAGTGGTGAGTTTATTGGCAGACGCTGCAGAGTTTCGATCTATTAATTAGATCATCTTCAGGGCTTTTGTTGGTAAGTGGAAGATAATAAAAAATTTTTTTTTATCTCAGAATAAGGAGAAAGGCGAGTAATAGACCTTGTTTATCGGTCTGTTTAAAATTTTAAGTCTGAGAAAAAAGAACGCTGAAAAAATGAACGGTTTGAAATATGACGTCAAATATTATTTTTTTGCCGTGTGAGTATTAGAATGTGTAAGTGTTTGTATCGAAAAAAACACTTACACATTCTAATACTCACACCGCAAAAAAATAATATTTGACGTCATATTTCAAACCGTTCATTTTTTCAGCGTTCTTTTTTCTCAGACTTCAAATTTTAAACAGACCGATAAACAAGGACTATTACACTGCATTTCATGCGATTTTGTAGTCATGTGATATTACAGATTTAAAGAGGCAGTGTAGCTGTTGCAACCACTGGACAAGATTTAATGCTATTTCTCTTCAGATAGATTATTCGGGCCCAGAATTATGGGGTGGCAGCTAGGTGTTTTTTTTTTAGTTTAGTTTAGTTGCGAACAGTCACTTGATGAGAGCGGACGTCTCTCAGAGTCGCCCTCATCGCGCGGTTGAATATGGGCTGGGTTATTTTAAATAAAAGACTTATAATGAAAACAACAAAGTCCTGTTGGTTCATTTAAACAAGAAATGACCTGCCCGAAGAAATCAACTCAGAGAAACAGCCCACAGAAAAAAAGCCCAAAGAAAATGGCCGTCGAAATAGAAGTGTAACAAGTAAGACCCTCATCAACCCTACTCTGTTTCTCTCGCCGATTATATAAACCCGAATAAAGAAGTATATAAAAGATACATTGTTGTAAGTCCTTACATTAACCTGGGCGAATATAACTTGGATCTGTAGGGACCCGGTTTATTTGGTGAGTGTTTAGTTGAGGAGTTGAAGAAGATCCGAGTTATGGGTTCCCACAATTTAAATGTATAAGACTACAGAAACGAAGTTTCCATAGAAAACAAAAGAAAACAAAAGAAGACAAAATTGATAAAAGAAAACAAACTTTATATACATTAATTTACAATTGGTATATTCAATTGTTCTTTCAGTGGTGTTGCAGACTGTATGTGTCTGTACGTAGTTGTGTATGACAAGTGTGACATGTATTGTTTATATTTGTGCGATTGGTTGTGTCAACATTGTAGCAGTTTTGTCTGTGATTGAAACTTGTGATTGAAATTTGTTGTTGTTGAGCGAAAGAGAGAGAGAGAGAGAGAAAATAAAAAAACAAAAAAATAGACGGACCTGTTGAGTCGTATTTTATGTTTTCGGACAGCGTATTCTCCCCATTGTGTCGAGTTGGGTGCATCAGCTCCAACTTTGTCGAGTCGGGAAGAGCGTAAGCTCCCACTGTCTGGTCTTTCAGCTGAAAGGACCTTTTTATAATTCTCTTTGTAATTGTCTACGTGATCATTAAGCTAAAATATTCATCAAATATCAGGTGATTTGCAATGATGCAATATCGAATGATTTTGGTACATTCCGTTGGCGTACATATTTTCCCATGGAATTTAAACCATTGTTTCTATTGTTCCTAAAATATTTCCAAACTAATTTTCATTCGATTCTCTTTTGTTCACCTAATTCTAAACTCATGACATACAATTATAAAACTAGTTGTTTAAGATAACTTAATTATTTTAATTCGGTCAATTCCACATGCCGTAAAAATATAGTGGCCGATCCCTATAGGTCTTCATAGAACGAAAGAGCCACCCATTGATTTCGAACTTTACACTTAGGAGGCGATCATTATGTAATGGTTATCATAGTAAGAAACGGTGAACCGAGTTCGAATCCTAGACTAGGCTGTTTGCATTTCATTTAGTGCTTGGTTCGTTTAAACAGGAAATGACCAGCCCGAAGAAATCAACTCGGAGAAACAGCACAGAAGTAGTGTAGCTGTTGCAACCACTGGACAATATTTAATGCTATTCTCTGCAGATAGATTATTCGGGCCCAGAATGATGGGGTGGCAGCTAGGTGCTTTTTTTTGTTTGTTTTTAGTTTAGTTTAGTTGCGAACAGTCATTTGATGAGAGCGGACGTCTCTCAGAGTTGCCCTCATCGCGCGGTTGAATATGGGCTGGGTTGTTTTAAATAAAAGACTTATAATGAAAACAACAAAGTCCTGTTAATTCATTAACAATGCACTGTATTGTGTACACTGCATTTCATGCGATTTTGTAGTCATGTGATATTACAGATTTAAAGAGGTAGTGTAGCTGTTGCAACCACTGGACAAGATTTAATGCAGAGAAAATGTCCGATGAAATAGAAGAAGAGTTAACAAGTAAGAGTCCCTCATCTCATCACTCATACCCTGTCTATCTGTCTGTCTGTCCATCTATCTAGCTATTAGAGTTTGTTTTTCTCTCATTCTCTTTCTCTCACTCACCCAATCTATCTATCTATCTATCTATCTATCTATCTATGAAAGTTTGCACCTCTCGCTTTCTCTCTCTGCCTGTGCCCCTCTCTCCCTCTCTATCTCTCAGTTACATATCACCGCTGCGGTTTTGTGGGCTGGGTTGTCTTAAATAAAAGACTTGAAGAAAAACAACAAGTCTTGCTTTATTGATTGATTGATTGATTGATTAAAACAAGAGATGGCCAGCCCAAAAAGAAATAAGTGGAATCAACTCGGAGAAACAGCCCACAGAGAAATCAGCCCAGAGAAAATAATCGACGAAATAGAATAGGAATTAACAAGTAAAAACCCTCATTTCATCTTCCGAGACTGAAATGCCAATATACAACAAAACTTATTTATTCGACCCAGAGAACGCAAAGAGTCCCAGCCGCTCCGGGTCAGATTAAACCATTGCAACGATCTAGGGCATAACTACTAGATGTATTTTCAAATAAACACTCGCAAGCTGTTCATCGTTCATTGAAGCGTGTGTCCTTAATGTTTCTTCTGCGACTTTCAAGAGTACCAGGACCGTTACGTGTTTTTGTGGTTGACGACCGCCTCGGAATCTGCGCAGTAAATCGAGACGTCTTGCGTAGAGACACAGAAATTTAAATGATTGCAACCCCACAAAGATATGGAGACACTTAATAGTCAGGAGAATGTTTACGTATTACACAGAATGGTTCCGCCCTGTCGACTGCGGCATTAGAATGCACCGACTGCACATCTGCAGAGGGGTAAAACTCCCCCAATGGGGCCACCTGTTGGCCGTGGGTGGCGACCCGTGATGCTTAAGGATAGAACCCAGGTGGATGAGCAGTTCATGACATGCAATACTCCACTTTGGCCCTATCTTGGGCTAGACGGGCGGTCGGAGAGGCCCCCTCCGATCAATCGGCTGGTCACGTCAAGCCCTAGCACCTATATGATTTCCCAACCCTATTGCCCTTATGGCAAGCCCCAACACTTTTTATCATATGGGTGCTAGAAGGCGGTGGCTGCGGGTCTATATGTCCTGGGAATGACGTTAAACTCTATCTGATGGTGAGGTTCCAGTTTTGGAGGTTTGGGGAATGTGGAGCACCCCTTCATCACCATTGCTCCCTGGTCCACTCTGACCCGAAGTGGTAGTACCTGTTAGGGTCACATCTATGGGTTAAATAGAAAAATGTATTTATAAAAAAATTGTATTATCCATTAAGAATTGATTTATTTCAAAACTTTATCGGCATTAAATGACCCACTGAGGTTGATATGCCGTAAAACAAAACAAACCAAACCAAAACAGAATGGTTATCTGAATTTTCACATAAAATGCGACCCTTAAAGTAAATCGGTCCACACTGAATAAACAAGATGGCTACACTTTTCAATCTCTAAAATTCGAGCTATGTAAAGCAATAGTCTATTGTATAAAAATTACATTTCAAATAAGGTTGTAATGTTTTGTATAAGGCGATATCTGTGGTATTAAAATAACTGTAATCTTTTTATTTGCATTCTTATTTAATTTCATGAGGTTTTCTAATCTGTATATATAAAATATGTTTGAAATAGGTTTTTCCTAAAATTTACTGGCACTTTTAATTTTATTTCAGTTGATTTTGATCTAAAATGACGATAATTCTAGAGTTCCGTAAGGTGAAATCTAGATAGTATCTCACACATTTTAGATTTTCTACCTTTTTTCTACTTAGCGTATTGAGCACGTTTTAAATATTAGCGTAGTCAACTCTTTCGGAGTTTTTTTCCTTT
This sequence comes from Doryteuthis pealeii, assembly GCA_023376005.1. NCBI lineage: Eukaryota > Metazoa > Mollusca > Cephalopoda > Myopsida > Loliginidae > Doryteuthis > Doryteuthis pealeii. Next base: position 32,538,087 of record CM042180.1, read on the forward strand.
TGGCCGGTTGTTTAGGGACTTTTAGATATTTTTCAAACTAAAGATATATTTAGCGTTTTTCTTTTTTTTGAATTGTTTCGAGGTACCTGTTTGTCATATTTGTTTATTTTCAAATTCGATTATTTTTTTCACCATCCGAGTCATAGAAATAATATATATATATATATCATTCATTCAGCCTGTACTCTCTACTGAGACAACGTCGTCTCCGATGTTTGGGTCATGTACGTCGGATGGATGATGGACGAATCCCGAAAGACATCCTGTATGGAGAGCTAACATCTGGTAAAAGACAGATTGGTCGCCCTCTACTGCGATTCAAAGATGTCTGCAAAAATGATCTCAGGTGCTTTGGCATTGTCCCTTCAAGCTTGGAAAATTTGGCTCAAGACCGCCCTCGTTGGCGGCAGAATTTCCATAGAGGATTGTACATGTCAGAAGTCATCCTGATACAACATCATGAAGCTAAGAGGTCCATAAGAAAGCAACGGCAACAAAGAATTCAAACATCATCATCTACAGGGACAACCTACAAATGCAAAATCTGTGGTCGAGAATGTTTCTCAAACATAGGACTTTATAGTCACAGGAGGCGCTGCAACTTCAGGGGCACACAAAAACTTTTATCATAGTCTTTCGAGACTGAATTGCCAATGAATGAATGAATGGAAAAAAAAGAATGAATAAATGGAATAAAAATGAATGAAATGAATGGAATAAATGAAAAAATATTTAACAAAGGACCTATCTTAAATGAAAAAAAAAAATTAAGAGAGGTCTTTAATGGAAACGCTTTCATTTTTACTGGAGTCTTTATTGAAACATTGGATTATTATAATTAATATATAAGATACTGGAGTAGATAAAATAGGTGTCTTACCTTTGTGGGTTTCTGTTGAGAAATGATTCAAATTTTTTTAGTCTATCTAATGTTGTCTGTTCTACTTCCAGTAAAAATTGCAACTATGTATACTTTTGAATTTTGATAAAAACGATTAACAGGAAGATTTTGAATAGCTTTTACAATTGTAAAAATAAATAAATAAATAAAAAGGATTATCTTACTATCCAGTATATATATATATATATATATATATATATATATATATATATATATATATATATGTGTGTGTGTGTGTGTGTGTGTGTGTGTGTGTGTCTTTGAAAGGAAGGAAAAACTCTAAATGTATTTCGACCAAAATGTTGGTCGAAATAAATTTATTATGGAATAAAGGTGTTGAGTTTTTCTTTCCTTTCAAAGATAAATATTGCTCTGTATATAATCTAAAAAGATTATTATACATTGAGCTCTCTGTAGTGATTTAAAGATTCACTGTATTTGTACATACTGGATCATACAATAATAATACAGTGTGTCTTAGGAATCATCCCTTTCTACCAAGTTTTGGATACCTCACACACACACACACACACACACACACACACACATATATATATATATATATATATATATATATATATATATATAAAATATACCAAGCGTGTTGGTAAATCCTCGCGGTGAGGAAAAACCCAGTAAGTAGTTTGATTGTAAAAATATACTACCAAACATCAACTGGGGAGAAAGATTTTTGACAAAAAAGAAAAGACCAAGAAAGTCGTACCAACAAAAAATAATCTATTGGTACAGTATTTGGCCAAAAGAAAAATTTATATGTATATAAATGTTTATAAGATATATATATTCATATAACCGCTAGGAGAATAGCTAATAAGTAAAAAGTGCTCAATACCTAAGTAGAGCAAATAATAAAGATAAATCTAATGAGTCAGACGAACCTACTATTAGTTTCACTTAATGCTCTTCAGATCTTAGCCCTGAAGAGCATTAAGCGAAACTAATAGTAGGTTCGTCTGACTTATTAGATTTATCTTTATATATACTAGCAAATATATGCACCCTCCGGGTGCAAGTATTTAAGTTTTAATGCAATAAAATATAATGTTAACTTAGAAAAGCCAATGAAACTAAATAAGATGCCGATAAAAAGATTTGAAACAGAGGGGGAACAACTAAAACTTGCTTTTTCTTTCCTCCCGTCTTTCATTGCTAAATTTTCATAATTTAACTATCTAGTTAAATAAGGAAGTAATGAATAGAATTACTATTAATATTGTTAATGGATTTCTTTTAAGATTTATCCTCGAGATTTTTGTTCATATCCATTAAAATAAAACCAAACAATTAGAAATAAATAATACTGAGCACATATTTATTAAAATCAAATTTTTGATATCAATATGCAAATTAACCTTCCCATTCACACTGCAAACCGCCATTTTTTGTATATATAAATACACTTGCATGTAATTAGTATGTAGATATGGTCAACAATATTAATAATGTAAAATGATTTTAATTAATAATTGAGGTTTAAATATGAATAAATTCATTGAGAATATGACGTAAATAACTAAGGGAATTGTGACTCGATTAGTAATATAGTTTCGGTTACAGTCAGAAAAACACACAATCTCCATTATAATAAGAAAGATATATATATATATATATATATATATATATATATATATACTAGCAAATACCCTCCGGGTGCAAATATTTAAGTTTTAATACAATAAAATATCATATTAAATTAGAAAGGCTAATGAAACTGATTAAGAATGTAGATAAAAAGATTTTGAACAGAGGGGGTATGATTGAAAAATAGAACAACTTTGAAATTAACTCTTCCATCATTTTCCGTTACTCCCGTCTTTCATTGGTGAATTTTCCTAATTTAACTGTTTAGTTAAAATAGGAAGTAAAGAATAATATTAGTTATTTCTTCTTGTTAAGGAATTTCTTTTAAGATTTATTGAAGAGATTTTTGCTCATATTCATTAAGATAAAATCAAACAATTAGAAATCAATAATACTAAGCATATATTTATTAAAATCAAATTTTTAAGATCAATATGCAAATTAGCCTTCCCATTCATACTGTAAACTGCTATTTTGTTGTATATATAAATACAACTGCATGTTATTAGCATGTAGATATGGTCAACAGTCTTAATGATGTAAAACTATTTTATTAATAATTGAGGTTTAAATAAAAATAAAATCATAGAGAATGTGATGTAAATAACAAAGGGAATTGTAACTTGAGTAGTTATATAGTTTCGGTTACAGACAGAAAAACACACAATCTCCATTATAATAAGATGTGTGTGTGAGGTATCCAAAACTTGGTAGTAAGGAATGATTCTATATGTGATTTCTAAGACACACTGTATTATTATTGTATGATCCAGTATTTATAAATACAGTGAATGTTTAAATCACTACAGAGAGCTCAATGTATAATAAACTTTTTAGATTATATACAGAGCAATATTTATCTTTGAAAAACGGTTAACAGGAAGATTTTGAATAACTTTTACAATTGTAAAAATAAATAAATAAAAAGGATTATCTTACTTACCAGTATATATATATATATATATATATATATATATATATATATATATATATATATATATATATATATATATATATTATTATTATTATTATTATTATATTATTATTATATATAATAATAATGTATTATTATTGTATGATCCAGTATGTATAAATACAGTGAATCTTTAAATCACTACAGAGAGCTCAATGTATAATAATCTTTTTAGATAATATACAGAGCAATATTTATCTTTGAAAGGAAGGAAAAACTCAATACCGTAATTCCATAATAAATTTATTTCGACCAAAATTGGGGCCTTTATAAATCTAAGTTGATTTAATATAGCTCCCCAAAATCCAGTCTCATCAGATGGAAAATCAACAATTTATATTATATATATATATATATATATATATATATATGTGTGTGTGTGTGTGTGTGTGTGTGAGAGTGTGTGTGTGTGTGTTAGTATAAGTGTGTGCGTTTGGGTGGATATATGAGCTTTCTAATATATATATATATATATAAGATTTTTGGATGTTTGTTTTTAGAAGCAATGTTGAATAAATTATTATTTATATTTTTGCTTGAAGGCAATTATAAATGCATGTATCGTATAAAATTCGATAATTATAGAAAATAAACTTGACAAGTAAATCCCGCAAAGGATGGCTCGCCATGCAGAACACCGTACAGACTGTTTCGACTTTATTAAGTCTCTTCAGCGATGTATACTAACGACTCCCCTCCGACAGGAATCGAAACCGGGACTTCACAGGCATAGTCAGAGACCATATCCGTTCGGCCGCCGGTACATAGCGAACAATCCCTGCGAAATTAACCTTGTCAATGATGATACTACTATTACACGCCCCTGCCATAGCAGGCAAGTGGACGTTTTTTTTTATTTAGTAAACAAACCCGGCCGTTAGCTCTTCGGCGAAGTGAATAAATTTTTGGATGTTTTTTTTTTTATAGAAGCAAGTTGAATAAATTATTATTTATATTTCTGCTTGAAGGCAATTATAAATGCATGTATCGAATAAGATTCGATAATTATAGAAAATAATCTTGACAAGTAAATCCCGCAAAGGATGGCTCGCTATGTAGAACACCGTACAGACTATTTTACTAAATAAAAAAAAACGTCCCAAAATCCAGTCTCATCAGATGGAAAATCAACAATAATTTATATATATATATATATATATATATATATATATATATATATATATATATATGTGTGTGTGTGTGTGTGTGTGTGTGTGTGTGTGTATTAATATAAGTGTGTGCGTTTGGGTGGATATATGAGCTTTCTAATATATATATATATATATATTTTGCGCTGAAAAATGAATGAGAAATGTGTTAATCCTAGAACCTGTAGCACTTGAGAAAAAGGTTTTGTGGAGACAAAATAAATATGTCGCTTCGACATGACAAATTTTGGAATGAGGTCTGGTTATTCAAAGAATTTAGACAGTCTCACTTTTTGTTTTTGTTTCTGGCACAAAGTAAAGCCAACTTGTAATCTATCTGACAATCCAAAATACGTATATATTCCATCTACCTAGAAGGTTTTTTTTAATTACTTTTAGACACTATTTCTTTTAGGCGGGCATACCTATTCAAATGTAGTGCTAAACAAATCGAGAAAAATCATGTATGTACCTTTCGGCCTATTAGGCTTCATCAGCAGCTCCTATCTATAGCTCTGAAAAAAATAGCTCCCCCCCCCCAAAAAAAAAAACGTTCACAAGAACAAAGTTGATACGCAATATTCATTATATATATATATATATATATATATATATATATATATATATATATTAACATAGATACACGGTATTAACCTATTCGTGTTTCACCATAAGTATCTTCAGTGTTAAATCTACTGGATTAATCAAGATATTGATTAATGGCAGTCGATTACACGTGTGAGTTTTTTTTTTCGGTAAACACACACGTGTAATCGACTGCCATTAATCAATAACCCTGAAGATCCTTATGATGAAACTCGAGTAGGTTAATACAGTGTACCTTTATGTTAATAAATTTGCTCTACTAACGTATTGAGCATTTTATATTTGTTATATCACTGCCTTATCATTGTGAAACTTGAATCAACTAACCACTGTGACCATTTTCACCGGTAAGTCACTTTTTCCCACAAATACCATATATATATATATATATATATATAATATATATATATATTTAAACAATTAGTATATATATATTTCCTGAGTCCAGTATCATATATATTATTAATTCGAACAGAAAGGGTAAGTCAAATGTATTTCTTAAATATTATGCAAAATAAATATGTCGCTTCGACATGACAAATTTTGGAATGAGGTCTGGTTATTCAAAGAATTTAGACAGTCTCCCTTTTTGTTTTTGTTTCTGGCACAAAGTAAAGCCAACTTGTAATCTATCTGACAATCCAAAATACGTATATATTCCATCTACCTAGAAGGGTTTTTTTTTAATTACTTTTAGACACTAACGGAATGAGAACAGTTTACCCCCGTGAATTGAATAGAGGGTTCGGTTCGAAGTCCCGTGAAGGCTCCCGATTAAGACATTTTAAGTTCAAAAAGGAGGTTCCTGAATCCGACAAGGAATACCTGAAGAAGGCCGGATATCACATCCGCTGAAACGTTGTGCAGCTCAAAATAAAGATGAGGACAATAGTCCGAATAATCCAAATAATCCAAATTATTTTAGATGTTGGGAATATTCTGTGTTTGAAATACCGATAGTCTATGTAAAAGTTACTCTCAAATGATATATCTCGATGTTACTCTCTAATGATAGATCTTTATATATATATATATATATAATATATATATATATATATATATATACATGGGAAGTAAATAAACAGACGATGTGTTTTGGTATGGCTTTTTTAGCCGACAATGTTTTGGAGAATATGTGCTTAATTGAAGTCGTACCTAATTTTGAAAATTAATCAATTAATAATTAATTAATTAGGCGGGCATACCTATTTAAATGTAAGGCTAAACAAATCGAGAAAAATCAATCTCTGTATGTACATTTCGGCCTATTAGGCCTCATCAGCAGCTCCTATCTATAGCTCTGCTGATGAGGCCTAATAGACCGAAATGTACATACAGAGATTGATTTTTCTCGATTTGTTTAGCCCTACATTTTTTAGCCTAACAATTAGTATATATATTTACTGAGTCCAGTATCATATATATTATTAATTCGAACAGAAAGGGTAAGTCAAATGTATTTCTTAAATATTAGTCAATTTGAACACTTATATTAATTCATGCGTCAAAGAAAAAACAGCATTTTTATTCTTTTATAACCCAGACAACAAATATGCGAAGCATAGGGCGAAAAACTTACACCCCAATATATATATATATATATATATGTGTGTGTGTGTGTGTGTGTGTGTGTGTGTGTGTGTGAAGAAAAGGAAGTGAATCCGACGGTATGTAGTATATTAAGAAAGATTGAAAAAACACAGGTTTAAATGAGTTAAGTGGTGAGTTTATTGACTGACGCTGCAGTGTTTCGATCTATTAGTTAGATCATCTTCAGGGCATTTTCCATATAGCAACAAATGACCTGAAGATAATCTAATTAATAGATCTAAACACTGCAGCGTCGGCCAATAAACTCACCACTTAACCCATTTAAAACTGTGTTTTTTAAATCTTTCTTAATATACTATATATATATATATATATATATATATATATATATATATATATATATATATATATAAGCAATTGGTAATTTACTTGAAGCATTGTTAAGTATGTTATAATATATTAATATTTTGAAGGCCAGTACAATGCGTATGAAAAATAAAAACAAAAAGATTTTATTTTTGTCTTATCGATTTCGAAGCATAAACTTCATGATCATTCATAAAATATACCATGGAAATTTTTGTCACACTGGGTATTTGGTATTTGTATATATATATATATATATATATATATATATATATATATATATATATATGTGTGTGTGTGTGTGTGTGTGTGTGTGTGTCTGTCTGTCTGTCTGTCTGTCTGTGTGACTGTGTTTCTGCGTGTGTGTGTCTACTGTTATATATACATAAATATATATATTAAGTAATAAGACATATATACATACATATATATACATACATACATATATGTATATATATATGTATATATATATATATATGTGTGTGTGTGTGTATCTGTCTGTCAGTATGTCTGTGTGACTGTGTGCGTGTACTGTTATATATATATATATATATATATATATATATATATATATATTAAGTATAAGACATATAACATATATATACATACATATATACATACATATATATATACATATATGTATATATATATATATATATGTATATATATGTGGGGGGTGGCTTGGTGTTTGGGGAATTACGATCCATAGGATGTAGATATAATTAGTAAAAAACACAAACATTTCTATCATGCTTAGAATATTTTAAATATCTGCATTAAAAATTCTCACTTCAACCACGAGTGAAACTCGATCCTTTTCTCCAAATGATTGCAAATCTTTCAAACGTCACACAAAGCATTCCACTAATTATTGAAATAACTCTTACCACTGCCCCCCAAACTGTGATCTGCAGAACCCCTGGGACTGAGTTAACGGGTCGGTGTCTAGGGGGCGCTCTGGAATGGTGTACATCCATGGGATCATATTTCACGTTGTTTTAATACTTGGTTTAGACATTTCGCTCAAAGATGACTCGTGACTCTCTCTCTCTCTCTCTTTCTCTCTCTCTCTCTCTCTCTCTCTCTCTCTCTCTCTCTCTCTATATATATATATATATATATATATATATATATATATATATATATATATATATATATGCAGGGTGTTCGGGATAAATTTGACAGTTTCACAAGGAAAAAGAAAAAAATGTTTGGTAACTGCAAAATTTAATGCATTGTAAAGAAATATAACAAGCACGAAAATTATAGGTCTGTCAACAAGTTTCACTCAAAATAATGGCTATTAGCATCGATCACAGCCTCAATCCTGCTCCGGAACCTGAACCAAGCTGATGTAACATTTTCCTTGGGAAGGGTCTCAAAAACTACCTTAATCTTGTCGATTAACGGGGATTTTGCAGTCCTGTCACGGCGATTGGTGTCTTTCTCAACAGCGCCCAAACATAATAATCCACAGGGTTAAAGATCTGGGGAGTTCGGAGGCCAAACATTGGGACACGTGTAGCCGTAAAAATTCGCCGACAACCATTTTTGACTTTTCCCAGAGGTGTGACTGGGGACCGAATCCTGCTGCCTTACATATGGTCTACCATTGGCTACCCTTGTAATCCAGGGCTTGACTACAGTGTTTAGCAACTCCACGTAGACATCTGAGGGTCTTCCAACACATTTTATTTGCAGATTTTCGATGAATTCTGCTGTACGAACCCAATCCGATCGTTTTTATGTTGCTTTCTTCTAGTTACAGCATCGTACTCTCTATTGCAATTCTCCAGTTCATGCCTGTTTGTTTTTACAGTGTTAAGGGAGTATTGGGCAGCAACCATAATCTCCTTATTTTGATGGCCGGCACAGATCATCATGATACAAGTTATTCTCTTCCATGATTCTAGTGGGTTCTATTCAGGCATTCTATCTCTCATCACGTATATAAATGAAGATGGATCCAAGATTTTAAATGATTCATAGTGTGCCTCAATACCTCCAACCTACAGAGAAAAATAACCAAATATAAATATGTCAAATTTATCTTGAACAGCCTGTACTTTCAATAAGAATGGAAATCTTAAACCGTCATTTGGCTATTATAAATTTATTTCGACCAGAACTGAATAAATGAGCTTAGTCCCATCAAATTATTGTCATTATTTATATATAAAGTTTTATGTTTGTTTGTTTGAAGAGGAGGGTTTTAACTTGTCTTATAAAAAAATATCTATTATAGTTTTTTTTTTTTCATGCTCACTATGAGTCTAGATTCCTGATGAGACTAAGCTCATTTATTGAGTTCTGGTTTAAATAAATGTACAATAGCCAAAGCTAAAACCCCACTCAAAGGTGAACCCATGGGTAAGCCGAATTTCTGTTGATATAAAATGCTTTCATGTTGGAAGAAACAGGTTTTAATGCAAAGTTTGTGACCTACAAAAGAGATGGGTTTTAGCATGTTTATTTCTGGAAGTTTTAGAAACAGGTCCCTTCAAATATATTCTACCAAATAATTTTTGAATTAATTGCAAATTACGACTCATTAGGACCAATTAAAACAGAATTGTTTTCAAACATAATTCAATCCTAAAAGTAAGGAATAATTTAGTATAATTTTCATGTCATTAAACTAAACAGTTAAAAAGCCTTTAGGAAGCAGAAGATTAACTCAGCTTTAGTATAATATTTATATATATATATATACATACATATATATATATATATATGTGTGTGTGTGTGTGTGTGTGTGTATGTGTGTGTGTGTGTGTGATACAACGGGAAGGATGTCCTTCCTATGTCATATGTGCATCAAACTTTGTGGATCTGCAGCGGGTATGATGAGTCATTTGAGGGCTCATGAGAGGAAAGGTTTTGGTGGTAGGGTTATAGGATTGTGAGGGACGGCAATGATCTGTAAAGATGATGCTATATATATATATATATATATATATATATATATATATATATATATATATATATATATGTAAAAAAACAACAACGAATTTCATTTAAAATAAGGATTTACTCTGATGAAGGTCACATTTTCTTTGTCTGCGGAACATTTCTACATTTTTTCTATTATTATTATTTCATTTCATTTGATTATTTAAAAATAATAATAGTTTGATTAATGTACCGATGGTCAAACTCCTGATGGATAAATTGATTAAAATATCATATTTTATCCATTCTATACTTTCTTTCCTTTACTTATTTTTAACACACACACACACACACACACACACATATATATATATATATATATATATATATATATATTGATAAAAAGGTGTGCTATATTTCTTAGTAAATAGTGCTCGATATCTTGCATATCTAAGTTAGTGTAGCGTGAGCACTTTGTTTGAAACTCTCTCTCTCTCTCTCTCTCTCTATATATATATATATATATATATATATATATATATATATAGAGAGAGAGAGAGAGAGAGAGAGAGAGAGAGAGAAAGTTTCAAACAAAGTGCTCACGCTACACTAATATATATATATATATATATATATATATATATATATATATATATATATATATATATATATATGTGTGTGTGTGTGTGTGTATGTGTGTGTGTGTGTGTGTGTGTGAGTGAATGGAATGAATTAGGTTGGTCTTAATATTAGGCTGGTATATATATTTACCAACCCCTCTGCACGAGCAGGATGTGACACATGGTCAATTTCTTAAGCGGAGTTTAACGGGTTTGAATTCAGAGTTTTCCTTCTCCTAGACCGGTTGCCTAACCGCGGTTAAAGAGCCCAGTCTGTCCTACTATTTACCCATAGCTGGAGGGAGAGTAGAATTCATACCTTTCCCAAGGGTATTAGCGCTAAGTGAATATTTGGCTGCTATATGTGTTACTCGGATAAGTCAGCGTTATAATAAATATAAAGTGCTCAATACGTAAGTAGAGCGGATTTATTATTATAGTGTGTACAGAAGGCAAAAGTGCTTGGTAACTGACAGTTTCACGCCTATGCAATATCAAAACCAACTATATATATACTGAAGCATATTGACTTTCTTTCTTTTAGTGTCAATGGTGAGGGTAGGGTTAATGTCAACGTCGCTCCGTGAGTAATGGAGTCAGGGACACTTATGTCGCTTCGACACACCGAGTGTGGAATGAGATCTGCGACAAGAATCTAGACAGACGCATTCTTTTTATTTTTTTTATATATATTTTTTTTCATTTTCAATGAATAAAAAAAAATTCAAGAATAAAAAAAAAATTGAGAATAAATAAATAAATAAAAATAAACAAATAAATAAAAACAACAACAAAAATTAAATAAACAAAAATAAAAAAATATTTAAAAAAATACCAAAAATTTTTTGAAAATAAATAAATAAATAAAGAGAATAAAAAGAATTTAAAAAACTTACAAAAACAAAAAACAAAAAAAAATTCAAAACAAAAAACAAAAAATCGACTCATAAACTATTCAACAACTTAAAATACATCTGTCTTTCTCAATCCATCGTCTCCTTTTTTCATAATATATTATATATATATATATAATATATATATATATATATATATATATATGTGTGTGTGTGTGTGTGTGTGTATGTGTGTGTATTTGTGTCTATATATATATATGTGTGTATGTGTGTATTTCTCTCTTCTCTCTCTCTCTCTCTCTCTCTCTATTATATTATATATATATATATATATATATATATATATATATATATATGTATTTGTATATATATATACATATGTATGTGCGTATATATCTATATATATATACCTTGTGTGTGTATATATATATATATATATATATATATATATATATATATATATATCGTGCGGGTGTGTGAGTATATAGTATGTGTTTGTGTGTGTGTATGTATATATACATATAAATGTATATAAATGTTGTGCATATACATATTTGTATATAAATGATGTGTATATATAAGTGTATGTGTCTACATATATATTGTGCATGTATATAAATATATATATATATGTAAGTATATATGTGCGTGTGTGTGTGTGTGTGTACGCACACACACACACACACGGACACATATATATATATATATATATATATATATATATATATATATATATATATATATATATATATATACATGCACAATATATATGTAGACACTTATATATACACATCATTTATATACAAATATGTATACGCACAACATTTATATACATATATATATATACATGCACATACACAAACACATACTATTTACTCACACCCGCACTATATATATATATATATATATATATATATATATATATACAAGGTATATATATATATATATATATATATATATATATATATATATATATATATATATATACGCACATAAAAATATATATATATATATACTCAAAAATATATATATACACAAATACATATATATATATATATGTATACACACACATACACACACACACACACACACACACACACACACACATATATATATATATATATATATATATATATATATATATATATATATATATATATACCTAGATGCATGCAGATTCAAGGTGTGGGCAAAAATGTTTTGGGTTTTTATTTTTGTTTTGTTTTGTTCTTTTTAAGTTGTTTTTTCTTTCTTTTTATTGTTTGTTTGTTTGGTTGGTTGTTTTTAATGGCATATCAACCCGTCAAGTGTTATGTCATGCCTAGCAGTTAGGAAGTAATATATGTCGTCTTTCTACATTTACATTTTGTAGTAATTGGTTTTAACAATGTGTAAGTATCATTGGGGATCATGTTGTATGGTATTGATTATGTTCATGTATATATTCTCTGGTATAATTCTATTTCCTTCAAAAAGGAGAGATTTCTCTTTAACTCATTTCAATATTTATTTAATTGGCTATTATCTTATAAAAAAAAATATACATCGATGTTTTTTCTGCTTAAAAAGGGGAGGGGCTCCATTTTCAATAGAGTTTTTTCTTCAAAACTTATTACTTTTGGAACCTAAAATAAGGTTTGCATTAAGTAGATATTTATTTTTAGAATCTAAAAATATAACATTTTAAACTTAACATCAGGATTTTCATATTTTAAATGAATTTTATATATTAATTTTTTATAGCAAAAATACTAAATTAAAGTTTTGAAATGAAATAACTGATGCATTATAAAATTCATTAATTGTTAAATCAATACTGAAAATTTCATTAAAATCGGATAATTACCTGATTTTTGATATTTTTTTCCCATCCCAAATGTTACGTTAAAATTGTAAACAAGCGCCTAAAACCATTGAAAAACAGCCAAAATGGCAGATTGCGTCGAAATTGACCAAAACAAATAGTTTTAAATCTTTTAAAAATAAACTGCATATGTAATTATATTTTTCTTTTTTTAATGATGGCTATCATATGATTGACATATATATTTTAAAATAGGTCTATCATATCTGTTTATTAAATCGTTCTTTTTAACGGCTTTATTTAAGGGTAGCAATGATCTAAATCAGGGTGTCTTAACGGGGGTGGGTCATATGGCCCCTTTGGAGACCATGAGAGTTGGGTGGGGGTCACAAGGCCAAATTTCAAAAATAGGAAGTAACGAGCAACCAAGAGGAAGCCACAGAAAATTTAGGACCCACAAAATGTTTATATTTTGACCATAGAACAAAATGGTTTATGAACAAACCAGAATCTGTTCTTGAGAATGAAACGCATAATATTCTCTGGGACATTCAGATATAGACAGATCACTTTATGACAGCCGTCAGAGAAATAATTGTAGCCCTAATCTTAAGCATGGTATCCTCAACGGGGGTCATATGGCCCCCTTTGGAAACCATGAGATTTGGGTAGGGACACAAGGCTAAATTTAAAAAATGTGAAGTCACGAGGAACCAAGAGGAAGCCTCCAAAAAGTTAGGACCCACAAAATGTTTATATGGAGTATTTTGACCAGAGAACAAAATGGTTTATGAACAAACCAGAATCTGTTCTTGAGAATGAAACGCATATTCTCTGGGACATTCAGATATAGACAGATCACTTTATGACAGCCGTCAGAGAAATAATTGTAGCCCTAATCTTAAGCATGGTATCCTCAACGGGGGTCATATGGACCCCTTTGGAAACCATGAGATTTCGGTGGGGACACAAGGCTAAATTTTGAAAATGTGAAGTCACGAGGAACCAAGAGGAAGCCTCCAAAAAGTTAGGACCCACAAAATGTTTATATGGAGTATTTTGACCAGAGAACAAAATGGTTTATGAACAAACCAGAATCTGTTCTTGAGAATGAAACGCATATTCTCTGGGACATTCAGATATAGACAGATCACTTTATGACAGCCGTCAGAGAAATAATTGTAGCCCTAATCTTAAGCATGGTATCCTCAACGGGGGTCATATGGCCCCCTTTGGAAACCATGAGATTTGGGTAGGGACACAATGCTAAATTTAAAAAATGTGAAGTCACGAGGAACCAAGAGGAAGCCTCCAAAAAGTTAGGACCCACAAAATGTTTATATGGAGTATTTTGACCAGAGAACAAAATGGTTTATGAACAAACCAGAATCTGTTCTTGAGAATGAAACGCATATTCTCTGGGACATTCAGATATAGACAGATCACTTTATAACAGCCGTCAGAGAAATAATTGTAGCCCTAATCTTAAGCAGGGTATCCTCAACGGGGGTCATATGGACCCCTTTGGAAACCATGAGATTTCGGTGGGGACACAAGGCTAAATTTAAAAAATGTGAAGTCACGAGGAACCAAGAGGAAGCCTCCAAAAAGTTAGGACCCACAAAATGTTTATATGGAGTATTTTGACCAGAGAACAAAATGTTTTATGAACAAACCAGAATCTGTTCTTGAGAATGAAACGCATAAGATTCTCTGGGACATTCAAATACAGGCGGATCACTTTATCCCAGCCATCCAAGAAATAATTGTGACCATTCAGACAATAACATTATCAAAATCAGTTAAAATATTCAGAAGAGACTTGGAGTTCTAAAGTCCTTATTGTCTCCCAGACTTTAGTAAAAGACCACCTGCTAACTCTGGTCTGAAAAACTCCCAAGGAGTGAAATAATAATATTTTGCCCGCCTCTGGTGTCAAAGTTTCCCAACGATCTGTAACTTTCCATTTTGGCTCTTTGAATTGTGAGTGAGTGAGTGAAAGAAAGAAAGAAAGAAAGAAAGAAAGAAAGAAAGAAAGACCTTTCTTACTAACTAACATCGCGCGCGGAGATGAGTCCAGCTAACCAGAACACGTCTATTCTGGGTCACGTCCCGGCTGTAACTAAGGATCTAACTAGTTCTTACGTGATTTGCGGTTTTCCCGCCTCTGGTGTCAAAGTTTCCCAACGGCCTGTAACTTACCATTTAGGATCTTTGAATTGTGAGTGAGTGAGTGAGTGAAAGAAAGAAAGAAAGAAATACTTTTCTTACTAACTAAAATCGCGCGCGGAGATGAGACCAGCCAACCAGGACACGTCTATTCTGGGTCACATCTTGGTTGTAACTAAAGATCTAACTAGTTCTCACGTGATTTGCGGTTTTCCCGCCTCTGGTGTCAAAGTTTCCCAACGATCTGTAACTTTCCATTTAGGATCTTTGAATTGTGAGTGAGTGAGTGAAAGAAAGAAAGAAAGAAATACTTTTCTTACTAACTAAGATCGCGCGCGGAGATGAGACCAGCCAACCAGGACACGTCTATTCTAGGTCACATCTTGGTTGTAACTAAAGATCTAACTAGTTCTCACGTGATTTGCGGTTTTCCCGCCTCTGGTGTCAAAGTTTCCCAACGATCTGTAACTTTCCATTTAGGCTCTTTGAATTGTGAGTGAAAGAAAGAAAGAAAGAAATACTTTTCTTACTAACTAAGATCGCGCGTGGAGATGAGCCCAGCCACCCAGGACAGGTCTATTCTAGGTCATGCCTCGGTTGTAACTAAGGATCTAACTAGTTCTCACGTGATTTGCGGTTTTCCCGCCTCTGGGGTCAAAGTTTCCCAACGGTCTGTAACTTTCCATCTTGACTCTTTGTATTCTCTCTTCACGGTGTTGTCAATAATCTATGCTACTCATAGATTATGCAACGCCAGTTCTGGAACTTGGGAATGTAGGGTACCCTTCATCGCCATTATTCCAAGGTCCGCTCTGACTAGGAATGGTAGTGCGCTGCTTTGAAACCAGTGATAACAATCACCTGATAATAATAAAGGTATTTTCGATCGTCATATTGTATACAAGTTGCGTTTACTTCGTACCAGAAATAAAAAAAAATAAAAAAATGAGACTGTCTAAATTCTTTGAATAAGCAGACCTCATTCCAAACTTGGTCATGTCGAAGCGACATATCTAGAAGTCCTCATGAACTTTCTTCTAAAGTACTTCAACTTAGCATTAACACATTTCTTATTTATTTTTCAGGGCAAAATATATTAGAGCCTCCCAAACTGATATATATATATATATATATATATATATATATATATATATATCTTATTATAATGGAGATTGTGGGTTTGTCTGTCTGTAACCGAAACTATATTACTATACAAGTCACAATTCCTTTAGTTATTTACATCATATTCTCCATGATTTTATTTCTATTTAAACCTCAATTATTAATAAAATTGTTTTACATTACTTACACTGTTGACCATATCTACATGATATTTACCGCGTACCCCACATGTACGGGTCAGGCACAAAGTCCCTATTAACGTGGGACCACCCACGGCCGAAGCTCGTGGAGTGGCAGGTAAAAAATTGCGTCGATCCCGTCGGCATTCCCCCTCAAGGGGGGCGCCTCAGGCACTGGGCAATAAACCCAGCCCTGCCCCTTTAAATCGAGGGGGCAGGTGTTGCCTGGGGGGTTGGCCCCCTGGGATCGACGCTATTAACTAGTAAAGATCCAGGGCCGAAGCCACTGGACCCCCGGCGTTGACCAGGTCTACATACTAATAACATGCAATTGTATTTATATATACAACAAAATAGAGGTTTACAGTATGAATGGGAAGGCTAATTTGCATATTGATCTTTAAAAATTGATTTTAATAAATATATGCTTAGTATTATTGATTTCTAATTGTTTGGTTTTATCTTATTGAATATGAGCAAAAATCTCTTAAATAAATCTTAAAAGAAATCCGTTAACAAGAAGATATAACTGTAAATTATTCTTTACTTCCTATTTTAACTAAACAGTTTAAATAGGAAAATTTACCAATGAAAGACGGGAGTAAGGGAAAATGATGGAAGAGTTAGTTTCAAAGTTGTTCTATTTTTCAATCATAACCCCTCTGTTCAAAATCTTTTTTATCTACATTCTTATTTAGTTTCATTAGCTTTCTAATTTTAATATCATATTTTATTATAAAATTTAACTAAAATCTTGCACCCGGAGGGTGCCTATATTTGCTAGTATATATAATGGAGATTCGCTTCCGGTTTTTGTCTGTTACTAAAATTACGTCACTGCTTACGTCACATTACCCGAAATCGTCATAACATTTTTTGATTGTTTTTTACTCTCGCTTTTTTGTGTGTGTGTGTGGGGGGTATCTCTT
>CM042180.1:32555902-32563402 GCA_023376005.1 Doryteuthis pealeii
TTAAATTATAATTTAATTAAATTTTATATTTATATTTATAACATTATTTTCAATTATTCTTATATATCTAATTTATATTTAATATACTTATTAATTTTATGTAAATATTTTTGCGTCTTAATAAATTGAGGATTTGCACTTATGCTACAACCTCCATACACTTGAATTTTTAACTCCTGAACACCTCAGGCAATATTTAAAAAAATGTTTACACAGATTGTGTTTTTTTTTAATTTTTTTTTATATTTATTAATGGAGTATTAGTGTCTATAACCGAAACTACGTCGAAATTTCTTCAGTTATTATTATACTCTTAAGGATTTATTAATAAGCGAATTATTTAATCTTATTGGGCATCTTATTCACTAACGATGTTCCCTATTAAAATATGGCCGGGTTAGATTTGCACAAAAAGCCCGTATTAAAGTGTATAAATCCTCCAATGTGTGTTATATATTGGTATCTATATATCTAGATATAGTTTGTTTATTTTAATACATATTTAAGTTTACATTTGAAATGTTTATTTTTTAATCCTTTATGAATTTGATGATTTTACTGTACTAGGGTACAAACTCGCTGACATTGAATTTTTTACTCCCACGCTCAGGTAATATGTTTCAAAAATCTATTTTTACATCACCCGGAGGGTGTTTTTTTATTTGTACTAGTCTATTATATAGCTAGTCATTTAATATATATATATATATATATATATATATATATATTTATATATTGGTAATTTTCCGAGATGAAATAAGGAAATAAAGTGCTCAATTAAAGAAGAAGACTTTATTTATAATATAACTGTTTATACAGAGGTTTTGTGAGCATCTACCTGAGGTCTGGCTTTTGCCTTCTTCAGGATACTATTTCATCCCTCTGATGTGTCTGTAAGCAAACACTTTACGGTTACTAGCCAATATATGCACCCTCCGGGTGCAAGTATTTAAGTTTTTGATATAATAATATTAATATTAATTAGAAAGGCTAATGAAACTGACTAAGAATGCAAATATAAAGATCTGCAACAGAGGGGGTATAATCGAAAAAAGAACAATTTGAAACTAACTATTCCATCCTTTTCCATTACCTCCCTATTATTGGTAACTTTCCTAATTTAACTATTTAGTTAAATAGGAAGTAAAGGGATAATATTACAGTTATTTCTTCTTGTAAATAACTTTCTTTAAATTTATCCACGGATTTTTGTTTATATTTCTTAAGATAACAAACAATTAGAAATCAATAATACCAAGCACATATTATTAAAATAAAATTTTAAATATCAATATGCAAATTAGCCTTCTCGTTCAACTTTTAAACCGTATTTTGTTGTATATATAAATACAATTGCATGTATTAGTACGTAGATATGGTCAACAGTCCTTAATGATGTAAAACATTTTATTAATAACTGAGGTTAAAATGAAATCATGAGATTTGACCGTAAATAATAAGGGAATTGTGACTTGAGTAGTAATATAGTTCGGTTACAGACAGAAAAACACACAATCTCCATTATAATAAGATGTATTTGTGAACAAAACACGTTACGGTTAAAAATATATAGAGGCTGACAAATTCAAAATTAAAAGAATTTTTAATATGTGGGTTTTTTTTAAATTTTTTTTCCGGAAAAATTTTTTTTTTTGTGAACATCAAAGGAAAAACTTGTGAGCCTAATTTGAATTTAATTTAGAAAACTAAAGGTTTGAAGTAAATGTGTATAAAAAAGTTATCAAAAATGTTCAAGATGTATTCCAGCTACAAAAGCAAGTTTTAAAAAGTAAGTCCACAGCACAATTGATGAAGATGGAAATTTTCAGGAATTTGTAATGTTGACAAATCCCTAGTGTTGGGGTCCTTATCATATTCGAAATTTATCCTCCGGTGATGATGTTAAAAACAGTCCAGATTTTGTTTTTTATGTAGACAATATGAAGTAAATGGAAGTGAATCCGACAGTATGAATAGAAAATATTTCGAAAAACCAAAAGATGTTATTAGTTTGCTGACAGATCTGTTTCGACCTTTTAATAAAGCGGTCTTCTTCAAAGGAACTATGAGGAAAGACGGAAAAAATAAACCGTTAATCACGAGGTACAAACAACGCTCTCATTCAGGGCTGGAATTTAAACATTTTGAAAATATTTTTTATTCATACTGTCGGATTCACTTCCATTTAATTTATATATATATATATATATATATATATATATATATATATTATATATATATATATATATATATATATATATAATGCTTTCATATCTGTTCGAGGAAAAAGTGCATGAGTTCATGCCTTCCTTGGAAGTGAATCGACCAGTATGTATAGAAAGTTTTTAGAAAAAACAAAAGATGTTATTAGTTCGCTGACAGATCTGTTTCGACCTTTTAATAAAGCGGTCTTTTTCAAAGCAACTATATTTATGATATATATATTATATATATATATATATATATATATATATATATATATGATAGTGCATAGTCAGCAATTTGAAAGTCAATATGAGAATTAAAGGATAAGAGAATAATTGAACACAAACCAAAAGAAAAATATAAAAAAAGGGATCAAATTACTGATATAATGTCCATTCGAGATATATATGAAAAATCATAAAAAGAGGGATCAAATAGTGAAGATACTGTCATTCGAGATATAATAGGAAAATCATAAAAAGAGGGATCAAAATACTGAAGATAGCGCTCATTCGAGATATGATAGGAAAATCATAAAAAAGAGGGATCAAAATACTGAAGATAGTGTTCATTCGAGATATAATAGGAAAATCATAAAAAGAGGGATCAAAATACTGAAGATAGTGTTCATTCGAGATAGGATAGGAAAATCATAAAAAGAGGGATCAAAATACTGAAGATAGTGTCATCGAGATATATAATAGGAAAATCATAAAAAGAGGGATCAAAATACTGAAGATAATGTTCATTCGAGATATAATAGGAAAATCATAAAAAGAGGGATCAAAATACTGAAGATAGTGTTCATTCGAGATAGGATAGGAAAATCATAAAAAGAGGGATCAAAATACTGAAGATAGTTCATTCGAGATATAATAGGAAAATCATAAATGAGGGATCAAAATACTGAAGATAATGTTCATTCGGATATAATAGGAAAATCATAAAAAGAGGGATCAAAATACTGAAGATATGTTCATTCGAGATAGGATAGGAAAATCATAAAAAAGGGATCAAAATACTAAAGATAATATTCATTCGGATATAATAGGAAAATCATAAAAAGAGGGATCAAAATACTGAAGATAGTACATTGAGATATAATAGGAAAATTCATAAAAAAAGGGATCAAAATACTTGAAGATAATGTTCATTCGAGATAGATAGGAAAATCATAAAAAGAGGATCAAAATACTGAAGATAGTGTTCATTCGAGATAGGATAGGAAAATCATAAAAAGAGGGATCAAATACTGAAGATAATGTTCATTCGGGATATATAGGAAAATCATAAAAAGAGGGATCAAAATACTGAAGATAATGTTCATTCGGGATATAATAGGAAAATCATAAAAGAGGGATCAAAATACTGAAGATAGAGTTCATTCGAGATAGGATAGGAAAATCATAAAAAGAGGGATCAAAATACTGAAGATAGTGTTCATTTGAGATAGGATAGGAAAAATCATAAAAAGAGGGATCAAAATACTGAAGATAATGTTCATTCGGGATATAATAGGAAAATCATAAAAAGAGGGATCAAAATACTGAAGATAGTGTTCATTTGAGATAGGATAGGAAAATCATAAAAAGAGGGATCAAAATACTGAAGATAGTGTTCATTCGAGATGTTACATAATTATTAGATACCTAATGATTATGGCAATAGTGTAGAAAACATTATGGCGATTAGTGCAGCCCACGGCCTTGAAAGATGAGTGACAATGCTTGACCTCACTCTCACCTTGCTTTCCGGGGATAGATCATGAGAACCGGAATCCCCATAGAAGACCCTCTTCCGGTTTAAGGATATAGTAAGTTTAAGTCAGTTAGAAGTTAGAAGCCGAGCTCGTAACATGTAAGCCTCATCTGCGCAGATTGTCTGGTTTGGGGATTTGGAAATAAAGTAACATCAACATAAATCGAAGTCTTGTGTTTATTACCTAAAAACTAACAATGACACAGGGCTTCTGATAAGGAGTGATCACTAACAGAAACCAGACCTGAAATCCTCAATGGAAAACCAGACCTTAGAAGATATACCAGACCAAGATGTAAGAAGATAGAACCAAAGCCGGCCAAAAGAAAGACGACCAGAAGAAGTAAGAAAGGTATATAACATTATATTGATTTGGGTTAGTGAAAACCCCAGTATGCAACCTAGATAGGATAGGAAAATCATAAAAAGACGGATCAAAATACTTCGAGTCACAATAGGATACATTAAACGTTAAGCATTAATATCAAACTGCAGCCACGAAAACAGGTTCCTTCTTTCACACTTACCCTAAGACGGGTTCAAATCTGGTGACAGTGTGATAATCAAATAATTAGTTGAGGTCACGTAATATGAACGCACATGATTTAGTCAGGCGTCAAGCGTTTTAAACTAGACATGTCGCATGAATGCTTAAGTCACGTGACAAACGGTAAAACTATTTAAACGGAAATATTTAAACGGGAAAATAATTACTTCCCAATTTAATCCATTTTGCCGCCAAGCTGAGAATTGACATTCAGGAAACTCGAGTAGCGGGAAAATATTTGGCGAGTTTTCATATTTGATATTTATTGTATTTATTCTTTATTTATCTAGTGTTTTTTTTTTAAAGCTTTTTACTGGTTATTCAGTGATTATCATTTCAAAAGAAATTCATATACACATAGTCCGCCATATATATATATATATATATATATTATATATATATTAACAATGGAAAGGAGTAACCTACTCGAGTTTCATCGATTGATTCTTCAGGGTTACTTTAGTTAAATTAATCGAGTTTTCGATTAATCTTAGATGGCCCCCTCCGATCAATCAGGCTGGTCACGTCAAGCCCTAGCACCTATATGATTTTCCCAACCCTATTGCCCTTATGGCAACCCCCAACACTTTTTATCATATGGGTGCTAGAAGGTGGTGGCTGCGGGTCTACATGTCCTGGGAATGACGTTAAACTCTATCTGATGGTGAGGTTCCAGTTGTGGAGGTTTGGGGAATGTGGAGCACCCCTTCATCACCATTGCTCCCTGGTCCACTCTGACCTGTTAGGGTCCCATCTATGGGTTAAATAGAAAAATGTATTTATAAAAAAATTGTATTATCCATTAAGAATTGATTTATTTCAAAACTTTATCGGCATTAAATGACCCACTGAGGTTGATATGCCGTAAAACAAAACAAACCAAACCTAATCTTAGATGGTATAATACATGCCCGTTGGAATGGGACTTATCTTTAGTAGAGGAACACTTATTTATCGAAGATCTGAAACGGTTTTTGTTTATTGGATTAAAAATTTGGATTAATTTATGGGAATTATTTTTCCAATTATTATTTAATGAAAGGTATATTATGTGTCGTATTAATAGTTAAAAAGCGAAAGGTTAAAATTATTTATTAACTAGTTTAATTTGGTTTGAGAGTATTAAAAAAAAAATTAAAAAAAACAGTTGTATATGTTACGATAATAAAGGTTTTGGGTAGTTAAATATAGTTAATTATATAAAAAATAATATAAAGAGATAAAAGTAAGAATGTAAGTAATGGTAAGCAAAAATGTAATATAAGAAAATAAAAATAAAAATAAAAGTGAAAATAAAAATGAAAAAATATATTAATTTAAAAAAAAAATTGGATGCGGTGTTTATATAAAACATGGATTTATTTTTATTTATATTTTTGCTTGAAGGCAATTATAATGCATGTATCGTATAAAATTCGATAATTATAGAAAATAATCTTGACAAGAGAATCCCGCAAAGGATGGCTCGCTATGCAGAACACCGTACAGACTGTTTCGACTTTATTAAGTCTCTTCAGCGATGTATACTAACGACTCCCCTCCGACAGGAATCGAAACCGGGACTTCACAGGCATAGTCAGAGACCATATACGTTCGGCCGCCGGTACATAGCGAACAATCCCTGCGAAATTAACCTTGTCAATGAAACTACTACACGCCTCTACCATAGTAGGTAAGTGGACGTTTATTGTGTAGTAAACAAACTCGGCCGTAAGCTCTTCGGCGAAGTGAATAAGATTTTTGGATGTTTGTTTGTTTATAGAAGCATTGTTGAATGAATTATTATTTATATTTTTGCTTGAAGGCAATTATAATGCATGTATCGTATAAAATTCGATAATTATAGAAAATAATCTTGATTTATTTTAACTGGGGTTAAAAGTGGAAATATGTAAGAAATAGGAATATCTGGATCATTGAAATATTATTATTATTATTATTATTTTATATTATTTTGGGTTATTTATTGAAATTTAAAATTTTAAATTTTAAAACCGTAATTATATATACTAGCAAATATATGCACCCTCCGGGTGCAAGTATTTAAGTTTTAATGTAATGAAATATCGTATTAAATTAGAAAGTCTAATAAGAATGCAGATAAAAAGATTTGAAACAGAGTAGGGTTATAATAGAAAAATAGAAATGAAATTTACTCTTCCATCACTGCCGTCTTTCATTGCTGAATTTTACTTATTTAACTATTTAGTTAAATTAGGAAATAAAGAATAAAATTACACTTATTTTTTCTTCTTAATGGATTTCATTTAAGATTCATTGGAGAGATGTTTGCTTATATTCATTAAAATAAAACCAAACAGTTAGAAATCAATAATACTAAGCACATATTTGATAAAATCACATTTTTAATATCAATATGCAAATTAGCCTTCCCATTCACACTGCAAACCGCTATTTTTTGTATATATAAATACAATAGCATGTTATTAGTATGTAGATATGGACAACACTAATAAAAAGGTGAAGCAATTTTATTAATAATTGAGGTTTAAATATAAATAAAATCATGGAGAATGTGATGAAAATAACTATCTTAATTGTGACTCGATTAGTAATATAGTTTCGGTTACAGACAGAAAAACACACAATCTCCATTATATATATATATATATATATATATATATATATATATGTGTGTGTGTGTGTTAATCGCGTTAAACGATTCGTTATGAGGAACGTTCCTCATAACGAATCGTTTAACGCGATGAACACACACGTGTAGTCGACTGTAATTAATCGGCATCTCGTTTTAATTCAGTGGAGTAAACCCTGAAGATCTTTATGGCGAAACTCGAGTAGGTTATCACTTGTACCTATATTGTAATAAATTTGCTCTACCAACGTATTGAGCACTTTGTTGTAAGTAAATCGGCGGGGCGGCCCTAATGTCAGCATCAGCCATGCAGCGAGGGAGTCTATCTCCTTTTCACTAACGCTAGACCAAGGAGATTATTTTACCGTCTGAAGTG
>CM042180.1:32568402-32580849 GCA_023376005.1 Doryteuthis pealeii
ATATATATATATATATATATATATATATATATATATATATATAAATTAAAAAGCAATTTAATTTTTCTTAATTTTTGAATTCAAATTAATTTTAAAATTTACCGAGTGCAACTAAATATTCAATTAAAATAAAATTAAAATTAAAATGAAATCTATGAAAGAAAAAATGCAAGTAAGTATAAATTTTATGAACCACCTTAACACGTAAAGCTGACATTTGACCTAAAAAATATTGGGTAAAATTTTGACACTTCTTTAGAACACTTGAATTTAATGCCGGAAATGGAGATAAATGGATTCCCACACCTACATACAAATATACAATTTAATTCATACATATTCATGCTACCTACCTACCTACCTATATATATATATATATATCTTATTATAATGGAGATTGTGTGTTTGTATGTCTGTAACCGAAACAATGTAACTACTCAAGTTACAATTCCCTTTGTTATTTACGTCACATTTTCCTTCTTTTTTTTTACTTAAACCTCAATTATTAGTAAAATTGCTTTACATTATTAATACTTTTGTCCTTACCAATATACTAATAACATGCAATTATATTTATATATACAAGAAAATAGCGGTTTACAGTTTGAAGGGAAAGGCTAATTTGCATATTGATATTACAAATTTGATTTTAATAAATATATGCTTAGTATTATTAATTTCTAATTGTTTGGTTTTATCTTAATGAATATGAGCAAAGATTTCGGCGAAAAATCTTAAAAGAAATCGATTAACAAGAAGAAATAACTGTAATTTTATTCTTTACTTCTTATTTTAACTAAATAGTTAAATTGGGAAAACTTAGCAATGGCGGGGTGATGGAAGAGTGAATTTCAGTTGTTCTATTTTTCGATTATACCCTCCCCTGTTTCAAATCTTTTTATCTGCATTCTTATTTAGTTTCATTAGCCTTTTCTAATTTAATACAATATTTTATTACATTAAAACTTAAATACTTGCACCCGGAGGGTGCATACATTTGCTAGTATATATAATGAAATTTAATAAATTCTTAATGAATAATTCTTAATTAGAATAATTCTTAATTAGAATGAATAGAGAATAAATGAGACAAGTATTGGCATGAAAAGGTGCTCAATGCTAATAAAGCAGAGCAGTTTTATAATCAATAGTAATGGTATTATGGATGATTTGGACTCATAACTTTAAGTTTCATGCTTATGCAATCCTCAGATGAGTCAAATGGTTGAGATCTTAAAAAACATTTTTTTTTGTTTTTGTTTTTGTTTTTTTAAACACTGGTGTTAAAGATCTCAACCATTTGACTCATCTGAGGATTGTATAACCATGAAACTTTAAGTTATAAGTCCATATCATAATACCATTACTCCATTACTATTGATTAAATATATATATATATATATATATATATATGTGTGTGTGTGTGTGTGTGTGTGTGTGCATGTGTGTGTGTGTGTAATGGAAAATGTGACTTACCGGTGAATATGGTCACGATGGTTAGGTGGTGCAGAATTCAGGGGGGTAAGCCAGCGATATAACAAATACAAAGTGCTCAATACGTAAGTAGAGCAAATTTATTTAAAAAAACAACTTCTGGTGTGAGAATATTCAAATCGAAAACCAGCGTCCCTCATAACAAACAGTTTAATGCAATGAACACACACGTGTAATCGACAGCGATTAATCGGTATCCCGATTAATTCAGTGGATTTAACACTGAAGATCTTTATGGTGAAACTCGAGTAGGTTATCTCTTGTACCCATTAATAATTAATATATATATATATATATATATATATATATATATATATATATAATTGTTCTCCTGAGAAAGGTGTATCTTGAACACCGAAACGGTGGTAGAAAGAAAAACTGTTCTACAACTATTAATGTTCTATATTTTACAAAATATATTGAGCCCTTTTGGATTAACTACTTAGGCTACTACAATGAAAACGTGGTTGTAACTTTTGATGAATATATATATATATATATATATATATATATATATATATATATATATTATATATTACAGCGTATGATACATTTGAGGGGTGATTTTACTATTGGTTACAGAGCAGCGTGTTTGCTACTTATCACCAAGACAACGCAACGTTAAGAAATTCAAGGAATCGAGCAATTTTTAAAAATTCTCCAATACTAGCAAAAAACTCTCAATATATATATATATATATATATATATTATATATATATATATATATATATATATATATAATACAAGGATGTGAAAACAACACAATATGCTGTTAAAATGAAAACATTTTATATCATATTCATAGCTAATATTGAACAATATTTCGATTTATAAAAATTTTTTGCAACATCAATGTTTTTCGTTTTGAATTCATATTATTTTCGTCTCCGCTCTCGATAAGTCCGGAGTAAGAAAAACAAGCTCTGAAGATGATTTTTTTATAATCGAAAATATTGTTCAATATTAGCTATGAATATGATATAATATCTTTTCACTTTAACATCATATTTGTGTTGTTTTCATATCCTTTTATCTATACTCATACCGTCGGATTCATTCCTTTCTCTTAACTTATATATATATTATATATATATATATATATATATATATATATATATGTGTGTGGGCTGGTCCCATTGTCAGAATGAATGAGAACAGGCTTCTAAAGAAGATTTTATACGGACAGTTACTAAATGCAAAGCGTTCTATTGGATGTCCTCTCTTACGCTAGAAATACAAATTGAAGGACAATTTGAAACGCCTCAATATTAACCTGAGTACTTGGGAAAATTTCGCATCAAATCGGAAAGAATGGCGTAAGACATGTTTCGCTAGACTAAAGAGCGTTGAATAAAATAGACTGAAACATCGAGATCAGCTCCGTCTAACTTTAAGACAAAAACATTTAACTCCCGCCTTAGAACATTTCATTTGTCAGTGTGGCTTCATAGCTTACACCAAGGCTGGGGTGCTATCACAGTCGAGGAAACACAAAATGTCTTCTTGACAGCATGCACAACATGGGATGAATCAAATCACTCACTGCTGACCCTCATCTATGGTTCACGATACGAGAGTCCACCATATATATATATAATATATATATATATATATATATATATATAATATATATATATATATAAGTTAAAGAAAGGAAATGAATCCGACAATATGAGTAAGAAAAAGGTGGAATGAAAACATCACACAAATGCTGTTAAAGAAGAAAACAATTATAATATATTCATAGCTGATACTGATCAATATTTCGATTTTACAAAAATCATCATCAGAGCTCATTCACTCCCGTAGTTGTTTGGGTCGGAGAGGAAAGTCAAATGAGTTTACAAACAAAAAAACCTTAATACTGCAAAAAACGAAAGACGTTACAATATTCACCAATATTCGTCTTTCGTTTTTTGCAGTATTAAGGTTTTTTGTTTTGTAAACTCATTTGACTTTCCTCTCCGACCCAAACAACTACGGGAGTGAATGAGCTCTGATGATGATTTTTGTAAAATCGAAATATTGATCAGTATCAGCTATGAATATATTATAATTGTTTTCTTCTTTAACAGCATTGTGTGATGTTTTCATTCCACCTTTTCTTACTCATATATATATATATATATATATATATATATATATATATATATATATATATATAATGTGTATATAGGAATAACCTACTCAAGTTTCACCAAACAGGATCATCAGGGGTAATTGTAATTAATTATTCAAGATATTGATTAATTACAGGCAATTGCAATTGTATATGCTTATATATGTATATCTATGTGTAGATATGGGTATGCATTGTAGTTATGTGGAGAATAAAGTAGGTATCAAACAGAATCATTCCTAACTCATATGGTCTCTTGTATATACACACATGTACATATATATATATATATATATATATATACTTATATATATATGCACGCATATATATATATATATATATATATATATATATATATATATATATATATACTTATTTATGGGAGTAAATATGGAAATAAATCCGACAATATTAAGAAATTTGAAAAATCAAGTGTTCCAAAAATAAGATAAATTTATTTATCAACGCTTAAACGTTTCGGTTTCTTTAAACCTTCATCAGGATGTATTAAGGGGTGAAGAAATTGATGGATGTTTTATAGATGACAGGAGATAAAAAAAATCTTTATAAAATTGTTTTTTTTTCCTTCTTTTTCTCCTGTCATCTATAAGACATCCATCAATTTCTTCACCCCTTAATACACCCTGATGAAGGTTTAAAGAAACCGAAACGTTTAAGCGTTGATAAATAAATTTATCTTATTTTGGAACACTTGTTTTTTTCAAATTTCTTAATACTTATTCATATATATATATATATATTATATATATATATAATATTCATATATAAATTATATATATATATATATATTATATATATATATATATATAAAAAGCAGCGCAACAAAGTCAGATCTATAATTTATACGATGTATAGTATTTCCTGGAAATGGGGTTATTGGGCCAACTCCTTTTTTCCTCGTGACGGGCCAACAGAAATAATAAAGATCGGATTTCTTCAGTAAGCGAAGCATTTCCTGAAATTAAGACTCTGGTGGAATTTAAATAAATATAACATAAGTAAAAATATACAAATATTTATTCTTCTCTTATCTCTTTCTTTTCTTGTTCAGTATTTGTTTTTTTTTTTCGTTTTTTTTTTTGTTTTTTTGTTATACTTGACATTTCTTTTCTGCACTTCCGCCCCAATCTGGTTTTCAGCACTATCAGCTCGCCTAATCCTTCTTTCTTCATGCATGTTGTATAATCATAGTGCTACTACTACTAGTAGTACTACTAATACTCAGGTCTTTCGGCTGGGGCTTTAAAATACACCGACTGCACCTCTGCGGAGGGGTAAGACTGGTCCTGCTAGTCAAGATTCTTATACTTTAGTCAAGATTATTATACTTTTTACATAATGAACTAATAGCAATAGCTCAAAAGTGAACAAATCAAACGTTGTAATAATTAAATCATCATATATTGGATATACCTGCGGAGGGGTAAGACTCCCCCCATAGGGCCAAATCTTGGCCAGAGGTGGCCACCCATGATGCTTGAAATTGGAACCCAAGTGGCTGTGCAGTCCATGACATGCAACACTCCACTTTATCACTTACTTAGGCTAGACGATAGGCCCCCGTCCAATCAATCGGCTGGTCACGTCAAGCCCTAGCATCTCTATGGGTTAAACAGAAAAACATGAGTTTATAAAAAAAAATGATTATCCATTAGGAATGAATTTAAAAATTGTATTATCCATTAAGAAATGATTTATTTCAAAACTTTATCTTTAGCCTTATGTTTTAATTTCTACCAGAAGCATTAAGGAACTGATATACTTGTAGTTTTTTTTCTATCCAGTTTCTGTGATTCGTTTGTGATCATTTTTCCGATTTATTTCATTTTGTTAAAACTAAAAACTGATTTAAATAAATATGGTTCAGTTTCATTAAATGGTCTTTGTTCTTCATTTCAGGATTGTAAACAAAAAAAGTACCTTGCTCCCGGTTCAACAAATGCTGTGATAATGTCCAAGTTCTTTGATAAGGTAAGTTCATCTCCATCCCCTACTTCCAGATCACCATCATTTGGATACAATTCCAATTTAATAATAGAAAAGAAATTACAAAGTTTTTGGTTGTCCAGGAAATAATCATTGTCTCTGTCCCATAATAAGTGTTACATTTAGTAGATGATATATATATATATATATATAAGCAAATGTATATGCTCGTTATCCATTACACCATGGTGGACTCCATGCAAGAGTTTTTCCAGATTTTCTTTAAAACAGAAATTCACGTTTCTGCTCGTGTGTATTAATTGGTGAATATTTATGAATATGATAAAATGGATTGAGGGTTTGCCATAAGGTTGATTTAACAATTGTTGTTGTTGTTGGCATCCTTCCGTCTACGAGAGACGATGGAGTAGTGTCAAGGTTTTTGTTAACTTGAACTGCATAGCCTGGGCGGGTTCACATGGAGGATGAGCTGTTGCCCGTGCAGCAAATCCCCCTCTCCACACTGTCGCTGTGATCCAAAGGAAAGGTAAGGTACCAATGCGGTTTGGCAACGGTAGTGTCGCAGGAGTTGATGGGTAATACTGGATTTCAGCATCACACCACCTTAGGGACTCTAGCTCCTGGTTAATTTTCATATCTCTTATTATAATGGAGATTGTGTGTTTTTTCTGTCTGTAACCAAAACTATATTACTAATCGAGTCACAATTAACATAGTTATTTTCATCACATTCTTCATGATTTTATTTATATTTAAACCTTAATTATTAATAAAATTGCTTCACCTTTTTATTAGTGTTGTTCATATCTACATACAAATAACATCCTATTGTATTTATATATACAAAAAATAGCGGTTTGCAATGTGAATGGGAAGGCTAATTTGCAATTTGATATTAAAAATGTGATTTTATTAAATATGTGCTTAGTATTATTGATTTCTGATTGTTTGGTTTTATTTTAATGGATATAAGCAAAAATCTCTCCAATGAATCTTAAATGAAATCCATTAACAAGAAAAAATAAGTGTAATTTTATTCTTTATTTCCTAATTTAACTAAATAGTTAGATAAGTAAAATTCAGCAATGAAAGACGCAGTGATGAAGAGTAAATTTCATTCTTTTTTCTATCATAACCCCACTCTGTTTAAATCTTTTATCTGTATTTTTATTAGACTTTCTAATTTAATACGATATTTCATTACATTAAAACTTAAATTCTTGCACCCGGAGGGTGTATATTTGCTAGTCACTATATATATATGAACATATAGAATTTGTCAGTAAATGTATAGATATATCCATAGTGCACTTACTGTCTTCAGCTCCATCCTCTGTTTCAGGTGGTGAGTTTATTTTGGTGTCAATATATGATGTTTTCTGAAGGGGTTGATACTGAATGAAGTGTACAACTGTTGGTGTTTATTCTCTTTTAAGATTGTCTCCACCAGAATTTTTTGTTGGTCCACTTGGTTAAATATGGCGGCAGGAGAGTCCAAAAAAGAACCTTTTAACCAAATGGACCAACAAAAAATTCTGGTGGAGATGATCTTAAAAGAGAATAAACACAAACAGTTGTACACTACATTCAGTATCAACCCCTTCAGAAAACATCATGATTTAACAATACGGTCGGGACAATCATATAAGTATTTGGGCTTGACGTGACCAGCCGATTGATCGGTTTGGGACTCTCATACCACCCGTCTCCCCCAAGTAAGGACCATAGTAGAGTGTTCAAAAACCTGGACTGCTGAACCACCAAGGTTCCGCCTTTAAGCATCATGGGTCACCCATTGTCAACAGGTGGTCCCATTATGTGGGTGGGGGTCTTACCCCTATACAGAGGTGCAGTCGGGGAATACTTAAAGCACCAGTTGACAGGACGGAGTAACAGCAATGCGAGCCAGGCATAAGGCCCTAATGATGTGGGACCACCCAGGAACTGAAGCTCATGGGATGGCACGCACAAAAATGTGTGAATCCCGTCGTCATGGGTTGGTTTGGTTTGTTTTACGGCATATCAACCTCTGTGGGTCATTTAATGCCGACAAAGTTTTGAAATAAATACATTATTAATAGATAATACAATTCTTTTATAAATACATTTTTCTATTTAACCCAGAGATGGTACCCTAACAGGTACTACCACTCCGGGTCAGAGTGGACCAGGGAAAAATGGTGATGAAGGGGTGCTCCACATTCCCCAAACCTCCAAAACTGGAACCTCACCATCAGATAGAGTTTAACCTCATTCCCAGGACATGTAGACCCGCAGCCACCGCCGTCTAGCACCCATATGATAAAAATTGGTTGGGGCTTGCCATAAGGGCAATAGGGTTGGGATTGCGACCTTGTGTCACATCCTATTGGTGGTGAATGGGTTAGGTAAATATCTACCTTCTCACGTTGACACGACTAATATCATGGTTAACGTACGACTAACTTTTACCAGCTCCGATACATTTTTTGTCAACAAATTCCTTGTTTTTTGTTTCATTGTCTCTCCGATGATAGTCGTCAATAAGCAAACACACCTTGTTTACCTTTGCCATATCGTTTCCCTTGTAGTGATATGATAATAAGAAATCTGCACATAGGATCAGCGCAGGTGTATTTTATTCAAATATTCATTTAGTCTAAGAAGTTCTGAATTATATAGATATATAATTATACAATTCGATACATTAATGTATGCAATTGTATTCATTATACAAAAGAAATACAAATTGTAGACATTATACAAAAAGAATTTACTTTTCTCTTTGTTGTGAGGTTTTAAGGGGTCAAAATAAGAACAAAACGACAGGTAACAAATGTAGAAAAATGTATTAACAGAAAGTAGACAAATACAATAGAGAGATGTGGAAATTACGTCCGACGAACAGAGTTATTGGCATACTCGCTTTGGCTTACTGCTAAGCCACAATTATCCCTGTTACTTATAGTAACCTGTCGGCGCATTCCATTAGTCTTATAGGGTGTATCACCTATAACACTTTTAAACAAACTTCAAACTTTGACACTAGGTAAATTTCTTAAACAGTGTTTTAACAGGATTGAATTCAGAGTTTTCATTTTCCAAAACTGGTTGCCTAATCAAGGTTAAAGAGCCGAGTATGCACTACTATTTACCCATAGCTGGAGGGAGAATAGTTGGATGCACACGTTACCCCTGGGTATTAGCGCTCGGTGAATTGATAACAGCCTCGTACCTTTTTTTATACTTCTACACGACAGTATGAGAAGTAAATACACAGCGATGTGTTTTTGATATGGCCTTTTTTTTAGCCGACAATTTTTGGGAGAATATGTGCTTAATTGAAGTACCTAATTTTGAAAGTTAATTAATAATTAATTAATTAGGCGGGCATACCTGTTTAAATGTAAGGCTAAACAAATCGAATCACACACAAGGCGGTCTTCCTATCTATAGTTCTGCTGATGAGGCCTAATATGCCGAAATCTACGTACAGAGATTGATTTTTCTCGATTTGTTTAGCCTTACATTTAAATAGGCATGCCCGCCTAATTAATTAATTATTTATTAATTAACTTTCAAAATTAAGCACATATTCTCCCAAAAATTGTCGGCTAACAAAAAAGAAGCCATATCAAAAACACATCGCTGTGTATTTACTTCTCATACTGTTGTGTAGAAAAAGTCACTATAAGAGGAATAATAACCTACTTCTAAACAAAACGAAAAATCTAAGAAGGTCCGGTTGGTGTAGGGGTTAAGATGCTCGCCCGTCAGCTTGACAGTCAGGTTTCGAATCACGCACAAGGCGGGCTTCCTATCTATAGCTCTGCTGATGAGGCCTAATAGGCCGAAATGTACATACAGAGATTGATTTTTCTCGATTTGTTTAGCCTTACATTTAAATAGGTAATCGAGAAAAATCAATCTCTGTATGTACATTTCAGCCTATTAGGCCTCATCAGCAGAGCTATAGATAAGGAAGACCGCCTTGTGCGTGATTCGAAACATTTAAATTGGTATGCCCGCCTAACTAATTAATTATTAATTAATTAACTTTCAAAATTAGGCACGACTTCAATTAAGCACAAATTGTCGGCTAAAAAAAAAAGCCATATCAAAACACATCGCTGTGATTTTACTTCTCATATATATATATATATATATATATATATATATATATAATTTCTCAACAATTTTATTATTTAATACTACTAGATCTAATCTACTCCCTCAATTTATGTGTACATAGCAGGGAAGACTTGGCTCTTGACCTTTGCTTAGGTAACCAGTCTAGGAGAAAGAAAACTTTAAACTCCGCTCAAAAAAATGACCTAGCGTGACATCATACTAGTGTGGAGAGGTTGGTATATATATATATATATATATATATAGATATATATATATATATATATATATATATATATATATTGATTGATTGATTGATTGAATAGATAAAAATGAGTTTTATTTAAATTGAATACCCAGCAAGAATAAATCGAACAAAACCTATTCGGAATATAATGACCTAAGGGTTGACATACCGTAAAATCCAATCAACTAACCTCTCTCGGTTGGGGTGTAAGACTGCACCGACTGCACCTCTGCAGACGGGTAAGATTCCCCCAAATGGGGCCACCTGTTGGCCGTGGGTGGCGACCTGTGATGCTTAAGGACGGAGTCTTGGTGGATGAGCTGTCCATGACCTGCAGCACTCCACTTAGAACCTTACTTAGGCTAGACGGTCGGTCGGAGAGGCCCCCTACGATCAATCGGCTGATCAAGTCGAGCCCTAGCACCTATATGATTGCCCCAACCCTATTGCTCTTATAGCAAGCCCCAACCCCTTTTTATCATATGTATGCTAGAGGGCGGTGACTGAGGGTCTACATGTCCTGGGAATGACGTTAAACTCTATCTGATGGCGAGGTTCCACCCATGAGCTTCGGCTTAAAATTGCGTGTATCCCGTCGGCATTCCCCCTCAAGGGGGCACATCAGGTACTGGGCAATAAACCCAGCCCTGCCCCTTTAAATCGAGGGGGCAGGTGTTGCCTGGGGGGATGGCCCCCTGGGATCGACGTTCTTATTATAACTCAATCGGTCCAGCGGCCATAGCTCACCGGACCCCCGACCCGAAGGCCGGGTGAGAGGTTGATATGCCGTAAAACAAAT
This sequence comes from Doryteuthis pealeii, assembly GCA_023376005.1. Classification (NCBI taxonomy): domain Eukaryota; kingdom Metazoa; phylum Mollusca; class Cephalopoda; order Myopsida; family Loliginidae; genus Doryteuthis; species Doryteuthis pealeii. The sequence continues at coordinate 32,579,138 of CM042180.1, forward strand.
CAAACCAAACCAAACCAATCAACTTATTAACCTACCAACAAAGCAACCAATCCTCTGTTATATCTAATGCATCAAATGTAAAATTAATCTAATAATTTAATACTACTAGCATCAAATAGTACCTATTAGTACATTTTAACTTTGACTGGAGAAATTTTAACTTTCATCTTGGAAATATAATGCTGTGATGATTAGTAAACTAACCGTATTTGCCTTTCAACTAATTAGTAGACGCATATTAGTCTACCAGGTCTTATCATTAGTAACTCACTTCAATTAGATACTGGCGCCTCGAATGCTGAAATAGTTAATATAGCTACTGGCAAACTGAGCCTAAAATGCGTTTTTTGACAAAATGACTTTAGCCCCCCCCATCCCTACAGAAAATAATTTACCAAAAATCAGGGAATAATCGGATTTTAATGATATTTTCAGTGTTTATTTATCAATAAATGATCTTTATAATGCATTATTTATTTTATTTCGAAACTTTCTTTTTTTTCAGGTCGCTTGATTCTTATGTTGGGGGCGTAAAATATTTTGCAAGTTGGTCATTTTTGATACAAATTACAGTATAGATAAAGAGATAAAAGACCGAAGTTATGAATAGAAACAAAAAGAAATTTTACGGTGGCTATTCTATGAGAAAATAAGTACCGAAAATCGAAAAATAAAATGTAAAAAAATAAGAAATAATTAATTTTTTGAAGATTTCTTTTTACTCATTTCGTTAATTATTTAATTGTCTATTATCTTATAAAAGAAAAAAATATACTTCGATATTTTTTCTGCTTAAAAGGGGAGGGGGTACATTTTCAATCGAGTTTTTCTTCAAACTTATTACTTTATGTATCTAAAATAAGGTTTTGCATTGAATAGATATTTATTTCTAGAATCTAAAAATTAACATTTTAAACTAAAAATCCGAATATTTTTGTTTAAATGAATTTTATATATTAATTTTTCATAGCAAAAATACTAAATTAAAGTTTTGAAATAAAATAACTGATGCATTATAAAATTCATTGATTGATAAATCAATACTGAAAATTTCATTAAAATCAGATTATTACCTGATTTTTTGTAATTTTTTTGCAATCGCGAATGTTATATTAAAATTGTAAACAAGCGCTTAAAACCTTTGAAAAAGAAACAGAATGGCGGATCGCGTCAAAATTGACCAAAACAAATCCCTTTAAATCTATTAAAAATAAACTGCATATGTAATGATATTTTTCCTTTTTTTATGGTCATTATGTTACTACTTATCGATTTAGACAAAGTTTGACCTTAAATAATAGATTTAATTATTTTTAATTCGCTTTTAAAACTCGTAGAAGCTGATTTTTTTGCCAGTACCTAAGTTAATAAGCTTCGACAGCAGACCGTCATTAGTGACTAGAAGCGGCTATCCTGCATCGCCAGGGTAGTGGGGGATAAAAAAATTAGTCTCGCAGATCCATTATTACGTAGCACGAGTTTGATCCTCACTGGATTTCCCTTAAAAATCTCTACGTAAAAAAGACGTCAGGAATTTTTTTCACATCTCTTAAGAGAATGGAACCACATATAAGAAATATAGGAAGAAATTTTAATTCAATAATTTACAATTTGTGAAAAAAAAATTTTGTACTATATGGATATATGAAAGTCAATTAGTTTGTCAATGAATCAAATATATATTTCAGATTTAAGCGTAGAACGCCACAATT
>CM042180.1:32580949-32602595 GCA_023376005.1 Doryteuthis pealeii
ATATGATGAAAGGACAAGTATACATATTATATATAATATCTATATATATATATATTATATATTATATATATATATATAAATATGATATATAATTATATATATAGATATACTATCTATCTATATATATATATATATATATATATATATATATATATATTATTATTTATACTTTTGCTTGAAGGCAATTACAATGCATGTATCGCAAAAATTCGATACTCTATAGAAAATAAGCTTGACAAGCTATATATATCTATCTATATATCTATATATCTATACCTATATATATATATATATATATATATATATATATATATATATATATATATATATATATATATATATATATATAGCTCAGGAGTAATTACATTTTCATTTGGAATATTATCCAATCAAAATGGATATTATTAAGTACAATTTATTACCAAACTCTAAGCCGTTTAAACTCTCTAATCTGAAATAGCAGTAAAAAGTAAACAACACTAATATTAATTTTTTTGCCCTCTATCTCTATATAATAGAATGGGTGCGTTGCTTTCGAAAGAAAATTGATTATTACTAAAGGATTGTTCGGTGTGTACTTGATCATAGACTATCCTATATACATTAATGCACTTAGAGCTAATACCCTTGGGAAAGGTATGAATCCTACTCTCCCTCCAGCTATGGATAAATAGTAGGACAGTCTAGGCTCTTTAACCTTGGTTAGGCAACCGGTCTAGGAGAAGGAAAACTCTGAATTGAAACCTGTTGAACTCCGCTTAAGAAATTGACCTTGTGTCGCATCCTGCTCGTGCGGAGGGGTTGGTAAATATATATATACATTTATGCAGTAGCTGTAGTTGTTCAGTCGTAGGAAATGGACTCGTCGACCCGAGTTCAAATCCTACATGCACAGAGGTGGTTGGTAAACATATATACTTTATTTTTTATATATGCGCTATTTCTATAGGATTGTTTGGGGTGTACTTAATTATGGAAGATCCTATATACATTTGTACATTTATGATATTACACACAAGCGCGTGGTGTAATGGTTAAAGTCCTGGGAAATGGACTCGGCACCTCGAGTTCAAATCCTTGACGTGGAAATTGCATTTTCACATAACGCCAATACCCTTGGGAAATGTATGAATCTTACTCTCCCTCCAACTATGGGTAAAAAGTAGGACAGACTTGGCTCTTTAACCTTGATTAGGCAACCTGTCTAGGAGAATAAAAAAACTCTGAATTCAAACCTGTTAAACTTCGCTTAATAAATTGACCTTGTGTCACATCCTGCCCTGCACGTGCGGAAGGGTTGGTAAATATTTATATATCTATATCTATCTATCTATCTCTCTCTCTCTCTCTCTCTATATATATATATATATATATATATATATATATATATATATATATAATATATATATATATATATATCTTTGAAAGGAAGGAAAAACTCAACACCGTTATTCCATAAATTTATTTCGACTGTATTTATATATACAATAATAATATAGTGTGTCTTAGAAATCACATATAGAATCATCCCTTACTACAAAGTTTTGGATACCTCACATCTCTCTCTCTCTCTCTCTCTCTCTATATATATATATATATATATATATATATATATATATATTATATATATATATATATAGTATTTCTCATATATGGATATTTATCTGTGTATAAACACGTATTGTTAGAAACCACAGACATCCTTCATAAAAACCGCAGAAACACGTCATGAAGGCCAGAGCAAATAAATAAAATTCAAAGATATATATATATATATATATATATATATATATATATATATATATTAAAAAGCAATTTAATTTTTCTTAATTTTTGAATTCAAATTAATTTTAAAATTTACCGAGTGCAACTAAATATTCAATTAAAATAAAATTAAAATTAAAATGAAATCTATGAAAAAAAATTGCAAGTAAGTATAAATTTTATGAACCACCTTAACACGTAAAGCTGACATTTGACCTAAAAAATATTGGGTAAAATTTTGACACTTCTTTAGAACACTTGAATTTAATGCCGGAAATGGAGATAAATGGATTCCCACACCTACATACAAATATACAATTTAATTCATACATATTCATGCTACCTACCTACCTACCTACCTATCTACACACACACACACACACACACACATATATATATATATATATATATATATATATATAATATATAATGAATAGAGAATAAATGAGAAAAGTATTGGCATAAAAAGGTGCTCAATGCTAATAAAGCAGAGCAGATTTATAATCAATAGCAATGGTATTATGGATGATTTGGACTCATAGCTTTAAGTTTCATGCTTATGCAATCCTCAGATGAGCCAAATGGCTGAGATCTTAAAAAACAGTATTTAGAAAAAAAATTCTTTTTAATTACTGGTTTTTAAGATCTCAACCATTTGACTCATCTGAGGATTGCATAACCATGAAACTTTAAGTTATAAGTCCAAATCATCCATAATACCATTACTATTGATTATATATATATATATATATATATATATATATATATATATATCCTATTATAATGGAGATTGTGTGTTTTTCTGTCTGTAACCGAAACTATATTACTACTCAAGTCACAATTCCCTTTGTTATTGACATCACAATCTCAATGATTTTATTTTTATTTAAATCTCAATTATTAATAAAATTGTTTTACATTATTAATGCTGTTGACCATATCCACATATTAATAACATGCAATTATATTTATATATACAACAAAATAATGGTTTACAGTGTGAACGGGAAGGCTGATTTGCATATTGATATTTAAAATGTGATTTTAATAAATATATGCTTAGTATTATTAATTTCTAATTGTTTGGTTTTATCTTAATGAATATGAGCAAAGATTTCGGGGAAAAATCTTAAAAGAAATCGATTAACAAGAAGAAATAACTGTAATTTTATTCTTTACTTCTTATTTTAACTAAATAGTTAAATTGGGAAAACTTAGCAATGGCGGGGTGATGGAAGAGTGAATTTCAGTTGTTCTATTTTTCGATTATACCCTCCCCTGTTTCAAATCTTTTTATCTGCATTCTTATTTAGTTTCATTAGCCTTTTCTAATTTAATACAATATTTTATTACATTAAAACTTAAATACTTGCACCCGGAGGGTGCATACATTTGCTAGTATATAGAATGAATAGAGAATAAATGAGACAAGTATTGGCATGAAAAGGTGCTCAATGCTAATAAAGCAGATCAGATTTATAATCAATAGTAATGGTATTATGGATGATTTGGACTCATAACTTTAAGTTTCATGGTTATGCAATCCTCAGATGAGTCAAATGGTTGAGATCTTAAAAAACATTTTTTTTGTTTTTGTTTTTGTTTTTTTAAACACTGGTGTTAAAGATCTCAACCATTTGACTCATCTGAGGATTGTATAACCATGAAACTTTAAGTTATAAGTCCATATCATCCATAATACCATTACTCCATTACTATTGATATTATATATATATATATATATATATATATATATATATATATATATAATATATATATTGTGTGTGTGTGTGTGTGTGTGTAATGGAAAATGTGACTTACCGGTGAATATGGTCACGATGGTTAGGTGGTGCAGAATTCAGGGGGTAAGCCAGCGATATAACAAATACAAAGTGCTCAATACGTAAGTAGAGCAAATTTAATAAAAAAAAACAACTTCTGGTGTGAGAATATTCAAATCGAAAACCAGCGTCCCTCATAACAAACAGTTTAATGCAATGAACACACACTTGTAATCGACAGCGATTAATCGGTATCCCGATTAATTCAGTGGATTTATCCCTGAAGATCTTTATGGTGCAACTCGAGTAGGTTATCTCTTGTACCCATTAATAATTAATATATATATATATATATATATAATTGTTCTCCTGAGAAAGGTGTATCTTGAACACCGAAACGGTGGTAGAAAGAAAAACTGTTCTACAACTATTAATGTTCTATATTTTACAAGATATATTGAGCCCTTTTGGATTAACTACTTATGCTACTACAATGAAAACGTGGTTGTAACTTTTTGAGGAATATATATATATATATATATATATATATATATATATATATATATTATATATTACAGCGTATGATACATTTGAGGGGTGATTTTACAATTGGTTACAGAGCAGCGTGTTTGCTACTTATCACCAAGACAACGCAACGTTAAGAAATTCAAGGAATCGAGCAATTTTTAAAAATTCTCCAATACTAGCAAAAAACTCTCAATATATATATATATATATATATATATATAAGTATAGATACAAGGATGTGAAAACAACACAATTTGCTGTTAAAATGAAAACATTTTATATCATATTCATAGCTAATATTGAACAATATTTCGATTTATAAACATTTTTTGCAGCATCAATGTTTTCCTTTTGAATTCATATTATTTTCGTCTCCGCTCTCGATAAGTCCGGAGTAAGAAAAACAAGCTCTGAAGATGATTTTTATAAATCGAAATATTGTTCAATATTAGCTATGAATATGATATAATATCTTTTCACTTTAACATCATATTTGTGTTGTTTTCATATCCTTTTATCTATACTCATACCGTCGGATTCATTTCCTTTCTCTTAACTTATATATATATATATATATATATATATATATATATATATATATCCTTATTACTTGGCTCTACTTAGGTATCGAGCACTTTTTACAAATTAGCTTCTCCTAGCGGTTATATGAATATATATATATCTTATATACATATATATGCATATAAATTGTTTTTTCTTTTGGCCAAATACTATACCAATAGATTATTTTTTGTTGGTACGAATATCTTGGTCTTTTCTTTTTTTCAAAAATTTTTTTCTTCCTGGTTGATGTTTGGTAGTATATTTTTACAATCAAACTCTCTGCCGGGTTTTTTCTCTCCGCAAGGATCTACCAACACGCTTGGTATATTAAATTATATATATATATATATATATATATATATATATATATATATATATATATATATATATATATATATAGTGGGCTGGTCCGTTGTCAGAATGAATGAGAACAGGCTTCCAAAGAAGATTTTATACGGACAGTTACTAAATGCAAAGCGTTCTATTGGACGTCCTCTCTTAAGCTAGAAATACAAATTGAAGGACAATATGAAACGCCTCGATATTAACCCGAGTGCTTGGAAAATCTCGCATCAAATCGGAAAGAATAGCGTCAGACATGTTTCGCTAGACTAAAGAGCTTTGAAGAAAATAGACTGAAGCATCGAGATCAGTTCCGCCTAACTTTAAAACAAAAACATTTAACTCCCGCCTTAGAACATTTCATTTGCCAGTGTGACTTCATAGCTTAAAGCAAGGCTGGGCCGCTATAACACTCGAGGAAACACAAAATGTCTTCTTGACAACATGCACAACATGGGAGGAATAAAATCACTCAGTGCTGACCCTCATCTATCGTTCATGATAGGAGAGTCCACCATATATTTTTATAAAGTGTATATAGGAATAACCTACTCAAGTTTCAACAAACAGGATCATCAGGGTTAATTGTAATTAATTATTCAAGATATTGATTAATTACAGGCAATTGCAATTGTATATGCTTATATATGTATATCTATGTGTAGATATGGGTATACATTGTGGTTATATGGAGAATAAAGAAGGTATCAAATAGAATCATTCCTAACTCATATGGTCTCTTATATATACACACATGTACATATATATATATACTTATATATATATGCACGCATACATATGTATACCCATTATATATATATATATATATATATATATATATATATATATATATATATATATATATACTTATTTATGGGAGTAAATATGGAAATAAATCCGACAATATTAAGAAATTTGAAAAAAACAAGTGTTCCAAAAATAAGATAAATTTATTTATCAACGCTTAAACGTTTCGGTTTCTTTAAACCTTCATCAGGGTGTATTAAGGGATGAAGAAATTGATGGATGTTTTATAGATGACAGGAGATAAAAAAAATCTTTATAAATTTTTTTTTTGTTCTTTTTATCTCCTGTCATCTATAAAACATCCATCAATTTCTTCACCCCTTAATACATCCTGATGAAGGTTTAAAGAAACCGAAACGTTTAAGCGTTGATAAATAGATTTATCTTATTTTTGGAACACTTGTTTTTTCAAATTTCTTAATACTTATTCATATATAAATATATATATATATATATATATATATATATATATATTTATATATATATATATATATATATTTATTCATTATATATATATATATATATATATATATATATATATATATATATATATATATATATATATATATATAAGCACAGCAACAAAGTCAGATCTATAATTTATACGATGTATAGTATTTCCTGGAAATGGGGTTATTGGGCCAACTCCCTTTTTTTCCTCGTGACGGGCCAACAGAATAATAAATATCGGATTTCTTCAGTAAGCGAAGCATTTCCTGAAATTAAGACTCTGGTGGAATTTAAATAAATATAACATAAGTAAAAATATACAAATATTATTCTTCTCTTATCTCTTCTTTTCTTGTTCAGTGTTTTTTTTTTTTTTTTCTTTTTTTCGTTTTTTTTTTTTTGTTATACTTGACATTTCTTTCTGCACTTCGCCCCAATCTGTTTTTCAGCACTATCAGCTCGCCTAATCCTTCTTTCTTCATGCATGTTGTATAATCATAGTGCTACTGCTACTACTAGTACTACTAATACTCAGCTCATTCGGATGGGGCTTTAAAATACACCGACTGCACCTCTGCGGAGGGGTAATAGGGCCATATGGTAATATGTCTTGGCCACTAAGATAATTGGTAATATGTCAAACATCTTTCATTTTCAAAATATTAGCAGACGAATATAAATATATAATAGATATATATCTTATTATAATGGAGATTGTGTGTTTTTCTGTCTGTAACCGAAACTATATTCCTACTCAAGTCACAATTCTCTTAGTTATTGACATCGCATTCTCCATGATTTTATTTTTATATTAACCTCAATTATTAATAAAATTGTCTTACATTATTAATACTGTTAACTATGTCTACATATTGACAACATGCAATTATATTTATATATACAAGAAAATAGCGGTTTACACTGTGAACGGGAAGGCTAATTTGCATATTAATATTAAAAAATCGAATTTAATAAATGTGCTTAGTATTATTGATTTCTAACTGTTTGGTTTTATTTTAATGAATATAAGCAAAAATCTCTTCAATGAATCTTAAATGAAATCCATTATCAAGATAAAATAACTGTCATTTTATTCTTTACTTCCTCTTATAACTAAATACTTAAATTAGAAAAAATAACAATGAAAGACGAGAGTGATGGAAGAGTAAGTTTCAGTTGTTCCATTTTTTATTATACTCCCTCTGTTTCAAATCTTTTATTATACACCCCTCTGTTTCAAATCTTTTTATCTGTATTCTTATTTAGTTTCATTAGCCTTTCTAATTTAATACAATATTTTATTACATTAAAAGTTAAATACTTGCACCCGGAGGGTGCATATATTTGCTAGTTAATTTAATATAAAAAAAAACAGTTCATAATTCTATCTTTACATACTTGCCCATAAGCTTTCTCTACAGAATCTGAGTTAATCAAATAACTAACTTTTAAACTTATAAGCAAACTAATAAATATAAAAGTAATTGGTAATTTGCTTGAAGCATTGTTAAGTATGTTATAATATATTAAACATTTGAAGGCAATTACAATGCGTTTAAAAAATAAAAACAAAAAGATGTTGTTTTTTTGTCTTATCGATTTCAAAGAACACTTTATCTTCAGAGACGAAAATCAGAAATGGACGTGCTTAAGTTTGTTTGTTTTTTTTGCGTGGTGATAGTTTTTTTTTTCTTCTTCTTTTTCTCCCTTCCCCCTTCTTTATGTTATGAATGAAATGGACGAATAACTGTAATTTCTTTTCTTTTTTAAAAAAATATTTTTTTGAGAACGAATGCTTAAAATCCTACCTTGTTTATGTATCCAATATTGTCTGATTATCATCCGTTGAAAATTGGGGCGAATATTGCGACAATGCATCGCGGTGAATATTGCGACAATGTAACGATTCAATTCAAAATAAAAAGACGGTTACGTAGAAGATTCTGATGCTTAGCTTTCATTTTATTTTCTTTCTCTTTCTTTCTTTGTTTTGATTCTTTCTCTTTCCCTTCCTTCTCTAATTCTCTATTTTCTATAAATATAACTTTATTTCTCCAATAAAAATCAAATTATAATTGTGGCTAAAAATACTTTAACAATTAAATTTGATTTGTCTAAATTTTTTAGATGTGGCTTTATATGTATTATTTTTAATTTTATTTTTAAAAAATCTAGGATTGTTGTCCTCTTTATCATGATATATAGAAACAAAAAACATTTTGGCCATTTTACCCTCCAGCCTTTTTCATATGAGAAATACTATGTTTAGAACATCATCATCATCATCTCACATTAGAGAGAGAGAGATGAGTTTGCCTTTTTGATACTTATTTTACCTGCAGGTATTTAAATTTTACATTTTTTTTCGGGTTATATACTTAAAAAAAAATTATGACCTGATGTACAGATGTGGTATTTTCAGTATGGGGGGCGGGGGACAAGTAGAAAAATTGGACTATCCTATTTTTGCCACAAATTTTTCAATGGCTTAAACCTACATAGCAAGTGATTATTTTCCTTATTAGCCATTAGCAAAGGGTTAATCACAAACTCTTTCTTTCTTTCTTTCTTTGTCTCTCGTGCTCCCAATTTCTTTGCCTTTCTCTTTCTTTCTGTCATTCTTTCTTTCTTTCTTTCTCATTCATATATCTATATAAGCATAGCAATGATTCAACCTGGGAAATCATTTTGAACAGCTTGTTGAGCAACATATTTTTTTCTTCTTTTTAACATGATGCTTCTTGTGACTCTTTTCGGATTGATAAACATGCAAAAACAGAGGTGACCACCTGTGAAGTAAAGTAAAAATATACAAATATTTATTCTTCTCTTATCTCTTTCTTTTCTTGTTCAGTGGTTTTTTTTTTTTTTGGGGGGGGGGGCGTTCTTGATTTTTTTTTTGTTTGTTTGTTATACTTGACATTTCTTTCTGCACTTCCACCCCAATCTGTTTTTCGGCACTATCAGCTCGCCTAATCCTTCTTTCTTCATGCATGTTGTATAATCATAGTGCTACTATTACTACTAGTACTACTAATACTTAGCTCTTTCGACTGGGGCTTTAGAATACACCGACTGCAGAGGGGTAAGATTCCCCCCAATAGGGCCATATCTTGGCCAGAGGTGGCCACCCGTGATGCTTGAATATGGAACTCAGGTGGCTGAGCAGTCCATGACATGCAACACTCCACTTTAACACTTACTTAGGCTAGACGGGTGGTCGATAGCCCCGCCTCCGATCAATCGACTGGTCCCGTCAAGCCCTAGCACCTATATGATTACCCATATGGGTTAAACAGAAAAAAATGAGTTCATAAAAAAATTGATTATCCATTAAGAATGAATTTATTTCAAAACTTGGCGGTGACTGAGGATCTACATGTGATGGGAATGACGTTAAACTCTATCTGATAGCGAGGTTCCACCCATGAGCTTCGGCTTGTGGGTGGGTCACGTTAAAACGAGGCCTTGTGCCCAGTCCATACAAGAGGCAAATACACTATCTGATGGCGAGGTTTGGAGGTTTGGTGAATGTGGAGCACCCCTTCATCACCATTGCTCCCTGGTCCACTCTGACCCGGAGTGGTAGTACCTGTTAGGGTCCCATCTATGGGTTAAATAGAAAAATGTATTCATAAAAGAATTGTATTATCTATTAAGAATGTATTTATTTAAAAACTTTATCGGCATTAAATCACCCACAGAGGTTTGTATTTTCCTGGTACCCCACTCATACCAGGTCAGGCACAAAGGCCCTATTAACGTGGGATCCACCCACAAACCGAAGTTCATGGGATGGCGGGTGAAAAATTGCGTGTATCCCGTCGGCATTCCCACTCAAGAGGGGCGCCTCAGGCATTGGTCAATAAACCTAGCCCTTCCCCTTTAAATCGAGGGGGCAGGTGTTGCCTGGGGGGATGGCCCCCTGGGATCGACGCTATTATTACAACATACCGGTCCAGCGGCCGAAGCTCACTGGACCCCCGACCCGAAGCTCACTGGACCCCCGACCCAAAGGCCGGGTGAGAGGTTGATATGCCGTAAAACAAATCAAACCCAACCAAACCAATCAACTTATTAACCTACCAACAAAGCAACCAATCCTCTGTTATATCTAATGCATCAAATGTAAAATTAATCTAATAATTTAATACTACTAGCATCAAATAGTACCTACTAGTACATTTTAACTTTGACTGGAGAAATTTTAACTTTCATCTTGGAAATATAATGCTGTGATGATTAGTAAACTAACCGTATTTGCCTTTCAACTAATTAGTAGACGCATATTAGTCTACCAGGTCTTATTATTAGTAACTCACTTCAATTAGATACTGGCGCCTCGAATGCTGAAATAGTTAATATAGCTACTGGCAAACTGAGCCTAAAATGCGTTTTTGACAAAATGACTTTAGCCCCCCCCCCCCCCCTACAGAAAATAATTTACCAAAATTCAGGGAATAATCGGATTTTAATGATATTTTCAGTGTTTATTTATCAATAAATGATCTTTATAATGCATTATTTATTTTATTTCAAAACTTTCTTTTTTTTTTCATGTCGCTTGATTCTTATGTTGGGGGCGTAAAATATTTTGCGAGTTGGTCATTTTCGATACTAATTACAGTATAAATAAAGAAATAAAAGACCGAAGTTATGAATAGAAACAAAAAGAAATTTTACGGTGGCTATTCTATGAGAAAATAAGTACCGAAAATCGAAAAATAAAATGTAAAAAAATAAGAAATAATTAATTTTTGGGAGATTTCTTTTTACTCATTTCGTTAATTATTTAATTGTCTATTATTTTATAAAAGAAACAATTATACTTCGATATTTTTTCTGCTTAAAAAGGGGAGGGGGTACATTTTCAATCGAGTTTTTCTTCAAAACTTATTACTTTATGTATCTAAAATAAGGTTTGCATTGAATAGATATTTATTTCTAGAATCTAAAAATATAACATTTTAAACTAAAAATTCGATTATTTTTGTTTTAAATGAATTTTATATATTAATTTTTCATAGCAAAACTACTAAATTAAAGTTTTGAAATAAAATAACTGATGCATTATAAAATTCATTGATTGATAAATCAATACTGAAAATTTCATTAAAATCGGATTATTACCTGATTTTTTGGTAATTTTTTTTTGCAATCGCGAATGTTATATTAAAATTGTAAACAAGCGCTTAAAACCATTGAAAAAGAGACAGAATGGCGGATCGCGTCAAAATTGACCAAAACAAATCCCTTTAAATCTATTAAAAATAAACTGCATATGTAATGATATTTTTCCTTTTTCTTTTTTTTTTTGATGGTCATTATGTTACTACTTATCGATTTAGACAAAGTTTGACCATAAATAATAGATTTGATTATTTTTAATTCGCTTTTAAAACTCGTAGAAGCTGGTTTTTTTTGCCAGTACCTAAGTTAATAAGCTTCGATAGCAGACCATCATTAGTGACTAGAAGCGGCTACCCTGCATCGCTAGGGTAGTGGGGGATAAAAAAGAATTAGTCTCGCAGATCCATTATTACGTAGCACGAGTTTGATCCTCACTGGATTTCTCTTAAAAATCTCTACGTAAAAAAGACGTCAGGAATTTTTTTCACATGGGTTAAGGGAATGGAACTATATATAAGTGTATAGGAGGAAATTTATATTTATATATATATATTATAATGGAGATTGTGTGTTTTTCTGTCTGTAACCGAAACTATATTACTAATCGAGTCACAATTAACATAGTTATTTACATCACATTCTTCATGATTTTATTTATATTTAAACCTCAATTATTCAATAAAATTTATTATAATGGAGATTGTGTGCTTTTCTGTCTGTAACCGAAACTATATTACTAATCGAGTCACAATTAACATAGTTATTTACATCACATTCTTCATGATTTTATTTATATTTAAACCTCAATTATTCAATAAAATTGTTTCACCTTTTTATTAGTGTTGTCCATATCTACATGGTATTTACCGCGTACCCCACTTGTACGGGTCAGGCACAAAGTCCCTATTAACGTGGGACCACCCACAAACCGAAGCTCATGGAGTGGCAGGTGAAAAATTGCGTCGATCCCGTCGGCATTCCCCCTCAAGGGGGGCGCCTCAGGCACTGGGCAATAAACCCAGCCCTGCCCCTTTAAATCAAGGGGCAGGTGTTGCCTGGGGGGATGGCCCCCTGGGATCGACGCTGTTAATTATATCAATGGTCCAGAGGCCGAAGCCACTGTTGACCATATCAACATACTAATAACATGCTATTGTATTTATATATACAAAAATAGCGGTTTGCAGTGTGAACGGGAAGGCTAATTTGCATATTGATATTAAAAATGTGATTTTATTAAATATGTGCTTAGTATTATTGATTTCTAATTGTTTGGTTTTATTTTAATGAATATAAGCAAAAATCTCTCCAATGAATCTTAAATGAAATCCATTAAGAAGAAAAAATAAGTGTAATTTTATTCTTTATTTCCTAATTTATCTAAATAGTTAAATAAGTAAAATTCAGCAATGAAAGACGGCAGAGATGGAAGAGTAAGTTTCATTTCAATTTTTCTATTATAACCCCACTCTGTTTCAAATCTTTTTATCTGCATTCTTATTAGACTTTCTAATTTAATACGATATTTCATTACATTAAAACTTAAATACTTGCACCAGGAGGGTGCATATATTTGCTAGTATATATAATTTAAAATGAGGCGATTATTTCAATCAATCAATAATATATTTCAAACGAAACCAATCTAAAAAAAAACAAAACATTCATAAATAAATAAATAACAAATAAATAACGCGCTAATTACTTACCTTTCTGTTATTATGCACATTCTAATTTTTGATTTTTAAACATCTTCCCAAATATGAATAAAATCTACATTATTTTTGCTCAAAAACCAAGCTCTGGTGATATTCAATGTGCATATATATTTACTTTGTCATTAATTGTTCTATTTTTGTTGTTTCCTCCGGACATACATACATACACCCAACTGCCCTTTATATATGTACTAGAAGTGGCTACCCGGCGTCGCCTTGGTAGAGGGGGTATTTTTTAAAATTTAGTCTCGCAGATCCATTATTACTTATTTAGATCCTCACTGGATGCCCCATAAAAAACCCATGTAAATATAAAACAATATGGTAAGACATTTTAATTCAATAATTTACAATAAAAAATACAATATAAATGTGGCGATTAATTCAATCAATCAACATTATATTTCAATTACCTTCTGTTACTATACAAATTTTAAGTTTTAAATATCTTCCCAAATATAACTAAAATCTTCATTATTTTTGCTTAAAAACCAAACCCTGGTGATATTTAATGTGTATATATATTTACTTTATCGTTAATTGTTTTATTTTCGAAGTTTCCTCCGGACAAACAGATACACACCACTGCCCTTTATATATGTATAGATAACAGTTACCATTTAAGCAATGATTTTATATATATATATATATATATATATATATTATATATATATATATATATATATATATATATATATATATATATATATATATCAAAGCCTGAAGAAGATACCAGAAGATCTGAAACACGTGTTGCATATGTAAAACAAAAAGAATTAAACAATTTTTTTCTGAGAACAAAATACATTTTGCGGATCTTCTTTGTTTTTTTATAAAATATTGAATTTTCTCCGTTGGAACCAGAACAACATTTATATATATATATATATATATATATATATATATATATATATATAATATATATATATTCGAGGTTGAGTCAAAATGTAAGGGAAACTTGAGGAAAATGTGCATAAACGCAAAACAACTTTTAACAACAAATAAATTTTACAAAGTTTCGTTACAGACTGAGGCGAAATCTCATTTGAACGAAGTTATTTTGTGTTTTATCCACATTTTCCTCAATTTTCAATTACATTTTGTCGGATTTACTCAATCCGTTACCCCACTCTCTCTCTCTCTATCTATCTATCTCTCTCTCTCTCTCTCTCACACACACACATATAATAATGATAATAATAATAATTATAATAATAATAATGGCTGTCAACTCGTGTTCGAGTAAGACCATTTCCTGTTTTTTTTTTTGTTTTTCTTAATCATCATAGTTAGGTGCCAGTAGCATTTGACACTGTATCCTTATGTTTTCTCAGATAACTCACCAGGACAGCCCTGGAGAGACATACTTTCACTAAACTACATGTTGGAACTTCTCCACTTTAAATGTTGCTGGGCTGAAAATTACCCTTTTCTAATAGCCCGATATTATAGTGCGTGTGTCTGTCTGTCTGTCTGTCTGTGTCTGTGTACGTGTGTCTGTGTCTGTGCGTATATATGTGCGTGTGGTCGTTAAGTCTTGGGTAATAGCGTTTTTCTTTAGTTGATCATACTGCAGTCATTGATTTTATTGAAAATCCATTTTTTCCTCTTTTACAAGTAAATGATATTTTGATTGGTGTTTAAGCTCGGCATGCCGATTCCATGTCCCACACCGGCGACCCTAACATCAGTCGAATTCTGAATTCCATAGAAAAGTTAAGTAATCCTGACCATTTTATTATATTTTATTCATAATTATGAGAATTTAGCAATGAAATACAGGAGTGATGGAAGAGTAAGTTTCAATTGTTCTATTTTCGATTATACCCCTTCTGTTTCAAATCTTTTTTATCTGCATTCTTATTTACTTTCATTAGCCTTTCTAATTTAATATGATATTTTATTACATTAAAACTTTAATACTTGCACCCGGAGGGTTCATATATTTGCTAATTTTATTAATATATTCTAAATGACATTTCTATCCATGTTTAAACTCGGTATGCCGATACCGTGTTCCACACTTGCGACCATAAAATCATTCGAATTCTGAATTCCATAGAAGAGTTAAGTAATTCCCGCCATTTTATTATATTCTGTTAATAATTATGAAAATTTAGCAATGAAAGACGGGATTGATGGAAGAGTAAAATAATCGAAAAGTTAAGTAATCCTCACCATTTCATTATATTTTATTAAAATAGTTTAAATGACATTTCTATCCAGGTTTAAACTCGACATGCCGATTCCGTGTCCCGCACCGGCGACCCTAACATCAGTCGAATTCTGAATTCCATAGAAAAGTTAAGTAATTCTTGTAATTTTATTATATTTTATTAATAATTAGGAGAATTTAGCAATGAAATACAGGAGTGATGGAAGTGTAAGTTTCCATTGTTCTATTTTCAAATTTTTTTTTTTACCTGCATTCTTATTTAGTTTCATTAGCCTTTCTAATTTAATATAATATTTTATTACATTAAAACTTTAATACTTGCACCCGTAGGGTTCGTATATTTGCTAATTTTATTAATATATTCTAAATGACATTTCTATCCATGTTTAAACTCGGCATACCGATTCCGTGTTTCACACTAGCGAATTCTGAATTCCGTAGGAAAGTTAAGTAATTCCCGCCATTTTATTATATCTTATTATAATGGAGATTGTGTGTTTTTCTGCCTGTAAACTATATTACTATACAAATCACAATTCCCTTTGTTATTTACATCACATTCTCCATGATTTTATTTTTATTTAAACTTCAATTATTAATAAAATTGTTTTACATCATTAAGACTGTTGCCCATATCTACATACAAATAACATGCAGTTGTATTTATATATACAACAAAATAGCGGATTTTAGTGTGAATGGGAAGGCTAATTTGCATATTGATCTTCAAAATTTGATTTTGATAAATATATGCTTAGTATTATTGATTTCTAATTGTTTGGTTTTATCTTATTGAATATGAGCAAAAAATTTGGATAAATCTTAAAAGAAATCCATTAACAAGAATAAATAACTGTAATTTTATTCTTTACTTCCTATTTTAACTAAATAATTAAATTAGGAAAATTTACCTATGAAAGACGGGAGTAATGGAAATTGATGGAAGAGTTCGTTTCAAAGTTGTTCTATTTTTCAATCATACCCCCTCTGTTCCAAATCTTTTTATCTACATTCTTATTCAGTTTCATTAGCCTTTCTAATTTAATTTGATATTTTATTATATTAAAACTTAAATACTTGCACTCTGAGGGTGCATATATTTGCTAGTACTATTAATAATTATGAAAATTAAGAAATGAAAGACGGGAGTGATGGAAGAGTAAAATAATCAGTTAAGTAATCAAAAAAAAAGTCAAGTAATCCTCGCCATTTCATTATATTTTATTAAAATATTTTAAATGACATTTCTATCTGGGTTTAAACCCGGCATGTCGATTCCCTGTTCCACACTGGTGACATCAGTCGAATTCTGAATTCCATAGAAAAGTTAAGTAATCCTCGTCATTTTATTATATTTTATTAACATATAACCTTGGTATTTATTTTCGATTTAAAATTTGCTTAAATATATTTTTTTCTAAATAGCAAATAAGTGAATTAATTAAAAACAATTTAAAGTCCTTAACCAGGATTACTTCGCTTTCTTTCTTTTTCATTTTTTTTCCTTCTTCCTTTTTTTACATTTTGTGTCGACTTAAAAAATGCTTTTCGCTTCATCTTTCCAAATGGCAATTTCTTAACTTAATTAAATTATCAAAATAATAATCAATCTATTAATTAAAAATAAATTAAAGCAAATAAATTTAATTAGATTCAATTGAACAGGACACCAAACCGACTCAGCTATGCACAGCTGATTTTACAAAAATAAACCGACATTTATAATTTATTGGATCAAATTAAAATCCATGCTCCAGTAACGTTACACGATACTCCCCATCAAGCCAAAATAATGGTCCGATATAAAAATTGATTATATATTATATATTATATTATATATATATTATAATATATATATATAATTATATATATATATATATATATATGTGTGTGTATAAATTGTCGGCCTTCGCCATTTCAAACACATCGTTTGACCACTTTATACTGTCGTGCCATAAGTCACCCAAAAAGAGTGCGATATACATATCAGTTTAAAATAAACGAGAGATTCTGGGGAAGCCTGCTAGTGTAGTGGTTGGAATGTCCGCCTCTCAGCCTGACGGGTAGGGTTCGAATCGCACACAAAGCACTGCCCTGTCTATAGCTCTGCTGATAAGGCCAAATGGGCTGAAATGTACATACAGAGATCGACTTTTTCTCGATTTGTTTACGCTTTACATTTAAACCGATATGCACGCCTAATTCATTTAATTATAATTAATTAATTAAAAAATTAGGTATGACTTTAATTAAGCACATAATCTCCCTAAAAAAATTGTCGGCCTTCGCCATTTCAAACACATCGTTTGACCATTTCATATATATATATATATATATATATATATATAATAAGTCTAGCTGCACTGATGAGGGGTGAAACCCCGAAACGCGCGTCAGCAGATTACTTATATATATATATATATATATAATATATATATATATATATATATTGGTATCTGTGCAGTAAACTGAGAGGAGATGATGATAGGAGTGGCGCTCCATCTTACACGGCAAAAACAATCTCATTGGTCTAAGGCTGCACGACACACCCCTCAAGTCAAAATAATGTTAAAAATGATTATATATATATATATATATATATATATATATTATGGTAATTGAAAAGGCTTTAAAAATTGGCCATTTTGCAGTTATAGATCTATTTCTGGCTCTCAATTTGGACCTGAACTACTTAATATTCTGCCGTTGGAAGAATCATCCTAATCCAACTTATCTGGTAACACATCTACGGATATGTATATATACTGTAGATGACTATTATTTGCTCACAAAACCGGACACTAACATCAAGCCAAATAATGGCCCGATATAAAAATTGATTAATATATATATATATATATGTGTGTGTGTGTGTATGTGTGTGTGTGTGTGTGTGTGTGTGTGTAGGGATCGGTGCATTAAAGTGAGGAGATGATGGTAGAGTGGCACTCCACTTACTCGGCAAAAACAATTTCATTGATCTAAAGCTACATGACACTCCTTTAATGGTTCATATAAAAGTTGGTAGGATCGGTGCAGTAAAGTGGAGATGATGGTAGGAGTGGCGCTCCACCTTACAAAATACAATCTCATTGGTCTAAAGGCTACACGACACTCCCCATCAAGCCAAAATAATGGCCCGATATAAAAATTTTTATAATATATATATATATATATATATATATATATATATATATATAAATGGATCTGTGCAGTAAAGTGAGGAAGGTGTGTAGGAGTGGGGCTCCACCTTACACAGCAAAAAACAATCTCATTGGTCTAAGGCTACACGACACTCCCATCAAGCCAAAAATAAAGTCCTATATAAAAATTGATTATATATATATATATATATATATATATTATATATATATATATAAATGGATCTGTGCAGTAAAGTGAGGAGGTGATGGTAGGAGTGCGCCCCACCTTACACGGCAA
Organism: Doryteuthis pealeii; assembly: GCA_023376005.1. Taxonomy (NCBI): domain Eukaryota; kingdom Metazoa; phylum Mollusca; class Cephalopoda; order Myopsida; family Loliginidae; genus Doryteuthis; species Doryteuthis pealeii. The sequence continues at coordinate 32,599,651 of CM042180.1, forward strand.
AAACAATCTCATTGGTCTAAGGCTACACGACACTCCCCATCAAGCCAAAATAATGGTCCTATATAAAAATTGATTATATATATATATATATATATATATATATATATATAATATATATATTTGATAATTAAAAATGGCTTTAAAAATGGCTATTTTGCAGTTATAGGTCTATTTCTGCTCTTAATTTGGACCTAAACTATTTAATATTCTGTCGTTGGAACAAAAGGCCAACTTAGAATCATCCTAATACCAACTTATCTGGTAATCCATCTACGGATATATATATATATATATATATATATATATATACTAGTACAAAATAAAAAAACACCCTCCGGGCGATGTAAAATAGATTAATGAAACATATTACTTGAGGTAATTACCAGAGATCTGTGGGGAAAAGTGAGGAGCTCCTTGGTCTCCTTGGTCTAGCGCTAGTCAAAAGGTGATAGACTCTATCGCTTCCTGGCTTATACCGACTATAGGCCAGCCCGATGACTAGATAAAGACTCGTCAAAAATTGTATTGGCGTGAACCGGTCAATATATATCTCACAGATTTATTAATATATATATATATATATATATATATATATATATATATATTTATCTGTTTTTAACCTGATCTGTGAGATAAGGTGGGGACTAACTGTAGACGTGGCAACTACCACACCAAATCAATCTTCCTGTTGGTTAGAATAGTGTGGATAGGGAGTTAACGGCGATTGGCTACTGACCGGTTCACGTCAATACAATTTTTGACGAGTCTTTATCTATCTATCTATCTATCTATCTATCTCTCTCGTCGGGGTGGCCTATAGTCGCTATATATATTTACCAACCCCTCCGCACGAGCAGGGTGCGACACAAGGCCAATTTCTTAAGCGGAGTACAACAGGTTTGAATTCAGAGTTTTCCTTCTCCTAGACCGGTTGCCTAACCAAGGTTAAAGAGCCCAATCTGCCCTACTATTTACCCATAACTGGAGAGAGAGCAGGATTCATACCTTTCCCAAGGGTATTAGCGCTAAGTGAAATAATTGCCACGCCCAGGATTTGAACACGGGTCGACGAGTCCATTTCCCATGACTTTACCCATTACACCAGGCGCTTCCTTATAGTCGGTATATGACAGAAAGCGATAGAGTCTATCCCCTTTTGACTAGCGCTAGACCAAGGAGACCAAGGGACCTCACTTTTCCGCACAGATCTCGTGCTACTCATACGTGGATGTAACCCTGACGATTCAGGCGATGAAACTCGAGTAGGTTAATTTTATCCATTTTATATATATATATGTGTGTGTGTGTGTGTGTGTGTGTGTGTGTGTGTGTGTGTGATGGCTATTTTGAAACATTGATTTGGTTGTCTTAGAAGCATGGAAAAATACAAAATAAAGAATAACAACCAAAATTCGAAATGATAAATATTATGTTATTTCTAATCTCATTGGGTAATTCGATGTCAGATCATCCCGAAAAAAGTAAAAATGTCACCCACTCCCTTCAATTTTCCTGAAAATTGTTCCAGGTGTGGACTATGTTAACACTAGACGATCCCAAAATTATTTTAAAACCAATTTTTAGTAGTAAGGAAGCTCTAGGGGCTCATTTTACAGACAAAAATAGGTTACAAAATGTCGCTATTTTTCGTGACCCCCTCAAATTTGGAGAGCTAAAATCGACATAACTCCGACAATTTTTAGAATTGGAATTTCAAATTTGGGAATTGGTTAACTTTATCATAATCCACACTTGGACAAAATTTCAGAAAAATTGGATGATTGACATGGAATTGAAGTGGGTGAGTGATATGGCCTGAATAATTTGACATGGAATTATCCTATTGTAATTTCGGATATTTCTAACAAACTCCTGCCTTTTCTCAAAGATATTTATAAAATGACTTTAAAAAAATGTTTTTAATTTTGAATGTTCTCGTTTTTGAGATCACGTGTCAATTGAATGGTGTCTTTGATGTCGTGTTTATTGCCCTTTGTCTGGGATTGTGGTGTGGGTTTCCTAGTGGCTATGACCCACAGTGAGTCGGAGGTCAGGGTCACACTTTTCATTCATATATTAGGAATGTGATGTTACTGTGTGGGACTTCGACCTCCAAATGTGAGTATTATGGTTATTGAAATATTTGTATATATTCAACGTGCCTTCGCCTAGGTTTGGTCCTGTTCTGTATGTGCTACTAGGTCACTCCACAACTTTATATATATATATATATATATATATATATATATATGATAAGTGAATTGAGACCCATCTGATGAGGCGAATATATAAATATATATTATAAGTGAATTGAGACCAATCTGATGAGGCGAAAATTTGGGGAGCCGGGTTTAAATCAACTTAGATTATATGGGCCCCAATTTTTGTCGAAATAAATTTATTATGTGATTACTGTATTGAGTTCTTCCTTTATTATATATATATATTATTTTATATTATATATATATATATAATATGTATTTATTATATATATATATATATATATATATATATATATATATATATAATATATATAATTATATTACCAGATGTCTCCTATTTAACGATTTATTGATGTAATTGTTGGCCAGAAAGATGAATTGATCATCATAAATCGTTAAACAGGAGACAATCAGTTTTGTTCAATTCTTGCACACACACACCACACACACACACACAACACACACATATAATATATATATATATAGTATATATATATATATATATATTTACATATATATATAGGTTAATCCTTAACTATTTTTCAAAATGAATAAAAAACAAACCGTCGTTTATCTATAAAAAATTTTATTTTCGACCAGAAACTCCACTATATATATATATATATATATATATATATATATATATAATATATAACTCAATTTTATATAGGTGTAATCCTTACTATTTCCTCGTAAGTTTCCTACATAAAATAAAACTGAACC
>CM042180.1:32602695-32605195 GCA_023376005.1 Doryteuthis pealeii
AATTATGTGGCTTAATTGACAGTCATACTGATTTGTAACATTAATAATTATAATTAAATGAATTAGGCGGGCATATCGGTGTAAATGTAAGGCGTAAACAAATCGAGAAAAAGTCAATCTCTGTATGTATATTTCAACCTATTAGGCCTCATCAGCAGAGTTATAGATAGAGCAGTGCTTGTGCAATGATTCGAAACCTGTGTCGGCTATTGCCATCTCAAACATATTGTTTGTCCACTTCATATATATTATATATATATATATATATATATAATATATATATATATATATATATATATAGTCGTGGAAGAAGTTATATATAGAGCATTAATAGTCGTAGAAGAAGTTATTTCCCGACCGCGGTTTCGGTGTTACTCCAACACCTTCATCAGGGGGATTGAGTGGAATTTTTTTCGGCTACTTTATATAGCTAGATATAAAGTAGCCGAAAAAAATTCCACTAGTAGGAAGTAGGAAGTGCGTGGTGTAATGGTTAAAGTCATGGGAAATGGACTCGTCGCCCCGAGTTCAAATCCTGGATGTGGTAATTGCATTTCACTTAGCGCTAATACCCTTGGGGAAGTTATGAATCCTACTCTCCCTCCAGCTATGGATAAATAGCAGGGCAAACTGGGCTCTTTAACCTTGGTTAGGCAACCGGTCTAGGAGAAGGAAAACTCCGAATTCAAACTGTTGAACTCCGCTTAAGAAATTGACCTTGTTACATCCTGCTCGTGCAGAGGGTTGGTAAAATATATATATATATATATATATATATATATATATATATATATAGCTAGATATATAGCTATAAAAAAATTCCACTCAATCCCCCTGATGAAGGTGTTGGAGTAACACCGAAACCGCGGTCGGGAAATAACTTCTTCCACGACTATTAATGCTCTATATTCACAATATATTGAGCCCTATTGGATTAACTACTTACGCTATGTTCACATAGTAGTACCCATATATATATATATATATATAATATATATATATATATATAGGGTAAATTATAGACACGTGTTTCGAGGTATCACCTCTCATCAGTATAGTTATTACAATTTTTAGCAGCTGCCTCTGGCTGGGTTCGAGACCCGAACGAACTATGCGCGCCAAGCCTCTTACCCACACATCCACAGTCAGTCGCCAAGTATAGCAGGTTATTTAATCGCTATATTCTAAGGGGAAATGACCTTCACCTAGAGTTCTCAAACTTGTAAACAAAGTGAATTTGCTGAGCCGAATACGGTGAATCTGCAATTATATACCTCCTAAATAGAGTGCTCTACCGAAATTGGGAGCGTATAATAGGGTAAACTATAGATACGTGTTTCGAGGTATCACCTCTCATCAGTATAGCTATACGATTTTTAGCAGCTGCCTCTGGCTGGGTTCGAGACCCGAACGAACTTACGCTCGCCATATATATATATATATATCAGGCCATGTGCCTGTCTAAATAAAATATATAAGTGGTCTGAAGAAGCTCGTGAACATACTCGCGAGTGGAAATGGTCCATAACCACGATACCCATGGTATTTAAGGCCTTTTTATTCCCAAATAAATTTGCTCTGTTTACAATAAATAAACATTGAGCTCTCATATGGAACCTGAACTCTACAACAAACTACGGGTAGAGAATTAGGACCCACCTAGAATCACGTTGTACCAAGAAACTTGGTACCGCACCAAAGTATATATATATATATATATATATATATATATATAGAGAGAGAGAGAGAGAGAGAGAGAGAGGGGAGGGGGTGTAAAGAGTGACCCCTCAAGAAAGAAAAAACTTACCCCACCTCCCACCCCCATGCATTTGACAGCACCATCAAGATTTCGCCCGAGGTCAAGATTAAACGTACCCAAAAACCTCAGGCTTATCAGTCTAGCGTATTTTTTTCTATTCCTTATTACGGCCACATCAAGTTGACCATCAAGTCGACTCGTGCCAACCTCGGCCCCGGGGCCCCCATGTGGCTCGAAGGAAACTAACCCCGTAACAAAACCTCGTAGCCATTGACTTGACATTATCTCGAAGAATGTCAAGCCCAATACTTGTGTAAACCAATCATCAAGCACCCTTAATCCCACCAGGGATTTCTTCGCTATTCTAAAGTTTCGCAAATTCTCTTTAGGCTTTCTGTAATATGTCGCTACCAATTTTCTTATAAGATATATATATATATATATATATATATATATATATATATATATATATATATATATATATTGCAATGGAATACTTCATTTAATCAAAACACAGTTTATATTACATCATAGTTATATTTGTAAAAATAAAATAAATAAATAAAAATAAATGAATAATTTTTTCTTTTTCCTTTTCCTTTTTTGTGAACAATATTTGTTCGCTTTTTGTTTAAAGTACAGGATCCCGAAGAATAATCTCCAAGTTTTGGAATGTAAGTAAAAAAATAGGTTATTTCCTAGTTGAGTAACATGATATTACATAGTGACCCAGAAAAAGCA
>CM042180.1:32607695-32655195 GCA_023376005.1 Doryteuthis pealeii
TCTCTCTCCCCTTTCTTTCTTTCTCTCTCTCTCTCTCTCTCTCTCTCTATCTATCTATCTATCTATCTATCATAACCAATTTATCTATCTATCTATCAGTTCATCAATCTACGTTCATCTATACATCTATATAACTACCTATATATCAATAACTGTTTATATTTATCTATCTATCTATCTATCTATCTATCTATCGTAATCCATTTATCCTTTTAACTCTATCAGTTAATCTATCTATCAATCTAAGTTCATTTGTACAACTATCTATCTTAGACAATCTATCCATTTTAGATCATATATCTATCCCTCTATCTATCTATCTATCTATCTTAGTCCATTTATCTATCTATCTATCTATCTATCTATCTATCTATCTATCTTAGTCCATATCTATCTATCTATCTATCTATCTATTTTAGTCCATTTATCTATCTAATAAAACTAATATGATCATGGCAACCTTTGTAAACTTGGACTTTTTTTACTAATTTGGTTTGGTTTGTTTTGTTTTACGGCATATCAACCTCGGTGGGTCATTTAATGTCGACAAAGTTTTGCAATAAATCCATTCGTAATGGATAATCAAATTTTGTTTATAAACTCATGTTTTTCTATTTAACCCATGGATGGAACCCTAACAGGTACTACCCTAACAGGTACTACCACTCCGAGCTAGGGTGGACCAGAGAGCAATGGTGATGAAGGGGTGCTCCACATTCTCTAAACCTCCAAAACTGGAACCTTACCATCAGATAGAGTTTAACGTCATTCCCAGGACATGTAGACCCGCAGCCACCGCCTTCTAGTACCCATATGATAAAAAGGGTTGGAGGTTGCCATGAGGGCAATAGGGTTAGGGCAATCATATAGGTGCTAGGGCTTGACATGACCAGCCGATTGATCGGAGGGGGCCTCTCCGACCGCCCGTCTAGCCCAAGAAAGGGCCAAAGTGGAGTATTGCAAGTCATGAACTGCTTCAACCACCTGGGCTCTATCATTAAGCATCACGAGTAGCCACCCACGGCCAACAGGTGGCCCCATTGGAGGAGTCTTACTCCTCTGCAGAGGTGCAGTCGGTGCATTCTAACGCCCCAACCGACAGGGCGTTTATTTTTACTAATTTCCCGTTTTACACTTGTATCTTTAATATGAAGTACCTGTTTGGATATCTTCTGTTATTGAAGCTTTGATTGTGATTACATATTTTCTGTACTTTATATTAAACTAGCAAATATATGCACCCTCCGGGTGCAAGTATTTAAGTTTTAATGTAATAAAATATTGTATTAAATTAGAAAGGCTAATGAAACTAAATAAGAATACAGATAAAAAGATTTGAAACAGAGGGAGTATAATAAAAAATTTGAAACAGAGGGATTATAATAAAAATGGAACAACTGAAACTTACTTTTCCATCACTCTCGTCTTTCATTGTTATTTTTTCTAATTTAAGTATTTAATTATAAGAGGAAGTAAAGAATAAAATGGCAGTTATTTTATCTTGTTAATGATTCATTTAAGATTCATTGAAGAGATTTTTGCTTATATTCATTAAAATAAAACCAAACAGTTAGAAATCAATAATACTAAGCACATAATTATTAAATTCGATTTTTAATATTAATATGCAAATTAGCCTTCCCGTTCACACTGTAAACCGCTATTTGTTGTATATATAAATACAATGCATGTTGTCAGTATGTAGACATAGTTAACAGTATTAATAATGTAAGACAATTTTATTAATAATTGAGGTTTAGATAAAAAAATCATGGAGAATGTGATGTCAATAACTAAGAGAATTGTGACTTGAGTAGGAATATAGTTTCGGTTACAGACAGAAAAACACACAATCTCCATTATAATAAGATATACACATATATACATTGTGTTATGAAAATATATACTGAAGACGATGGCGTAGTTTCCACTTTTTTATCTGCAACTGCGTGAGTGGCTGAACAGACCAATTCTTGAATGACAATCTCTGGAGCAGTGACTGCAAAAAAACAGTGATACTTGCTGGAGTTGCTGTTGTCTCTCCTTCCTTTTGGCTCTCTTTTCCGTGGCGGCTTCTTTCCTCTCTTTTTCATTCCTTTTTGTTCTTTGTTTGACGAGGAGTCGCCAGGTTGTACGGTCTTCTGCACAAGCCTCCCATGTGTTGGTGTTAATGTGGCACGTCTTCATGTTTCACTTACAGACATCTTTAAAGCGTAGGCGTGGTCTCCTTACCGGTCGGGTGCCCTCTACTAACTAACCATACAGTAAGGTATTTGGGGATGCGGCCTTTGTCCATCCTCCTGACGTGGCCAAGCCAACGCAGGCGCCCCTTGCAGATGTTCATGTTTGCTCGTTCCAACACTTCTGTGTTTGGCACTTTGTCCTTTCAGCGTATGCGTAGGATGCGACGTAGGCAACTGAGGTGGAAATTTTCCAGTTTGCTATCGTGTCATGAGTATGTGATCCAGGCTTCGCTACTGTAGAGGAGAGTACTGATAATGAAAAAATATATTTTAAATAATTCATACATATAATCAAATTTTTCTCATGAAATTATACTTTTTCATATAGTTGTTAAATGTAAACCTTATTAACTTTTGATATTTTCTCTATATTATAGAAAAAATTGGATACGAAATCAGTAATCTTTCTAAAGAGTAAGAGTACGAATACCATTTGTCATATAAAGAAACTTAAGTTATTGTCATTCTGTTGTATACCCCTTTCCTTACTTTCTTACTTCTATTATTATTCTTCTAGCATCTCTTCTAGCGTCTGGTCTTCGTCTTGGGGACTTCGTGTCTGGTCTTCCATTGGGGATTTCTCTTTATCAGAAGCCCTGTGTCATTGGTAGTTTTTAATAATAACACAAGACTTCGATTTAACTTAGATCATATTTTATTCTAAAATCCCCACCAGACTACCTGCGCAGATTGAGTCGGAGCGTGCATAACACGACTTACCACCTTCGTGGTCTTAGCCGATCTGACTAAAAATCTATTTCTAATCTAAACCGGAAGAGGGTCTTCTCCACCGATTCACACGGTATCCACCGGAAGTAGGATCAGGACTGAGGTCAAGCCTTGTCATTCAATCCTTCAAGGCCGCCGGCTGAACTTATAACAGCCATTTTGGTTTCTACACTACTGTACATAAATATTAGGAATCTAATAATTATGTAACAATTCCAACAAGTGGCCCGGATCAATTGAGGGTCGTGATCGTCTTTTTTAATTGTTTTTTTATTCTTAGTCATCAATGCTTCAAAATGATCCAGTAAACATTTTTATATAACTTTGTTACACACAGACACAGTCACATACACAAACACACACAGACACACACATATATATAAACGGTCTCCATAAAACACACAAACCAGGGATTCCATTAAGACCCATAATATCGGGAATTGGAACCGCCCCTCATAAAATAGCTAAATCTCTAGCTAAAATAATAACCCCCACTCTTAGGTACAGTTAGCAAATTTCATATAAAAAATTCTAATAGCTTAATTGAAAAAAAAAAGAAATATAAACATGACCAACAAATGTCTAGCAAGCTTAGATATTAAATCACTTTACACAAGTATACCAGTTGACAAATGCATCACTCGTTTAGAAAAATATCTCAACAAAATTAATACTACATTTCCATTACCTGTAAACAAAATAATATAAAAATGGGCAAACTTTGCACTAAAAAAATTTTTTTTCCAATACAACTTTTTTTAATCTTTACTTTTATTTTTTATTCCTTCGTGCTTCAAAAATATCCAGTACAATTATTTTTATATAACTTTATATATATATATATATATATATATATATATATATATATTATATATTTATATATATGTATATATATATATGTATATATATATATATATATATATATATATATATATATATATATATATGTGTGTGTGTGTGTCTGTTTCTATGTATATATATATGTTATATATATCTATATATATGTTTATATGTATATATATATATATATGTTTATATACATATATATGTTTATATATATATGTGTGTGTGTGTTTCTAAGTATATATATATATATATATATATATTATATATATATATATCTTTCTATGTATATATATATGCTTCTATGTATATATGTATATGTTGTGTGTGTGTGTGTGTGTGTGTTTTCTATGTATATATATATATGTTTATATATATCTATATATATATGTTTCTATGTATATAGATATGTTTATATATATATATATATGTGTGTGTGTGTGTGTGTTTAAGTATATATATATATATATATATATATGTATGCTTATATATATATGTATATATATATATATATATATATATGTTTATATATATACTTATATGTTTATATACATATACATATATATATACGTATTTATATATATATACATACATATACATATTTTATATATATATATATATATTATATAAATATATATATGTTATTATATATATATAAATATATATATATATATATATATATATATATATATATATTTATGTATATATACATTATATACATAATGATGACTTTTGTAATATATAGAATTTTATACTGACGTTCACATATTTATTGAAGCCCATACCTATACACATAGGTACATAATTATCTAATAAACACATTTAAGGAATAATTTCACAGCCGCTTGCCTTAAAACACAGGGATATATAATATTTTTCAAACAGTCGATTTTACATTACCTCAACACAGACCTTTTGCTGGCAATCCTCTGAGGACCCGTCTCTAAGCCTCATCAACGCATACGGCGCAACCGTCTAGTCTTAATCCCCTTCCCCGAGTGCCAATTTGGTAAAGTTCAGAGGTTACTAATGATGGGGGCTGTGGTTACGAGTCCAGGATTTTAGGCGACGTCTCTAGCCTCGCTCCAACAACCAGAATGTTACGGAACGCCCAATGCATCATAAACAATGTTTTATTTCAGTTTATTTTAGTTTTTTCATTTTGGAACTTTATTCTGTTTACACACACACACACACACACACACACATATATATATATATATATATAAAGATAAATCTAATGAGTCAGACGAACCTACTAAAAGTTTCGCTTAATGCTCTTCCGGGCTAAGATTTGAGTCAGATCTTAGCCCTGAAGAGCAGTAAGCGAAACTTTTAGTAGGTTTGTTTGACTCATTAGATTTATCTTTATTATTTGCTCTACTTAGGCATTGAGCACTTTTTTACTTATTAGCTTTAGTCTCCTGGCGGTTTTGTATGAATATATATATCTTATATATATATATATGCATATAAATTGTTTTTTCTTTTGGTCAAAATATTGTACTAATAGATTATTTTTTGTTGGTACGATTATCTTGGTCTTTTCTTTTTTACAAAAAATGTTTTCTTCCCGGTTGATGTTTGGTAGTATATTTTCACAATCAAACTATTTGCTGTTTTTTTTCTCACCGCGAGGATTTACCAATAAGTTTGGTATATTATATATACTAGCAAATATATGCACCCTCCGGGTGCAAGTATTTAAGTTTTAATGTAATAAAATATTGTATTAAATTAGAAAGGCTAATGAAACTAAATAAGAACACAGATAAAAAGATTTGAAACAGAGGGAGTATAATAAAAGATTTGAAACAGAGGGAGTAGAATAAAAAATGGAACAACTGAAACTTACTCTTCCATCACTCTCGTCTTTCATTGTTATTTTTTCTAATTTAAGTATTTAGTTAAAAGAGGAAGTAAAGAATAAAATTACAGTTATTTGTTCTTGTTAATGGGTTTCATTTAAGAATCATTGAAGAGATTTTTGCTTGTATTCATTAAAATAAAACCAAACAGTTAGAAATCAATAATACTAAGCACATATTTATTAAATTCGATTTTTTAATATTAATATGCAAATTAGCCTTCCCGTTCACACTGTAAACTGCTATTTTGTTGTATATATAAATATAATTGCATGTTTTCAGTATGTAGACATAGTATTAATAATGTAAGACAATTTTATTAATAATTGAGGTTTAGATAAAAATAAAATCATGGAGAATGTGATGTCAATAACTAAGAGAATTGTGACTTGAGTAGGAATATAGTTTCGGTTACAGACAGAAAAACACACAATCTCCATTATAATAAGATATATATATATATATATATATTGAAATACGGTGAGGAAATTAATCCGACAATATGAGAAAAAATATTTTTAAAATATAACAAACACAGGATGTTATGATCAGAAAACAATTTTTTTGTGTGTCAATACTTAAGCTTTCCGGTATATTGTACCATCTTCAGGACACTGTTAAGTAATGTTTATGTGAGGGACAAAATGAAAGATGTTAAATGTATATATTCACACATATTCACACATTCACTATACACTTAACATCTTTCATTTTGTCCCTCACATAAACATTACTTAACAGTGTCCTGAAGATGGTACAATATACCGGAATGCTTAAGTATTGACACAAAAAAAAGATTGTTTTCTGATCATAACATCCTGTGTTTTCTATATTTTAAAATATTATCTTCTCATATATATATATATATATATATATATATTGTTCACATTTCGAATATGTTTATATATCTTTATGTTTTGGCTTTTAGGATCATAAATTAGTAATATATTACTAACGTCCTGCCTTTTTTGTTGAGATAGATGGGTATTCCCACTGATAGCAGAAGTTAACAGTCGAGATTATGTAATTAAATTAAAATAAGTTTTGTTTTTAATGCTGATTTTAAATGCTGACAAGCAGTTTGGCCCAATATAAAAAAATTATCGTCTGCCGAGTTCGGTCACAGGGTTCACTTCCGTTTTGAGTTAACTATGAGGGTGTGTCAACAAGTAATGCCATTTTGTTTAGGATTACTACAGACTACTCACCAGATTTAGCGTCTTCAGACTATAATCTCTTCGTCCCTATGAAACAGGGTTTGAGAGGCAAATATTATTCCAGTGACGAGGAAGTGAAATCTGAAGCGAAAAAGGGGCTCAAAGAACAGTCAACAGAATTTTACGGGGCATACATGCTCTCATTCGAAAGTGGAACATTGATATTGTGAGAAATGGTGACTATGTGGAGACTAGCCTCATTTTGATGTATGATACATGTTCCCCTGTTGGTAATTATACCTGTCCTAAACAAAATGGCATTACTTTTTTTACTTACCTATGTGGAGAAGTAGGGATGTGATCCACAGAGAACCAGCTTCATTTTGATGTATGATACATGTTCCCCTGTTGGTAATTATACCTGTCCTAAACAAAATGGCATTACTGTTTAACTCACCTATGTGGAGAAGTAGGGATGTGATCCACAGAGAACCAGCTTCATTTTGATGTATGATACATGTTCCTGTATTGGTAATTATACCTGTCCTAAACAAAATGGCATTACTTTTTTACTCACCTATGTGGAGAAGTAGGGATGTGATCCACAGAGGACCAGCCTCATTTTGATGTATGATACATGTTCCTGGGTTGGTAATTATACCTGTCCTAAACAAAATGGAACTACTTTTTGACTCTCCTTCGTACGTTTTCGACAGGGCTTAGAAAACACCAACTATAAGACTTACCGGTGATGCTTCGGTTCTGAAGATCTTCGGAGTATAAAGTAACCTCTTATTGCTATTATTCCAAGATCTTCTCTGACCAAGAATTGTTATAACTCTTACGGTCCCATCTATCGGTCATATTTACATCATATTTATAAAAAGAGAGGAAAGAAGCCGCCACAGAAAAGAGAGCCAGAAGGAAGGAGAGGCAACAGCAAACCCAACAATCATCACTGTTTGTTTGCAGTCACTGCACCAGAGATTGTCATTCACAAATTGGTCTGCTCAGCCACTCGCGCAGGTGCAGTTAAGAAAAAAATTGGACACTACGCCATTGCCCTTAGCAACGCGAGGATGCCAGCAATAACATTTATAATATATACTTTCATAATAACATAGCAGTATCTACATATACAGCTTAACATGTTGACTACGTATTTATACACATATGTACCACTATTATTTAGATTATTAAGACTATTGTTCTCATTTTAATTGTTATCTGTACAACGTTTCTGCCGATGTGCCCTCCGGCCTTCTTCAGGTATTTCTTGTCGGACTCAGGAACCTTCTCTTCGAACTCGGGAACCTTCTTGTCGTAATCGGGAGCCATCATTAACATGACCAGCCGATTTATCAGAGGGGGCCTCTCCGACCGCCCGTCTAGCCCAAGATAGGGCCAAAGTGGAGTATTGCAAGTCATGAACTGCTCATCCACCTGGGTTCTATCCTTAAGCATCAGGGGTCGCCATCCACGGCCAACAGGTGTCCCCATTGGGGGAGTCTTACCCCTCTGCAGAGGTGCAGTCGGTGCATTCTAACGCCCCAGCCGACAGGGCGGAAAACGGTCTGTATTTTCCCATTTGGGCTCTTTGAATTCTCACTACAGGGTGTTTCCCATAATCTATGCTGCTACATAGATTATGCAACACAATCAACTATGAATTATTTGCATCGAAAGTAGTTACCTGAAGCTATAAGTCGTAAAGTCGTCGGGGCGGCTTAATGTCGGTATCAACCAGATAGCGAGGGCGTCTATCCCCATTTCACTTGTGCTAGACCAAGGAGATTATTTTAGCATCTGAGGTGGAGCGCCACACCTACCATCAGCTCCCTACTTTACCGCACAGATCCCTGTGCTACTCATACGCTGAGTTGGCGAGGGCCGGTATCGAACTAGGAACCTTGTGGGTTCTAGTCGAATGCTCTACCGAATGTGCAAACCCGGCCCCTTGAAGCTATAATTATTTATTATTATCATTATTTAATTCCTTGTGAGTTTTTCATGCCACCTGGTGGTCTTTTACTGGAAAGTGAGTGACAGAAATTCTCCTCGGTTCTCCAAGAATCTTCTGAGTATTCTAGCCGATTTCAAACATTACTGTCGACTAAATGTTCTCAACCCTTTCTCTGATTTCAAGTTTTTCCAGTCTGTTTTCTTAACATTTGAGGACCTTCTAGGTGCACCAATAAAAATAGGCATCACTTTTATTCGAATTCCTCATTTCTTTTTTCAATTCTCTAGCAAATTCCAGGTATTTTTTTTTATCTTTTCGTTTTCTTAACCATGTCCAAGTCTTCCTATGGGCACCCTCTTCTATTTGTCGTTTGAAGCGTCCATATAATTGTTTTTCTTCCCATTTTTGTTTTTTAGTCTTTGTTGTTTTTCTGTTTGTCCATCTGTCGCTTCTACTATTGTTGGCCGCCATAAGTAGTTTGTCTTTGCTCTTTCTTGTGTAATCTTCAAGTTGTTGGATTGTGGTTTCTACGCATTCCTCTATGTTGGCAAGACCTCTTCCCCCTTCCATTCTTGACACATATAATCTATCTCTATCATCTCTAGGATTATTATTATTATTATTATTATTATTATTATTATTATTATTATTATTATTATTTAAAACCAATTGTGTACAAATAATTATTATTAAATAGAAATGATTACATGAAGCCATATAATTATGTATATCAATTGGGAATACTTGAAATCATACAACTGTGTGCAAAAACATTAAAAATAAGTTGAACATGATTTATTAACCTCTAGGCATAGAATAACACAATACAGGTTGAAATGCCTTTAAAACCAATCCCAGCCAGAAGCACAGGCCTAGAATTTATTAACAAGAAAATGAGAACTTGACAATTGGTAGATTTTGCAATCCCAGTTGATTACAAGGTGAAGGTGAAAAAAAAACCCAACAACAACAAAAACAAAACAAAAAAACAGCAAACAACCAAAAAAGGAAAAAAAAAAGGGTATAAGGATTATATGAAAGATTTGAACTCTATGTGGAGTGTCGCTGGTTCCCGCTAGGACCTCGTGTATTTAAGCGGCTGATTTGAACTTCTCTTCCTCTTTGCCTGCTGCTCGACCTACGAGACACAATGGGGTAGTCGTATGACTACCCCTTTCTCGTTGGGGCTTCGGCCATTAACACTGGCCACTCACTGCTAGTAAGTCTCTTATACGATATATGACTATCCTTTAGTCATGTATCCGTAACTAAGTTTTTATGTACATTTAGGTATCTCTTTGATACCTAAATATCTTGTATTTTACCATTCATGAATGTGTCATTATCTCTACTCTTGTATATGTATCTATGCACTTTATGTATCTCGTCATATCCATGTGCTGTATACCTATTAAATGTTTTGTCTATCAACCCTTGTCGGAGTTGTATGTTCAATTATGACTTTGAACCTTACACTACGAACATTAAGCATTTGGTCAAGAATGTAATACTCTACAGGTTGTTGTCAGTCAATGGGTCCGACGACCTTGTAAATGCAGATGGCAGGCCAAATATTTGTACTTTCTATGATATTAAACATTATGCCATAAGTGCCTCCTCCTATGCATATAGCTTGTTAATCATTACACCAAGGTTGGATGCCCTCTTCACTAAATGAAGTAATAGCACATTCTTAAACTACTAGAATAATCATTAACAAAGATGCTATTTCAAAAATGAGATTTTCCTCCTTTGAGATTAGAACATCACATAAGCACACAGGATTAAATAATCTTTTTAGAATGCATTCATCAGGTGACGTTGATTCGAATACAAGGAAAATCGAAAAAATCGAAAAATTCAAAAGGTTTTTACGGGAATAAGATGTTTATGATTGGATGAAGTGATATGCGTATGTATTTAGTGCATTTGGGGATGCGTATGTGTGTTTATGGACAGTGCAAAGGTTATGTATACAAATCGGTGGGTTTGACACACATTCACATTGTTTTACTAGTGTGCAGCGTCTGAACAATACTGAAGTGTGAGCGTTTGTATTCGCATGCATATGTGTGAAGGGTGAAAAAAAAAAAAAAAAAAAAAAAAAAACAAACAAACAAAAAAGAAAAAAATTAGACATATACCTTGACGTAGCCAGAGAATAAAAGAAAAAAACAGTGGAATATGAGGCTGAAAGTTTTACCGATTGTAGCTGGTGCACTTCGAATGGTCTCAAAATGTTTAGAAAGTAGACAGAGGAATTTGAAATCAGAGGATAAATTGAGACCATCCAAACAACAACAGGCTAGAATACTCAGAAGAACCATGAGACTTGTTGTCACTCGTACCCCAGTGAAAGACCACCGGCTAAGATTGGTGTAAAAAAAAATAGCATAACGTCACTTAAAAATCGACACACAAGCGAATTTCTTTAAAACCTTTTAAAAACCCAATTCCCAAACTGAAAATATTTTGTCTTGTGTTTTTTGATTTTATCGTAAGGGGTTCAAGAAATCTGAAACCCTGTTTCGACAATTAATGCTTTATTGTATGGGCGTATCAGTTTCAGTTAATTTGTCCTTATACACACACACACACACACACACACACACACAGACATATATATATATATATATATATATATATATATATATATATATATATATGTATATTACACACATATACACACGTATAAATACATATTTTTATAATGTAGTATACAATTAAAAGGCGATTGTTACCATTGGTTTCAAAGCCCCGTATAAGCCGGTTATCCCCACGACAACGCGGCGTATATATATATATATATATATATATATATATATATATATATATATATATATATATATATCAAATATAAAAATTTCCGGTCCTGAACTAGAGCGTTTGTTTGTACCTCGTGATTAACGTTTTATTTATTCCGTCTTTCCTTATAAATATAGTTGCTTTGAAAAAGACCGCTTTATGTGGTCGAAACAGATCTGTCAGCAAACTAATAACATCTTTTTTTAAAAAACTTTCTATACATACTGTCGGATTCACTTCCATTTTACTTTCATATATATATATATATATATATATATATATATATATATATATATATATATATATAATGGGTGGTTTAGTTCCGTCGGTAGAGCATATGAGTATCAATAGGATCTGTGTGATAAAGTAAAGTGTTGTTAATTTGTGTAACGCTCCATCTCAGACACAAGAACAATCGCCTTGGTCTAGTGTTAGTGTAAAATAGCTGGAATCCCTCACTTTCTGGCTGATACCGACTTTAGGCCACCTCAACGACTTCCTGTCGCCATGGTGACAGTCCTTTAATGTATACATTTTGTAAAGAAAAAACAATTTTTTGAGGAGAAAATTTTTCTCTTATGCAATTCAAATTATTGTTGATTTGATGAGACGGAATTTTGGGGAGCTTTGTTAAATCAACTTAGATTTATAAAGGCCCCAATTTTGGTCGAAATAAATTTATTATGGAAGAACGGGGTTGAGTTTTTCCTTCCTTTCAAAGATAAATATTGCTCTGTATATAATCTAAAAAGGTTTATTATACATTGAGCTCTCTATAGTGATTTAAAGATTCACTGTATTTATACATAATGGATCATACAATAATAATACCGTGTGTCTTAGGTATCACATATAGAACATCCTTACTACCAAGTTTTGGATACCAACACACACACACACACCCACAACATATATATAATATATATATATATATATATAATATATATATATATATATATAAAGTTTGTTTCTTTATAGTATCTTTGAAGCATTGTGTGTAAGTGTAATATAAAGATTTTGAAGGCAATTTACAATGCAATATGTGTTGCATTTATTTAACTTTTGTTTGTTTTTTTCAAAACTAAATATTTTCGGAAGTAAAATTCCATCTTCAGAGTTATTGAAAGTACTAGGTGATTTTTTATAGTACTTATCCCACGGCGATATTGTAATCATCTGTTGTTTAAAATTTAAAATAAAGAATTTCGAGCATTTTTCCACGCGCGGGAGCAGCCGAGCCGAGTTAACATCACGGAATTAGCCGATTTAACATCACGGAAAAATTTTTTCAAATATATGGCGTTCATCAACTTCTTAAACAACAGATGATTACAATATCGCCGTGGGATAAGTACTATAAAAAAATCACCTAGTACTTTCAATAACTCTGAAGATGGAATTTTAGTTCCGAAAATATTTAGTTTTGAAAAAAAAAAGTTAAATAAATTCAACACATATTGCATTGTAAATTGCCTTCAAAATCTTTATATATATATATATATATATATAATTTTTACTTGAAGGCACTTACAACGCATGTATCGCATAAAATTCGATACCTCTTCTTATAGAAAATGAATTTTGACAAGTGTAATCCCGGCAAAGGATGGCTCGGTGTGTAGAATACCGTACAGACTGTTTCGACTTTATTAAGTCTCATCAGCAGTATATACTAACGATTTACCTCCGACAGAAATCGAAACCGGGACTTCATCAGACACAGTGAAACACTAGTGAAACACTTTTATCGCCTCGGCCACAGTACACAGCTGACCATCCTAGCGAAATTAAGCTTGTCAAATGATACTACACGCCTCTACCATAATAGGTAAGGGGGTGTTATTGAGAGAATAATAACAAACAGACCGTATGCCCTTCGGCGAAGTGAATAAGATTTTTGGATGTTTGTTTATTTAGAAACGTTGCTGAATAAAGTATATATTAAATTTTTTACTTGAAGGCACTTACAACGCATGTATCGCATAAAATTCGATACCTCTTTTTATAGAAAATGAATTTTGACAAGTGTAATCCCGGCAAAGGATGGCTCGGTGTGTAGAATACCGTACAGACTGTTTCGACTTTATTAAGTCTCATCAGCGTATATACTAACGATTTCCCTCCGACAGAAATCGAAACCGGGACTTCAGCAGACACAGTGAAACACTAGCGAAACACTTTTATCGCCTCGGCCACAGTACACAGCTGACCATCCTACCGAAATTAAGCTTGTCAAATGATACTACACGCCTCTACCATAATAGGTAAGGGGGTGTTATTGAGAGAATAATAACAAACAGACCGTATGCCCTTCGGCGAAGGGAATAAGATTTTTGGATGTTTGTTTATTTAGAAACGTTGCTGAATAAAGTATATATTAAATTTTTACTTGAAGGCACTTACAACGCATGTATCGCATAAAATTCGATACCTCTTCTTATAGAAAATGAATTTTGACAAGTGTAATCCCGGCAAAAGTTGATTGCGTATAAACTTTGTTCTTGTGAACGTTGTTTGTTTTTTGTATTATGAATCATGGAAATGAACAAGTTTCAACATCCAGCTGTTCTTATGTTATAGATATTTGGGCAGCATTCTTTCATTTGTACTTATAGAATTAATACTTGTCTGCTTGTTGAGATTAAGTCAACAGGAAATAAACATCTTATTTAAATTTCTAATTTATTATAAACATAAGCTATTATATGTATATATATTATATATATATATATATATATATATATATATATATTATATTATATATATGTATATATATAGTAATATAATAGTTATATATATATATATATATATATATATATATATATATATATGTTATATATATATATGTATAATATATATATATATATATATATATATTATATATATATATATATATATATAAGTTAAAAGAAAGGAAATGAATCCGACAATATGAGTAAGAAAAGGTGGAATGAAAACATCACACAATGCTGTTAAAGAAGAAAACAATTTATAATACATGGAACATGACGACATATATATGGCGCGAAATGCCCACGTTGGTGATATTTGTAACGTCTTTCGTTTTTTGCAGTATTAAGGTTTTTTTGTTTTGTAAACTCATTTTGACTTTCCTCTCCGACCCAAACAACTACGGGAGTGAATGAGCTCTGATGATGATTTTTGTAAAATCGAAATATTGATCAGTATCAGCTATGATTATATTATAAATTGTTTTCTTCTTTAACAGCATTGTGAGATGTTTTCATTCCACCTTTTCTTACTCATATATATAATATATATATATATATATATATATATATATATATACGGTCTGTTTGTTGTTTTATTCTCTCAAAAACGCCCCCCTTACCTATTATGGTAGAGGCGTGTAGTATCATTTGACAAGCTTAATTTCGCTAGGATCGTTAGCTGTGTACTGTGGTCGAGGCGATATAGTGGTTCACTATACTCGCTGAGGTCCCGGTTTCGATTTCTGTCGGAGGGAAATCGTTAGTATTTGTCGCTGATGAGACTTAATAAAGTCGAAACAGTCTGTACGACATGCTACACACCGAGCGATCCTTTGCCGGGATTACACTTGTCAATTCATTTTCTATAAGAAAGTATCGAATTTTATGCGATACATGCGTTGTAAGTGCCTTCAAGTAAAAATTTATATATATTATATATATATATATATATATAGAATTAAGCAAACAGACTATTCCTGTTTAACAAGTTTATTTTCCATCTTTTTAAGCTTTCCGGCCTTTTTTTAATATCTGGATGGAATCCGTGTATTAGTCCACCAAATTTTTTTTCCAAAGTATTTTCGGCATTTTGAAGTGCCATCTTCAGGGGTGGTTATTTGTGTTCTAGTTTGTCCAGTTTAGTAGTAGTTTAAGTAGGAGGGGACTATTTTGTTAATAATATATATTATATATATATATATATAATATATATATATATAATATATATATAATATATATATTATATATAACTAAGAAATTCCATAACAAGCCGACTTCAGTTCCAATGATCTTCTGAAAAGAGATTTTTTATCTCGAAAATTCAAGAATAAAATACAGGTTAACACACAACACCATTGTTACCTTATTATTTTTTCTTTACACCTGCATTGTGATAGCCTTCAAAATCAACCTCCAAACCAATATATATATATATATAATATATATATATATATATATATATATATATTATATATATATATATAAGGTAATTCAAATAACTGGTTGTAAGAGGTGATTCTATTTGGGATCTTGAAATCTCAAATTTATATTTTGAAGTGTATTTTGTAAACCCGTCTGATGAGGCTAAGCATTCAAAATTTTTTTTTATATATATATATATATATATAATATATATTATATATTATATATATAATTATATATTATATATATATATATCTATATATATATATATATATATATATATTGTGTATTTTGGCAGCAATTATCGTAAGACATGTGTTATTGAATACCACGGAGTATTCTTTTTCATTTTTTGTATGGATATTTTTCCAGTCTTCTGGCTATCCTTTTGAATCTGGATCGAGTTGATTCATGATATTTTTCATACTAATTTCCCGAGCGCTTTCGACTGTTGCTCCAGTCGTATTCATGGGGTTATGTATTTGGTTTTTAGTTAATTTTTAGTTTTGTTATCTATGCTTTTATCAAATTCAGAGAGTCTATTATTTTTAAGAGGGGGTTAGGTAAGTGTTAGTTATTGAAGAATATTTAATACGCTTGTCTCCGACTTTAAAGGCTATTTTATTATGTTAGTTTTTTTTTTAATTTTTTAATGCATATATATATAATTATATTATATATAATATATATATATATATATATATATAGTTAAAAATTAATGGTGAAATGAATAATGGATAAATGAAAATGAATGAAATGAGGGGGATAAATGAAAAATCCTTTCCAAGGGACCCTTCTCAAAAGTATTAAAACACTTTTTGAGAGTGGGTCCTGGTAGAAAGTTTTTTCTCATCTATTATTAGACTCCTTTGTAGCATCAAGTTTAAATTTAATTAATATTTTTTATAGAGAAGATAAAATCTGTCTCTTACCTTTGTAATATCTGTTTGATTTTTACATATATTATATATAATGCTGACAAAAAGCAGTGTTGGCCGGAAATATAAAAAAATTATCGTCTGCCGAGTTCCGGTCACAAGGGTTCACTTCGCGTTTTTGTAGTTACTTGAGGGTGTGTCAACAAGTAATAGCCATTTGTTTAGGATTACTACAGTGACTAGCTCACCAGATTTAGCCGCTTCAGACTATAATCTCTCGTCCCTATGAAACACAGGTTTTGAGAGGCCACAATATTATTTCCAGTGCACGAGGAAGTGAAATCTGAAGCGAAGAAAAGGGGGCTTGCAAGACAGTCCAACAGATTTTACGGGGCATACATGCTCTCATTCGAAGTGGAAACATTGCATATCTTGTGAGAAATGGTGACTATGTGGAGACTAGCCTCATTTTGATGTATGATAAATTGTTGAATAATCCTTCAAAATGGATTAAACTACCTTCCTCTGTGGAGTGGATTAATCACGACCTCATTATATGTATGATAGTCCCTGTTGGTTCTGTCCTAAACAAAATGGCATTACTTTTATACTCACCTTATGTGGAGAAGTAGGCGATGGTGATCGCACAGAGAACCAGCCTTCATTTGATGTATGATACATGTTTCCCTGTCGAGGTAATTATAATCCTGTCCCTAAACAATAATGGCAATTTACTGAATTTGATACTTCACCTATGTGGAGAAGTAGGGATTGTTGAATCCACCAGAGGAACCAGCTCCTCATTTTGATGTATGATAGCATGTTCCTGGTATTGGTAAGTTCCTATGGTACCCCCCACCCTCCCCTAAAACAAAAGAAATGGGGGAAAAACTTACTTTTTTTCCTCACTTTTATATTTAGATGATAGTATAGTGATTTTGGATCCAGAGCTAGAGTATGAAATAACTTCCTGCCGTTAGGTTAATACCGTTCTAACACCTACTTTTTGACCTCCTCGTAGTTTTCGACAGGGCTTAGAAAAACCCAAACTATAAGACTTTACCGCTGGTGATGGCTTCGGTTCTGAAAGATCTTCGAGTTATAAAGTAAGTCCCTTATGCTATATATTCCAAGATCTTCTCTGACTAAGAATTCGGTATAACTCTTTACGGTCCCATCTATCGCTTCATATTTACATCATATATTATAAAAAGAGAGGAAAGAAACGGCCAGCCACAGAAGGAGAGCCAAGAAGAAGAAGAGAGAGGCACGCAAACCATACAATCATCACTGTGTTTTTGCGTACGTCATGCACAGAGAATTGTCTGCATCAGATTGAGTAGCGCTCAGCACTCGCGCGCAAGGTGGCAGTTAATGAAATTATAAAGATTGACAGCTCGTCCATATTTGCCCTTAGCAACGCGAGGAGTATGCCAGCCATATAACAGTCAGATATAATTATATAACTATTACATGATATTTGAACATAGCCAGTATCATACACCATATAGCGAGCATTAACATGTTGACTGAACGTATTTATAACACAGTAGTGATAAGACAACTATTATATATTTTAGATTATTAAGATATTGTTCCTATTTTAATTGTTACTGATCAATGTATGTTCTGCGATGTGCCATCGTCACTGAGCCTTCTGCAGGTATTGCTTTGGTCGGAGCTCGGTAACCTTCCTGCGTCGCACTGTAACCTTCTGTAGTCGGATTGAGCGGGATTCGATAACGATGGTATCAGCAACCCGATTATTCGTAGGGGGCCTCCTCGCGACTTGCGGTTCCGTCTAGCCCATTGCACTGACGGCCAATGTGCAGTATTGCTAAGTATGAAACTGCTCATACTTACCTTTGGGTTCTGATATCTCATATAAGCATCTGGGGTCGCCCTAATCCACGGCAACAGTGGTCCCCATGTGGGAGTCTTACCCCTACTCCGTCAAGAGTGCAGTCGGGTTGCGCAGTTCAGACTTGCCCTCACGCTCAGGGCGCGAAGCGTCGATCCATTGGCATCTTGAAAGTTCCCTAAAGCGAGGGTCGTTTGGAATCCTATAATCTATGATGTACCCTACCAGATAGTCTACATAGAATTATGCAACCAATCAGCGATATCTGATTTTTATTTTGATACGAAAGTAGTTTGCTTCCTGAAGCTATAGTAGTCTGTAAAAGTCGTCGGGGCGGCTTTATGTCGGTTATTCAATAACCAGAGGATAGCGATGGGCGTCTTACCCAATATTTCACTTGTGTGCTAGACCAAGGAGAATTATTTTAGCATCTGAGGTGTGAGCGCACACACACCTACCATCAGCTCCCTACTTTACCGCACAGGCATCCTGGCTGCTACTCATACGATATCCACGCCTGAGTATGGCGAACGATCTGAACTAAACCTTGTGGGTTCTAGTCGAATGCTCTATCCGAATGGTGCAAACCCGGCCCCTTTGAAGCTATCTATATTATTTTATTATTATCATTATTTAATTCCTGTGAGTTTTCATGCCACCTCTGGTGGCTCTTTTACTGGAAAGTGAGTGACAGAAATTCTCCTCGGTTCTCCAAGAATCTTCTGAGTATTCTAGCCGATTTCAAACATTACTCGTCGACTAAATGTTCTCAACCCTTTCTCTGATTTCAAAGTTTTTCCAGTCTGTTTTCTTAACATTTGAGGACCTTCTACGGGCATCTTAATAAAAGTAGGCATCACTTTTATCGAATTCCTTCATTTCTTTTTTTCAATTCTCTACGCAAATTCAGGTATTTTTTTTTATCTTTTCGTTTCTTAACCATGTCCAAGTCTTCCTATGCACCCTCTTCTATTTGTCGTTGAAGCGTCCATTATAATTGTTTCTTCCCATTTTTTGTTTTTTAGTCTTTGTTGTTTTTCTGTTCTGTCCATCTGTTCGCTTCTACTATTGTTGCCCGCATAAGTAGTTTGTCTTTGCTCTTTCTTGTGTAATCTTCAGTTGTTGGATTGTGGTTTCTACGCATTCCTCTATGTGGCAAGACCTCTTCCCCCTTCCATTCTTGACACACATATAATCTATCTCTATCATCTCTAGGATTATTATTATTATTATTATTATTATTATTATTATTATTATTATTATTATTATTTAAAACCAATTGTGTACAAATAATTATTATTAAATAGAAATGATTACATGAAGCCATATAATTATGTATATCAATTGGAATACTTGAAATCATACAACTGTGTGCAAAAACATTAAAAATAAGTTGAACATGATTTAATTACCTCTAGCATAGAATAACACCAAACAGGTTGAAATGCCTTTAAAAAACCAATCCCAGCCAGAAGCACAGGCCTAGAATTTATTAACAAGGAAAATGAGAACTTGACAATTGGTAGATTTTGCAATCCCAGTTGATTACAAGGTGAAGGTGAAAAAAAAACCCAACAACAACAAAACAAACAAAAAAACAGCAAACAACCAAAAAGGGAAAAAAAAGGGTATAAGGATTATATGAAAGATTTGAACTCTATGTGGAGTGTCGCTGGTTCCCGCTAGGGACCTCGTGCTATTTAAGCGGCTGATTTTGAACTTCTCTTCCTCTTTGCCTGCTGCTCGACCCTACGAGACACAATGGGGTAGTCGTATGACTACCCTTTCTCGTTGGGGCTACGGCCATTAACACTAGGCCACTCACTGCTAGTAAGTCTCTTAACGATATATGACTATCCTTTAGTCATGTATCCGTAACTAAGTTTTATGTACATTTAGGTATCTTTTGATATCCTAAATATCTTGTATTTTAACCATTCATGAATGTGTCATTATCTCTACTCTTGTATATGTATCTATGCACTTTATGTATCTCGTCATATCCATGTGCTGTATACCTATTAAATGTTTTTGTCTATCAACCTTGTCGGAGTTGTATGTTTCAATTATGACTTTGAACCTTACACTACGAAACATTAAGCATTTGGTCAAGAATGTAATACTCTACAGGTTGTTGTCAGTCAATGGGTCCGACGACCTTGTAAATGCAGATGGCAGGCCAATATTTGTACTTTCTATGATATTAAACATTTATGCCATAAGTGCCTCTCCTTGCATATAGCTTGTTAATCATTACACCAAGGTTGGATGCCCTCTTCACTAAATGAATAATAGCACATTCTTAAACTACTAGAATAATCATTAACAAAGATGCTATTTCAAAATGAGATTTTCCTCCTTTGAGATTAGAACATCACATAAGCACACAGGATTAATAATATTTTTAGAATGCATTCATCAGGTGACGTTGATTCGAATACAAGGAAAATCGAAAAAATCGAAAATTCAAAAGGTTTTTACGGGAATAAGATGTTTATGATTGGATGAAGTGATATGCGTATGTATTTAGTGCATTTGGGGATGCGTATGTGGTTTTATGGACAGTGCAAAGGTTATGTAACAAATGGTGGGTTGACACACATTCACATTGTTTTACTAGTGTGCAGCGTCTGAAACAATACTGAAGTGTGAGCGTTTGTATTCGCATGCATATGTGTGAAGGTGAAAAAAAAAAAAAAAAAAAAAAAAAAAGAACAAACAACAAAAAGAAAAAAAAATTAGACATATACCTTGACGTAGCCAGAGAATAAAAGAAAAAAACAGTGAATATGAGGCTGAAAGTTTTACCGATTGTAGCTGTGATCTTCGAATGGTTCTCAAAATGTTTTAGAAAGTAGACAAGAGGATTTGAAATCAGAGAATAAATTGAGACCATCAAACACAAACAGGCTAGAATACTCAGAAGAACCATGAGACTTGTTGTCACTCGTACCGCCAGTAAAGACCACCGGCTAAGATTGGTGTAAAAAAAAAATAGCATAACGTCACTTAAAAATCGACACACAAGCGAATTTCTTTAAAACCTTTTAAAAACAATTCCCAAACTGAAAATATTTTGTCTTGTGTTTTTTGATTTATCGTAAGGGGTTAAGAAATCTGAAACCCTGTTTCGACAATTAATGCGCTTTATTGTATGGGCGTATCAGTTTCAGTTAATTTGTCCTTATACACACACACACACACCACACACACACAGACATATATATATATATATATATATTATATATATATATATATATATATATATGTATATTACACACATAATACACACGTAATAAATACATATTATTTGTTATAATGTAGTATACAATTAAAAGGCGATTTGTTACATTTTTCAAAGCCCCGTATAAGCCGGTTATCCCCACGACAACGCGCCGTGATATATATATATATATATATATATATATATATATATATATATATATATATATAATCAAATATAAAAATTTCCGGTCCTGAACTAGAGCGTTTGTTTGTACCTCGTGATTAACGTTTTATTTATTCCGTCTTTCCTTATAAATATAGTTGCTTTGAAAAAGACCGCTTTATGTGGTCGAAACAGATCTGTCAGCAAACTAATAACATCTTTTTTTAAAAAACTTTGCTATACATACTGTCGGATTCACTTCCATTTTACTTTCATATATATATATATATATAGATATATATATATATAGTATATATATATATATATAATATAATGGGGTGGTTTAGTTCCGTCGGTAGAGCATATGAGTATCAATTAGGATCTGTGTGATAAAGTAAAGTGTTGTTAATTTGTGTAACGCTCCATCTCAGACACAAGAACATCGCCTTGGTCTAGTGTTAGTGTAAAATAGCTGGAATCCCTCACTTTTCTGGCTGATACCGACTTTTAGGCCACCTCAACGACTTTCCTGTCGCCATGGTGACGTCCTTAATGTATACATTTTGTAAAGAAAAACAATTTTTTGAAGATGCAAAATCTTCTTCTCTTATGCAATTCAAATTATTGTTGACTTTGAATGAGACGGAATTTTGGGGAGCTTTGTTAAATCACTTAGATTATAAAGGCCCCAATTTTGGTCGAAATAAATTTTATTATGGAAGAACGGGGTTGAGTTTTTTCCTTCCTTTCAAAGATAAATATTGCTCTGTATATAATCTAAAAAAGGTTTATTATACATTGAGCTCTCTATAGTGATTTAAGATTCACCTGTATTTATATACATACTGATCATACAATAATAATACGTGTGTCTTAAGGTATCACATATAGAATCACCTTACTACCAGTTTTGGATACCACACACACACACACACACACACACACATTATATATATATATATATATAATATATATATATATATATATATATATATATATAAAGTTTGGTTTCTTTATAGTATCTTTGAAGCTTGTGTGTAAGTGTAATATAAAGATTTGAAGGCAATTTTTACAATGCAATATGTGTTGCATTTATTGTAACTTTTGTTTGTTTTTTTTTCAAAACTAAATATTCGAAGTAAAAATTCCATCTTCAGAGTTAATTGAAGGTACTAGGTGGATTGTTTTATAGTACTTATCCACGGCGATATTGTAATCATCTGTTGTTTAAAATTTAAAATAGTTTCGAGCATTTTTTCCACGCGCGGGAGCAGCCGAGCCGAGTTAACATCAACGGAATTAGCCGATTTAACATCACGGGAAAATTTTTTCAAATATATGGCGTTTCATCAACTTCTTAAACAACAGATGATTACAATATCGCCGTGGGATAAGTACTATAAAAAATCACCTAGTACTTTCAATAACTCTGAAGATGAATTTTAGTTCCGAAAATATTTAGTTTTGAAAAAAAAAAAGTAAATAATTCAACACATATTGCATTGTAAATTGCCTTCAGAATCTTTATATTATATATATATATATATATATAATTTTTACTTGAAGGCACTTACAACGCATGTATCGCATAAAATTCGATACCTCTTTCTTATAGAAAATGAATTTTGACAAGTGTAATCCCGGCAAGGATGGCTCGGTGTGTAGAATACCGTACAGACTGTTTCGACTTTATTAAGTCTCATCGGCAGTATATACTAACGATTTACCTCCGACAGAAATCGAAACGCGGGACTTCATCAGACACACGTGAAACACTAGTGAAACACTTTTTATCGCCTCGGCCACAGTACACGCTGACCATCCTAGCGAATTAAAGCTTGTCAAATGATACTACACGCCTCTACCATAAAGGTAAGGGGGTGTTATTGAGAGAATAATAACAAACAGAACCGTATGCCCTTCGGCGAAGTGAATAAGATTTTTGGATGTTTGTTTATTTAGAAACGTTTGCTGAATAAAGTATATATTAAATTTTTTACTTGAAGGCAGCTTACAAACGCATGTATCGCATAAAATTCGGATACCTCTTTTTATAGAAATGAATTTTGACAAGTGTAATCCCGGCAAAGGATGGCTCGGTGTGTAGAATAGCGTACAGACTGTTTCGACTTTATTAAGTCTCATCAGCGGTATATACTAACGATTTCCCTCGACAGAAATCGAAACCGGGACTTCAGCAGACACAGTGAAACACTAGCGAAACACTTTTATCGCCTCGGCCACAGTACACAGCTGACCATCCTACCGAAATTAACGCTTGTCAAATGATACAACACGCCTCTATCCATAATAGGTAAGGGGGTGTTATTGAGAGAATAATAACAAACAGACGTATGCCCTTCGGCGAAGGGAATAAAGATTTTTGGATGTTTGTTATTTAGAAACGTTGCTGAATAAAGTATATATTTAAATTTTTACTTGAAGGCACTTACATACGATGTATCGCAATAAAATTCGATCCTCTTCTTATAGAAAATGAATTTTGACAAGTGTAATCCCGGCAAAAGTTGATTGCGTATAAACTTTGTTCTTGTGAACGTTGTGTTTGTTTTTGTATTATGAATCATGGGAAATGAACAAGTTTCAACATCCAGCTGTTCTTATTGTTATAGATATTTGGGCAGCATTCTTTCATTTGTACTTATAGAATTAATACTGTCTGCTTGTTTGAGATTAAGTCAACAGGAAATAAACATCTTATTTAAATTTCTAATTTATTATTAAACATAAGCTTTATTATATGTCACAAATATATATATATATATAATATATTATTATATATATATATATATATATAATATATATATGTTATATATATATTATATATATATGTACTTATATATATATATTATATATATATTAATTATATATATATTATATGTATATATTGATATATATAGATATATGTATATATATATATGTATATATATATACTATATGTATATACTATATATATATATAAGTTCATATATATTATATATATATATATATATATAAGTTAAAAGAAAGGAAATGAATCCGACAATATGAGTAAAGAAAAGTGGAATGAAACATCACACAATGCTGTTAAAGAGAAAACAATTTATAATACATGGAACATGACGCGACATATATATGGCGCGAAATGCCCACGTTGGTGAATATTGTAACGTCTTTCGTTTTTTGCAGTATTAAGTTTTTTTTGTTTGTAAACTCATTTTGACTTTCCTCTCCGACCCACAAACTAGGGAGTGAATGAGCTCTGATGATGATTTTTGTAAAATCGAAATATTGATCAGTATCAGCTATGATTATATTAAAATTGTTTTCTTCTTTAACAGCATTGTGAGATGTTTTCATTCCACCTTTTCTTACTCATATATATATATATATATATATAATATATATATATATATATATACGGTCTGTTTGTTGTTATTATTCTCTCAAAACGCCCCCCTTACCTATTATGGTAGAGGCCGTGTAGTATCATTTGACAAGGCTTAATTCGCAGGATCGTTAGCTGTGTACTGTGGTCGAGGCGATATAGTGGTTCACTATACTCGCTGAGGTCCCGGTTTCGATTTCTGTCGGAGGGAAATCGTTAGTATTTGTCGCTGATGGACTTAATAAAGTCGAAACAGTCTGTACGACATGCTACCACCGAGCGATCCTTTGCCGGGATTACACTTGTCAATTTCATTTTCTATAAGAAAAAGTATCGAATTTTATGCGATACATGCGTTGTAAGTGCCTTCAAGTAAAAATTTAATATATATATATTATATAATATATATATATAGAATTAAGCAAACAAGACTATTCCTGTTTAACAAGTTTATTTTTCCATCTTTTTAAGCTTCCCGGCCTTTTTTTTAATATCTGATGGAATCCCGTGTATTAGTCCACCAAATTTTTTTTCCAAAGTATTTTCGGCATTTTTGAAGTGCCATCTTCAGGGGTGGTGTATTTTGTGTTCTAGTTTGTCCAGTTTAGTAGTAGTTTAAGTAGGGAGGGGAACTATTTTGTTTAATAATATATATATATATATATATATATATATATATATATATATATTATATATAATATATATATATATATATATATTAATAGTTTAATATAGAAAATGCCCATAACAAGCCGACTTCAGTTCCAATGATCTTCTGAAAAAGAGATTTTATCTCGAAATTCAAGAATAAAATTACAGGTTAACACACAACACCTTGTTAGCCTTATTATTTTTCTTTACACCTGCATTGTGATAGCCTTCAAATCAACCTCCAAACCAATAATATATATATATATATATATATATATAATATATATATATATATATATATATATATAATATATATATAAGGTAATTCAAATAACTGGTTGTAAGAGGTGATTCTATTTGGGATTCTTTGAAATCTCATTTATATTTTGAAGTGTATTTTGTAAACCTCGTCTGATGAGGCTAGCATTCAAAATTTCTTTTTAGTTTATATATATATATATATATATATTATATATATATATATATATTATATATAATATATATATATATATATATAATCTATATATAATATATATATATATATATATATATATATAATTGTGTATTTTGCAGCAAATTATTCGTAAAGACATGTGTTATTGAATACCACGGAGTATTTCTTTTTTCATTTTTGTATGGATATTTTTTCCAGTCTTCTGGCTATCTTTTTGNTAATTTTTAATCTGGATCGAGTTGATTCATGATATTTTTCATACTAATTTCCCGAGCGCTTTCGACTGTTGCTCCAGTCGTATTCATGGGGTTATGTAATTTGGTTTTTAGTTAATTTTTAGTTTTGTTATCTATGCTTTTATCAAATTCAGAGAGTCTATTTTTAAGAGGGGGGTTAGGTAAGTGTTAGTTATTGAAGATATTTAATACGTTGTCTCCGACTTTAAAGGCTATTTTATTAATGTTAGTTTTTTTTAATTTTAATGCATATATAATATATATATATATATATATATATATATATATATATATATATATATAGTTAAAAATTAATGGTGAAATGAATGAATGGATGAAATAAAATGAATGAAATGAGGGGGATAAATGAAAAATCCTTTCAAGGGACCCTTCTCAAAAGTATTAAAACACTTTTTGAGAGTGGGGTCCCTGGTAGAAAGTTTTTCTCATCTATTATTAGACTCCTTTGCAGCATCAAGTTAATATAATTATTTATATAAATTATTAGAGAAGATAAAATCTGTCTCTTACCTTTGTAATATCTGTTTGAATTTTTACAATATATATATATATCTAATCTTGTCTGGTTAACTTCCGGTGAATATTGCTACATTGTAACTATCTTGAATTCAAAAAAAAAACGGTCAAATAGAAGAATTTATTTTGCTTTTTTTACAGTTGTAAAATAAAATATATTAAATTAATTAGATAGATATGTAAACAAATGAAAAGAGTATCTTTAATTATATATTAGAAAGATTAATGAATGATTTTAGAAAACTATATTTTATGTGTATTTTTAAATTTCAAATAGATTAAATATAATAAATTAAATATTTAAATTATAAATGACAAAGTGTTATTTTTCCTTATATTAACAGCTCTAGACTGATCGTAATTTTGAGAGGGTAATATATATATATATATATATATATATATATATATATATATATAAGAAGAAAATATTTTAAAAATATACAAACACATGATGTTATGATCCGGAAACAATTTTAGTGTCAATACTTAAGTATTTCGATATATTGTACCATCTTCAGGACACTGTTAAGTAATGTTTATGTGAGGGACAAAATGGATTATATGTATTTATATATTGATTCCATATGAAATACTTTATTAACTTTTCGTTCTCTGCTTATTCACGTTCATGCGTGCGTCATTATATGATCTTCACCTTCCATTTTTGCACATGCATTGATCACGTCATTGGCTTTTCGTAAACAAACGCGCATATAAAATTAACGGCTAATAGCATCAGATTCACACAACACTATACACTTAACATCTTTTCATTTTGTCCCTTCACATAAACATTACTTAACAGTGTCCTGAAGATGGTACAATATACGAAATGCTTAAGTATTGACACTAAAAATTGTTTCCTGATCATAACATCCTGTGTTTGTTATATTTTTAAAATATTTTCTTCTCATATTGTCGGATTAATTTCCTCACCGTATTCCATATATAATATATATATATATATATATATATATATATATATATATGTGTGTGTGTGTGTGTGTGTGTGTGTGTGTGTTTTGCGGTTTTGTTTGGTTTTTTTTTTTAATCGCAGAGTCGAGAAACTGTGAATTGATTTTATATCCGTAAACAGACATTGAATAATTATATTCGATTTCTCATTCGGTCCCTGATGAGACATCCATACGACATAAACTTTATAATTTTAAGAAGAACGAAGTAAATTTGACATAAATTTTAGTTGAATGACATAAATAGCGATTGGTAATGTGTGACGTTACGATATACGATATAAGTCAGACTATTTAAAGAAGTTAATGTGAGGTAATTGCTGTTAGTGAGAATGGCAGAATCGGAAAAATTGTGAGATTATCATCGAAGATCGGTGATGTGAAACTAAAAGCTGTTAACGATGGATATTTGGACGTCTCCATTTTTTTATGTCCTCGATAGGAGGTCTCATTTATTAAACAAAGTGTTAGATTAATTCCGAAACTTGGTCTCTGACGGAGAACATTTTTCTTTTTCGTCTTCTTTTTTTTTTTTTTTTTTTTACATAGATCAGCATATACGTATCTCTGGCGATTGACAGGGCTAAACAATGAATATAAACGAAATTTGTACTAATGCATAGGACATGATTTTTCTATAAAAATGCATTGAAAATGATTTTTACTATAAATATGCAATAGAAATGAATGTTACTATAAAAATAGATAGGACAATGATTTTTACTATAAAAATGCACTGGACAATATTTTTCTATAAAAATGCATTGGAAATGATTTTTACAATAAAAATGCATAGAAAATGATTTTTACTATAAAAATGCATTAGAAATGAATTTATTACAAAAATACATAGGACAATGATTTTACTATAAAAATGCATTGGACAATGATTTTTCTATAAAAAATGCATAGCAAAATGATTTTTACTATAAAAATGCATTGGAAATGAATTTTACTATAAAAATGCATTGGACAATGCTTTTTCTATAAAAATGCATAGAAAATGATTTTTACTATGAAAATGCATTGGACAATGATTTTTACTATGAAAATGCATTGGACAATGATTTTTACTATAAAATGCATTGGACAATGATTTTTACTATAAAAATGCTTTGGACAATGACTTTTACTATAAAAATGCATTGGACAATGATTTTTACTATAAAATGCATTGAACAATGATTTTTATTACAAAATGCATTGGACAATGATTCTAATATAAAAATGCATTTAATGATTTTACTATAATATTTGGACAATGCTAATGGACAATGAAATTTGATTTACTAGGAAAATGCATTGTACAATGATTTTTACTAGGAAAATGCATTGTTCAAGGATTTTGATATAAAAATGCATGGGCAATGGTTTACTATAAAAATGCATGGCAATGATTTTACTATCTAATTTCCCTATATAAACATGAGTAGGAAATAATTTTTACTATAAAAATGCATTGGAAATGATATTTAATATAAAGTATTTAATTAATTCCGCAACTCGTTATTTGACGGGGAACATTTCTCCTTTAAAAAAAAATGATTGTCCTGGGTATGACGTTTAACTATCTGATGGTGAAGTTCCAATTCTGGAGCTGTAGCGAATGTGGTGCATCCCTTCATCTCCATTACTCCCAGGTCCACTCTGATCCGGAATGGTAGTACATTTTTGGATCCTATCTATGGGCTAAACGGAAAAATGAGTCCCTAAAAAAAAAAAAACCCATTAAAAAATGAGTATCCATAAAGAATGATTAAAACTAAAAACCTCTTTGGCATGAAATGACCCAACAAGGGTTGACATGCCGTAAAAACCAACCAACAACCAAACAAACAAACCAACAAACAAACAAACTAAAAATGTTATTCCAGTCTTTTCTCAGAGAGCGACCCGTCCAGGATTTGAACCCGGCTCTGCAGAGTCTATTTCTTTGTTACGATAACCGTTACACCAGACACGCCTCTCAATTAGTTTGACTAAAAAACACTAGTATCACAGTACAAAGTCATAAAGGGCTATAAAATAATATAAGACGATTAATCAACGCATTAAATTCAAATCTATCTTTTGTATCGCAGTTCATGTCACCCTCCTCCTCTTCCTCCCCCTTCTCCTCCCCCTCCCCTCCCCCTCCACCCCGCCGCCTCCACAACAAAGAGTATCAGCTTTTGTTTCCATTCATGTTTTTTTATTACTCATATTTATTCAGCTTTCTTTCTACTCTGCAACGATATTCTGACCTCAATAAATTATTCTGTGGACTGAATTACCAACTAAAGAATAAACAAGATACAATTTGGGCTGGTGTTACTGTCCACAACAGAAATATGGAAGCCTAAAATAAAAGATATAAATATGGAAGCCTAAGGACAAGACAAAAATATGGAAACCTAAACACAGGACAGAAATATGGAAGCCTAGAAACGAGACAGAAATATGGAAGCCTAAAAACAAGACAAACAATGGAAGCCTAAATAAAAGATATAATATGAAAGACAAATATATGACAGGAAAATATGGAAGCCTAGAAACGAGACAGAAATATGGATGCCTAAAAACAAGACAGAACAATGGAAGCCTAAAATAAAAGATATAAATATGGAAGCCTAAAAACAAGACAAAAATATGGAAACCTAAACACAGGGCAGAAATATGGAAGCCTAGAAACTAGACAGAAATATGGAAGCCTAAAATAAAAGATATAAATATGGAAGTCTAAAAACAAGACAAAAATATGGAAATCTAAACACAGGACAGACATATGGGAAGCCTAAAAACAAGACAGAAATATGGAAGCCTAAAATAAAATATATAAATATGGAAGACAAATATATGGAAACCTAAACACAGGACAGAAATATGGAAGCCTAAAAACAAGACAGAAATATGGAAGTCTAAAAACGAAACAGAAATATGGAAGCCTAAAAACAAGACAGAAATATGGAAGCTTAAAAACAAGACAAATAGGGAAGCCGAAAAACAAGACAGAAATATGGAAGCCTAGAAACAAGACAATAATATGGAAGCCTAAAAACAAAACATAAATTAAGGTTTTCACACATACACACACACACACGCTATATATATATATATATATATTTCTGTATCGATTCCATTGAAACAGACGATACGTCTAATTAGCGTTATATTTTCCACGCACTCACTCTCCCGCCAAAACCAAACCAATTTAACTGATGGACTGGATTCAAGATCACCAGTTTACTAAAGGTCTTCATCCACTTCTTTCAAAGATGATAGCTCATAGTAACATCTTAGCTGATAATAGGTGTAGCGCTCCACCTCGGACACAAAACAATCTCTCTGGTCTAGCACTAAATAAAAAGGGAAAAAGTGGATAGACCCCCTCGCTGTCCGGCTGATAACGACAATAGGCCGCACCGTCTTCATTACTTATAACTGACTTATAGGGAACATTATAAAGTAAGTAAAGTCGTCGGGGTGGCCTAATGTCGGTATCAGCCAGAAAGTGAGGGAGTCTATCCCTATTTCCCTAGCGCTAGGTCCTAAGAGATTGTTTTGGTGTCCGACGTGGCGCGTCACACCTACAATCACGCCCTCAGTTTACTGCACAGATCTCCGCTGAGTTGGCGAGGGCCGGTATTGAAACTGGAACCTTGTGGTTCCCAGTCGTACGTTCTACCAACTGAAGGGTATGTTTGTCACCCATGCTCAGGTCACTCGTGCTGACCAAACTGGTTTGTTTAATTTCCCTATCATCAACACGGTTAGTTTTGGGCATAATTCGATTCGTTTTAATGCACTTAATTCTTGGAACACTGTTCAGTCGGTATTGTTTGATGAAGAAAAGGAGGAAAAGGTGAAGCTTGTTTCGGTAAATTATTTTGTCCTTAAAAAACTTTTGAAAAAGCATTTTATTGCCTCTTATAAACAACAGATTTGCATTTAGATTCTCACACGGCTATCTCATGATATATATCTATATGTTTGTGTTGTCTGGTGTGTCTTGTATTGTTTCCTGTGAGCGTCCAAGGGTGGTCATGTCCATGGGCTTAGCTTCACGCTATTAGGCATGGCCTCCCTTCAATAGTAGTTTAACAAAAATAAAGTTTTACTTATTCTTTATAACTTGTACCTACTATTGATAAATAAATTTCTTCTATTATTTTATTCTTCTATTCGGTGTTACCAACTCAAGATCGCCAGTTTACTAGTTTCACTTTACCAAACGTCACCATCCAAAGTTAATAGCTCGTATCAAAATCTTAGCTAATGGTGGGTGTTGCGCTCCACCTCGGACGCAAAACAATCTCCCTGGTCTAGCACTAGTACAAAAGGGAAAAACATATAGACTCACTTGCTATCCGGCTGCCCCCCGGGTCGGGTCAAAATCACGAGCGTCGATCCCAAGGGGCCATCCCCCCAGGCAACACCTGCCCCCTCGATTTAAAGGGACAGGGCTGGATTTATTGCCCAGTGCCGAGGCGCCCCCTTGAGAGGGAATGCCGAGGGGATAGACGCAATTTTTAACCCCGCCACCAATGAGTCTCGGCTTGTAGGTGGTCCCACGTTAATAGGGCCTTGTGCCTAACCTAGTACAAGTGGGGTACAAGGATAATAACCCCCCTCGCTGTCCGGTTGATAACTATAATAGACCACTCTCTATATTTACATACGACTTATTTACGGGGAACACTATGAAATAATAATAAAATTTATTTGTACAGTGCTCACAACTCATCAAAGTCTCATGTCTAGTTACATAGAATAATGTATTAGTGTCAGGAACATAAACAGCATACAGTAATAATATACATGTATGTGTACAGTGCTCAGGTGCACCACAACTCAAAGTCTCATGTCTAGTACACAGAATAATGTATTAGTGTCAGGAACATGAATAGCATACAGTAATAATATACATGTGTGTACAGTGCTCAGGTGCACCACAACTCATCAAAGTCTCATGTCTAGTACATAGAATAATGTATTAGTGTCAGGAACATGAAGAGCGTACAGTAATAATATACATGTATGTGTACAGTGCTCAGGTGCACCACAACTCATCAAAGTCTCATGTCTAGTTCACAGAATAATGTATTAGTGTCAGGAACATGAAGAGCGTACAGTAATAATATACATGTATGTGTACAGTGCTCAGGTGCACCACAACTCATCAAAGTCTCATGTCTATTACATAGAATAATGTATTAGTGTCAGGAACATGAACAGCGTACAGTAATAATATACATGTATGTGTACAGTGCTCAGGTGCACCACAACTCATCAAAGTCTCATGTCTAGTACATAGAATAATGTATTAGTGTCAGGAACATGAACAGCATACAGTAATAATATACATGTATGTGTACAGTGCTCAGGTGCACCACAACTCATCAAAGTCTCATGTCTAGTACATAGAATAATGTATTAGTGTCAGGAACATGAATAGCATACAGTAATAATATACATGTATGTGTACAGTGCTCAGGTGCACCACAACTCATCAAAGTCTCATGTCTAGTACATAGAATAATGTATTAGTGTCAGGAACATGAATAGCATACAGTAATAATATACATGTATGTGTACAGTGCTCAGGTGCACCACAACTCATCAAAGTCTCATGTCTAGTACAGAATAATGTATTAGTGTCAGGAACATGAAGAGCATACAGTAATAATATACATGTATGTGTACAGTGCTCAGGTGCACCACAACTCATCAAAGTCTCATGTCTAGTCACAGAATAATGTATTAGTGTCAGGAACATGAATAGCATACAGTAATAATATACATGTATGTGTACAGTGCTCAGGTGCACCACAACTCATCAAAGTCTCATGTCTAGTACATAGAATAATGTATTTGTGTCAGGAACATGAACAGCATATAGTAATAATATACATGTATGTGTACAGTGCTCAGGTGCACCACAACTCATCAAAGTCTCATGTCTATTACATAGAATAATGTATTAGTGTCAGGAACATGAACAGCATACAGTAATAATATACATGTATGTGTACAGTGCTCAGGTGCACCACAACTCATCAAAGTCTCATGTCTAGTACATAGAATAATGTATTTGTGTCAGGAACATGAATAGCGTACAGTAATAATATACATGTATGTGTACAGTGCTCAGGTGCACCACAACTCATCAAAGTCTCATGTCTAGTACATAGAATAATGTATTGTGTCAGGAACATGAACAGCATACAGTAATAATATACATGTATGTGTACAGTGCTCAGGTGCACCACAACTCATCAAAGTCTCATGTCTAGTCACAGAATAATGTATTAGTGTCAGGAACATGAATAGCATACAGTAATAATATACATGTATGTGTACAGTGCTCAGGTGCACCACAACTCATCAAAGTCTCATGTCTAGTACATAGAATAATGTATTGTGTCAGGAACATGAACAGCATACAGTAATAATATACATGTATGTGTACAGTGCTCAGGTGCACCACAACTCATCAAAGTCTCATGTCTATTTCATAGAATAATGTATTAGTGTCAGGAACATGAAGAGCATACAGTAATAATATACATGTATGTGTACAGTGCTCAGGTGCACCACAACTCATCAAAGTCTCATGTCTAGTACACAGAATAATGTATTAGTGTCAGGAACATGAACAGCATACAGTAATAATATACATGTATGTGTACAGTGCTCAGGTGCACCACAACTCATCAAAGTCTCATGTCTAGTACATAGAATAATGTATTGTGTCAGGAACATGAACAGCATACAGTAATAATATACATGTATGTGTACAGTGCTCAGGTGCACCACAACTCATCAAAGTCTCATGTCTATTACATAGAATAATGTATTAGTGTCAGGAACATGAACAGCATACAGTAATAATATACATGTATGTGTACAGTGCTCAGGTGCACCACAACTCATCAAAGTCTCATGTCTAGTACATAGAATAATGTATTTGTGTCAGGAACATGAATAGCATACAGTAATAATATACATGTATGTGTACAGTGCTCAGGTGCACCACAACTCATCAAAGTCTCATGTCTAGTACATAGAATAATGTATTTGTGTCAGGAACATGAACAGCATACAGTAATAATATACATGTATGTGTACAGTGCTCAGGTGCACCACAACTCATCAAAGTCTCATGTCTAGTTCACAGAATAATGTATTAGTGTCAGGAACATGAAGAGCGTACAGTAATAATATACATGTATGTGTACAGTGCTCAGGTGCACCACAACTCATCAAAGTCTCATGTCTAGTACATAGAATAATGTATTGTGTCAGGAACATGAATAGCATACAGTAATAATATACATGTATGTGTACAGTGCTCAGGTGCACCACAACTCATCAAAGTCTCATGTCTAGTACACAGAATAATGTATTAGTGTCAGGAACATGAAGAGCATACAGTAATAATATACATGTATGTGTACAGTGCTCAGGTGCACCACAACTCATCAAAGTCTCATGTCTAGTACATAGAATAATGTATTAGTGTCAGGAACATGAATAGCATACAGTAATAATATACATGTATGTGTACAGTGCTCAGGTGCACCACAACTCATCAAAGTCTCATGTCTAGTACACAGAATAATGTATTAGTGTCAGGAACATGAATAGCATACAGTAATAATATACATGTATGTGTACAGTGCTCAGGTGCACCACAACTCATCAAAGTCTCATGTCTAGTACACAGAATAATGTATTAGTGTCAGGAACATGAATAGCATACAGTAATAATATACATGTATGTGTACAGTGCTCAGGTGCACCACAACTCATCAAAGTCTCATGTCTAGTACATAGAATAATGTATTAGTGTCAGGAACATGAATAGCATACAGTAATAATATACATGTATGTGTACAGTGCTCAGGTGCACCACAACTCATCAAAGTCTCATGTCTAGTACATAGAATAATGTATTAGTGTCAGGAACATGAATAGCATACAGTAATAATATACATGTATGTGTACAGTGCTCAGGTGCACCACAACTCATCAAAGTCTCATGTCTAGTACATAGAATAATGTATTAGTGTCAGGAACATGAATAGCATACAGTAATAATATACATGTATGTGTACAGTGCTCAGGTGCACCACAACTCATCAAAGTCTCATGTCTAGTACACAGAATAATGTATTAGTGTCAGGAACATGAATAGCATACAGTAATAATATACATGTATGTGTACAGTGCTCAGGTGCACCACAACTCATCAAAGTCTCATGTCTAGTACATAGAATAATGTATTAGTGTCAGGAACATGAATAGCATACAGTAATAATATACATGTATGTGTACAGTGCTCAGGTGCACCACAACTCATCAAAGTCTCATGTCTAGTACACAGAATAATGTATTAGTGTCAGGAACATGAATAGCATACAGTAATAATATACATGTATGTGTACAGTGCTCAGGTGCACCACAACTCATCAAAGTCTCATGTCTAGTACATAGAATAATGTATTAGTGTCAGGAACATGAATAGCATACAGTAATAATATACATGTATGTGTACAGTGCTCAGGTGCACCACAACTCATCAAAGTCTCATGTCTAGTACATAGAATAATGTATTAGTGTCAGGAACATGAATAGCATACAGTAATAATATACATGTATGTGTACAGTGCTCAGGTGCACCACAACTCATCAAAGTCTCATGTCTAGTACATAGAATAATGTATTAGTGTCAGGAACATGAATAGCATACAGTAATAATATACATGTATGTGTACAGTGCTCAGGTGCACCACAACTCATCAAAGTCTCATGTCTAGTACATAGAATAATGTATTAGTGTCAGGAACATGAATAGCATACAGTAATAATATACATGTATGTGTACAGTGCTCAGGTGCACCACAACTCATCAAAGTCTCATGTCTAGTACACAGAATAATGTATTAGTGTCAGGAACATGAATAGCATACAGTAATAATATACATGTATGTGTACAGTGCTCAGGTGCACCACAACTCATCAAAGTCTCATGTCTAGTACATAGAATAATGTATTAGTGTCAGGAACATGAATAGCATACAGTAATAATATACATGTATGTGTACAGTGCTCAGGTGCACCACAACTCATCAAAGTCTCATGTCTAGTACATAGAATAATGTATTAGTGTCAGGAACATGAATAGCATACAGTAATAATATACATGTATGTGTACAGTGCTCAGGTGCACCACAACTCATCAAAGTCTCATGTCTAG
Source organism: Doryteuthis pealeii (assembly GCA_023376005.1). Lineage (NCBI taxonomy): Eukaryota > Metazoa > Mollusca > Cephalopoda > Myopsida > Loliginidae > Doryteuthis > Doryteuthis pealeii. The sequence continues at coordinate 32,645,063 of CM042180.1, forward strand.
TACATAGAATAATGTATTAGTGTCAGGAACATGAATAGCATACAGTAATAATATACATGTATGTGTACAGTGCTCAGGTGCACCACAACTCATCAAAGTCTCATGTCTAGTACATAGAATAATGTATTAGTGTCAGGAACATGAATAGCATACAGTAATAATATACATGTATGTGTACAGTGCTCAGGTGCACCACAACTCATCAAAGTCTCATGTCTAGTACATAGAATAATGTATTAGTGTCAGGAACATGAATAGCATACAGTAATAATATACATGTATGTGTACAGTGCTCAGGTGCACCACAACTCATCAAAGTCTCATGTCTAGTACATAGAATAATGTATTAGTGTCAGGAACATGAATAGCATACAGTAATAATATACATGTATGTGTACAGTGCTCAGGTGCACCACAACTCATCAAAGTCTCATGTCTAGTACACAGAATAATGTATTAGTGTCAGGAACATGAATAGCATACAGTAATAATATACATGTATGTGTACAGTGCTCAGGTGCACCACAACTCATCAAAGTCTCATGTCTAGTACATAGAATAATGTATTAGTGTCAGGAACATGAATAGCATACAGTAATAATATACATGTATGTGTACAGTGCTCAGGTGCACCACAACTCATCAAAGTCTCATGTCTAGTACATAGAATAATGTATTAGTGTCAGGAACATGAATAGCATACAGTAATAATATACATGTATGTGTACAGTGCTCAGGTGCACCACAACTCATCAAAGTCTCATGTCTAGTACATAGAATAATGTATTAGTGTCAGGAACATGAATAGCATACAGTAATAATATACATGTATGTGTACAGTGCTCAGGTGCACCACAACTCATCAAAGTCTCATGTCTAGTACAGAATAATGTATTAGTGTCAGGAACATGAATAGCATACAGTAATAATATACATGTATGTGTACAGTGCTCAGGTGCACCACAACTCATCAAAGTCTCATGTCTAGTACACAGAATAATGTATTAGTGTCAGGAACATGAATAGCATACAGTAATAATATACATGTATGTGTACAGTGCTCAGGTGCACCACAACTCATCAAAGTCTCATGTCTAGTACATAGAATAATGTATTAGTGTCAGGAACATGAATAGCATACAGTAATAATATACATGTATGTGTACAGTGCTCAGGTGCACCACAACTCATCAAAGTCTCATGTCTAGTACATAGAATAATGTATTAGTGTCAGGAACATGAATAGCATACAGTAATAATATACATGTATGTGTACAGTGCTCAGGTGCACCACAACTCATCAAAGTCTCATGTCTAGTACATAGAATAATGTATTAGTGTCAGGAACATGAATAGCATACAGTAATAATATACATGTATGTGTACAGTGCTCAGGTGCACCACAACTCATCAAAGTCTCATGTCTAGTACATAGAATAATGTATTAGTGTCAGGAACATGAATAGCATACAGTAATAATATACATGTATGTGTACAGTGCTCAGGTGCACCACAACTCATCAAAGTCTCATGTCTAGTACACAGAATAATGTATTAGTGTCAGGAACATGAATAGCATACAGTAATAATATACATGTATGTGTACAGTGCTCAGGTGCACCACAACTCATCAAAGTCTCATGTCTACATAGAATAATGTATTAGTGTCAGGAACATGAATAGCATACAGTAATAATATACATGTATGTGTACAGTGCTCAGGTGCACCACAACTCATCAAAGTCTCATGTCTAGTACATAGAATAATGTATTAGTGTCAGGAACATGAATAGCATACAGTAATAATATACATGTATGTGTACAGTGCTCAGGTGCACCACAACTCATCAAAGTCTCATGTCTAGTACATAGAATAATGTATTAGTGTCAGGAACATGAATAGCATACAGTAATAATATACATGTATGTGTACAGTGCTCAGGTGCACCACAACTCATCAAAGTCTCATGTCTAGTACACAGAATAATGTATTAGTGTCAGGAACATGAATAGCATACAGTAATAATATACATGTATGTGTACAGTGCTCAGGTGCACCACAACTCATCAAAGTCTCATGTCTAGTACACAGAATAATGTATTAGTGTCAGGAACATGAATAGCATACAGTAATAATATACATGTATGTGTACAGTGCTCAGGTGCACCACAACTCATCAAAGTCTCATGTCTAGTACACAGAATAATGTATTAGTGTCAGGAACATGAATAGCATACAGTAATAATATACATGTATGTGTACAGTGCTCAGGTGCACCACAACTCATCAAAGTCTCATGTCTAGTACATAGAATAATGTATTAGTGTCAGGAACATGAATAGCATACAGTAATAATATACATGTATGTGTACAGTGCTCAGGTGCACCACAACTCATCAAAGTCTCATGTCTAGTACACAGAATAATGTATTAGTGTCAGGAACATGAATAGCATACAGTAATAATATACATGTATGTGTACAGTGCTCAGGTGCACCACAACTCATCAAAGTCTCATGTCTAGTACACAGAATAATGTATTAGTGTCAGGAACATGAATAGCATACAGTAATAATATACATGTATGTGTACAGTGCTCAGGTGCACCACAACTCATCAAAGTCTCATGTCTAGTACACAGAATAATGTATTAGTGTAAGGAACAGCATACAGTAATAATATACATGTATGTGTACAGTGCCCAGGTGCACCACAACTCATCAAAGTCACATGTCTAGTTCACAGAATAAAGTATTAGTATCAGGAACATGAACAGCATACAGTAATAATATACATGTATGTGTACAGTGCTCAGGTGCACCACAACTCATCAAAGTCTCATGTCTAGTACATAGAATAATGTATTAGTATCAGGAACATGAATAGCGTACAGTAATAATATACATGTATGTGTACAGTGCTCAGGTGCACCACAACTCATCAAAGTCTCATGTCTAGTACACAGCATAATGTATTAGTGTCAGGAACATGAAGAGCGTACAGTAATAATATACATGTATGTGTACAGTGCTCAGGTGCACCACAACTCATCAAAGTCTCATGTCTAGTACACAGAATAATGTATTAGTGTCAGGAACATGAAGAGCGTACAGTAGTAATATACATGTATGTGTACAGTACTCAGGTGCACCACAACTCATCAAAGTCTCATGTCTAGTACATAGAATAATGTATTAGTATCAGGAACATGAATAGCGTACAGTAATAATATACATGTATGTGTACAGTGCTCAGGTGCACCACAACTCATCAAAGTCTCATGTCTATTACATAGAATAATGTATTAGTATCAGGAACATGAAGAGTGTACAGTAATAAAATACATGTATGTCTCCTCGGGCCCCCTCCCCGCGCGCGTGCACAACACGCACGGAAGAGGAATCAATGATTTTTACTAGGAATGCATTGGACAATGATCCTCGCCATATCAAATCGCTATCTGGGTCAATTCAATTTTCTCTCCCACCTCCATCTATTCTCTCTACATCTAAACACTGCACACGTACGCCGGGGGGGATAATTTTTACTATAATAATGCATTGGAAATGATATATTATATAAGTATTTAATTAATTTCCGGCAATTCGTTTATTTGACGGGGAAATTTTCTCTTTTTTAAATAAAAAATATTGTCCTGGCGTATGACGTTAACTATTCTGATGGGAAAAGTTCCAATTCTGGAGCTGTAGCCGAATGTGGTGGATCCTCTCATCTCCATTACTCCCAGGGCTCCTCTTGATCCGGAATGGTAGTACATTTGGATCCTTATCTATGGCTAAACGGAAAAATGAGTCCCTAAAAAAACCCATTAAAAAAGTATCTATAAGAATGATTAAAACTAAAAACTTTTGCCATGAAATAACCCAGCAAGGTTTTGACATGCCGTAAAAACCAACCACGCAACCAACAAACAAAACAAACAAACAAACAAACTAAAAATGTTTATTCATTCTTCTTCTCAGAGAGCGACGTCCAGGATTTGAACCCGCTCTGCAGAGCTCATTTTTGTTACGACATACGTTACCAGACACGCCTCTCAATTAGGTTTGACTAAAAAACACTAGTATAACAGTACAAAAGTCCATAAAAGGGCTATAAAATAATTATAGACGATTAATCAACGGCATTAATTCAAATCTATCTTCTTGTATTCGCAGTTCCATGTCACCACTCGTCTCTTCCTCCCCTTCTCTCCCCTCTCTCACCCGCGCCTCCACAACAAGAGTATCAGCTTTTGTTTCCCATTCCTGTTTTTATTACTCTCTATTTTTTAGCATTTCTTTCTATCTGCAACGATATTTCTGACCTCAATAAATTATTCTGTGACCCTGAATTACCAACTAAAGAAATAAACCCAAGATAACCAATTTGGGCCCTTGGTGTTACTGTTCTACAACAGAAATATGGAAGCTGAAAATAAAGATATAAATAATGGAAGCCTAAAAACAAAAATATGGAACCTAAACACAGGACAGAAATATGGGAACCTAGAAACTGGAGACAGGAAATATGGAAGCCTAAATAAAAGATTATAAATGCGAAGCTAAAAACAAGACAAAAATATGGAAAGCTAAACACAAGGACAGAAATATGGGAAGCCTAAAACAAGACAAGAAAATGGAAGCCTAAAATAAAAATATATAATAGTGGAAGACAAATAATATGAAAAACCTAAACACAGGACAGAGATATGGGAAGCCTAAAAACAAGAACAGAAATATGGAAGCCTAAAACGAGACAGGAAATATGGAAGCTCTAAAAAACAAGAACAAAATGGTTGGAAGCCTAAAAACGAAAACAGAAATATGGAAAGCATAAAAATAGAACAATAATATGGACGCCTAAAAAACAAACATAAAATTTAAGGGTTTCACACATACACAACACATACGCTATCTATAATATATATAATATTATATATAATTATATATATATATATCTTTCGTTATCCGATCATGAACAGACGATACGTCCTAATTAGCGTTATTATTTTTCCACGCACTCACTCTCTCCCCAAACCAAACCAATTATTGATGGACTGAATTCAAGATCAACAGTTTTGTCTAACTGGTCTTCATCCACCTTTTTCAAAGATGATAGCTCATAGCTACCATCTTAGCTGATAATAGGTGTAGCGCTCCACCTCGGACACAAAAACAATCCTCTCTGGTCTAGCCCACTAAAAAAAGGAATGGAATAGACCCCCCTCGCTGTCCGCTGAATACCGACAATAGGCCGCACGCTCTTCATTTACTTATAACTGACTTATAGGGAACATTATAAAGTAAGTAAAGTCGTCGGGTGGCCTAAGTTCGGTATCAGCCCCAGAAGGGAGGGAGTCTATCCCTATTCCCTAGCGCTAGAGCCTAAGAGATTGTTTTTGGTGTCCGAACGTGGAGCGGTCACACCTACAATCACGCCCTCAGTTTACTGCACAGATCTCCGCTGAGTTTGGCGAGGGCCGGTATTGACTGACTTGTGTCCTCCCGTGACGTCTACCGACTGGAAGGGTATGTTGTCACCCATGCTCGGTAACTCGTGCCTGACCAAACTGGTTTGTTTATTTCCCTATCATCAACACGTTAGTTTTGGGCAATCGATTCGTTTTATGCACTTAATTCTTGGAACACTGTTCAGTCCGTATTGTTTGATGAAGAAAGGAGGAAAAGGTGAAGCTTGTTTCGGTAAATTATTTTGCCTTTAAAACTTTTTGAAAAAGCATTTCTTGCCTCTTATAAACAACAATTTGCTTTTAGATCTCACACGGCTAATCTCATGATATATATAATATCTAATATGTTGTGTTTTTGTCTGGTGTGTCTTGTATCTGTTTCCTGTGAGCGTCCAAGGGTGGTCATGTCCATGGGCTTAGCTTCACGCTATTAGGCATGGCCTCCCTTCAATAGTATTTTAACAAAAAATAAAAAAATTAGTTTTTACTTATATCTTTATAACTTGTTACCTACTATTGAATATAAATTTCTTCTATTATTTTTATTCTTCTATTCGGTGTTACCAAACTCAAGATCGCCAGTTTACTAGTTTCACTTTACCAAACGTACCCATCCAAAGTTAATAGCCTGTATCAAAATCTTAAGCTAAATGTGGGTGTTGGCGCTCACCTCACTCGGACGCAAACAATCTCCGTGGTCTAGCACTAGTACAAAAGGGAAACATATAAGACTCCTGCCCTTCCCGCTGCCCCGGGGTCGGGTAAATCACGAGCGTCGATCCCAAGGGCCATCCCCCCAGGCAACACCTGCCCCTCGATTTAAAGGGCAAGGGCTGGATTTATTGCCCTGCGCCGAGGCCCGCCCCTTGGAGAGGGATGCCGGGGGATAGACGCCAATTTTTAACCCGCCACCAATGAGTCTCGCTTGTAGGTGGTTCCGTTAATAGGCCTGTTGCCTACCTAGTACAAGTGGGGTACAAGGTAATAACCCCGCTGTTCTGGTTGATAACTATAATAGAACACTCTCCTATATTTACATACGACTTATTTACGGGGAACACTATGAAATAATTAAATATAAATTTATTGTGTACATGCTCCAGGTGCCCACAAACTCATCAAAGTCTCATGTCTAGTTCACAGAAATAATTGTATTATGTAGGAACATAAACAAAGCATACAGTAATAATATACATGTATGTGTACAGTGCTCAGGTGCACCACAACTCATCAAAGTCTCATGTCTAGTACATAGAATAATGTATAGGTTGTAGGAACATGAATAGCATACAGTAATAATATACATGTTGTGTGTAACAGTGCTCAGGTGCACCAAACTCAATCAAAGTCTTCATGTCTAGTTACAGAATAATGTATTAGTGTCAGGAACATGGAAAGCTCAAGTATAATATACATGGTTTGTTTCACAGTGCTCAGGTGCACCAACTCTCAAAAGTCTCATGTCTAGTATACATCGATAGTATTAGTGTCAGGAACATGAACAGCTAACAGTAATATATACATGTATGTGTACAGTGCTCAGGTGCACCACAACTCATCAAAGTCTCATGTCTATCATAGAATAATGTATTAGTGTCAGGAACAATGAAAGCTACAGTAATCATATACAGGTATTGTGTGTACAGTGCTCAGGTGCACACACTCATTCCACAAAGTCTCATGTTCTAGTACAACAAGAATTATGTATTAGTGTCAGGAACATGGATAGATGTACAGTAATAAATACATGATGCGGCGCGTTTGTGTTCATATTTGTGTGGAGACGGCCCCTTTTAAGAGAAAGTCCTGTGGTTTATGGAATCCTTTTGGTAGCGTATAAGTTTCCCTTATCTTACGTATTGGTATAGGGGTTTTCAGGTGATTTTAATCCTTATGTATGTCATCCCGTCGAATTGTCAACAAGTTAAACTATGAAACCCAGTAAGGGTCCCGGGGGTTAGCGTATTTCGCTATCCCAACCTTTCAGAGTACTGCAGGTTTTGGCCAAGAGTTAGATCACATGATTCTGGCTAAGCTATAAGTAGGAGGGCGGGCAATTACACACACCTTTATATACCTAACCTCAACAAGGTTAAGTGTTGGTGGACTACAGGTAAGTGGGGAAGCCTTTGAAAGATGCCAAGGTTTTGGCAGCCCACAACGGATGTCGGCCAGCTTATTTCCCATGGCTCGGCAATTCTGAGCGTGAAAAATGTTTTCGAGAGTCGTGTAAGCAATGCTTTTTTTTCTGACTTTTGTAGGCATGCCACAATGGTGTTAGAAAACCACACACACACACACAACACACACACACAATATATATTATATATATTATATTATATATATGATATATAATATATATATATATATGGAGGATGTTTGCTTTTGAATATCTAATTTTTGGAAATTATTTTAGTTTTTATAATTAATGAATTTAGGCGGGCATATAATGTTCAATTTAAGGCTAAACAAGTCGAGAATTGCCCGCCCTAAAATTCATTAATTATTTACTAATTCATGTTTCAAAATTAGGTATGACTTCAATTAAGCACATATCTCCAAAAGTTGTGCGGCTTGAAGCCCATTAAAAAAAATAAACACATTTATTTGTTTACTTAACCCTCATATATATAAATATATGTAAAAGTATGTTTTCTCGGTATTACTTTCAATTATATTTCTTTTTAAATAAAAACGGATACAAATACTCATAACCCTATTAAAATCAATGCCATTACGCGAAATATCACCCAAAATCTAAAAGGTCTTATTATTTAACCAAGCTTTACTCCAACCAAATATAACATTATTAAAACCATAAAGTTTGGAACTTAGAGAATTCAGAACGAATACAGAAAGAAAATACGGGAAAAGACCAAAAAAGGAAAAAAGAAACTTCGAAAAAAAAATTAAGAAACAAAAAGGGGGTTGAATTTTACAGGAAGAAGAGCATAACGCGAATATCCATCATACTTTTGCGCCCCCTATCGGTGGTTGTGACATGTCGTACTGGTCGGGAGACGATAAGGGGAACGAATCTCAGCGGGAAGCACTTTCTTCATTGTGGAAACAAGATAATGTTTGTCACTTCCGGTTATGGAAAGCTTATTTTTTTTCATTCTTGAACACGGCATACAAACACACACACACCAACACACACACACACCACACACAGCACATTAATATATATATAATATATATATATGATATATATATAATATATTATTTTAAAATCCAGATGAAAAATATAGTGATATATTTAATATATAATATATATATATAATATATATATTATATATATATATATATATATATATATATATATATTGGTATATAAATAGATTATATTTATATATTGTGCTGTCTATACATATGTAATATATATATATATAATATATATATATATTAATTAATTCACCCACAGACCAACCACACACACCACACCACACCCACACACACACACAACATTTATATATATTATATATATATATATAATATTATATTATATATATTAGTATTCATTATATCCGACTTATTCAGTTACTTCCAGTTTTTCTCGACAGTCTCAAAATTTGACTAGCTTCGTTTTTTGTCTTCTCCATTAAGTCATTCTCTTCTTCAATATATATATATATATATATATATATAATATATAATATATATATTATTATATAGCAATTATATGTACGTTTGAGTTCTTCAATTTTTGTTGAAATCCTATCAAGAAAACACTTATATTATTCACCTATATATTATTATATATATAATAATCATTTATTCATTGTAGTTAGAAACATTTAAGGTGCAATTATTACCATTGGTTCCAAAGCATGTTACCCACCTTTCGTATAGATAACGTGCCAGTTATAATAATAAATATATATATAAATATAATATATTATATATATATATATATATATTAATGTATATATATATGTATATATATATGTCATAGATATTTATGTACATCTATGTGCGTGTGCGGTGTTGCTTGGGTGGTAATCATTGCGTGTATATTGATATCGTACAAAATTATTCTTCGCAAAATCAAGTAAAAATCACCGAAACAATCCGCAGAAATTAATCTTGGAAATACAAAAATTCAGGATGCACGTCTGGATTTGGCTTTGAAATGATAACCAGCCAAACACTAAGTTTCCTAAACGTTTTGAACCTGTTTCATTGTTCAAGAAATTACGTAGCATCCTTATGTTGTTCCCAAATAGCTTTTTCTCCAAGCCGTTTTGTTAGGCTCTAAGTGGTTCAGCCATTAGGTTAGGTTGATTTTCACTTTTTTCAAAAAATATCAAGTTCTCCCAAACAATGAAAAGTTGTGTGTTGGCTTGAATAAATACTGATACCAAAACTGGATAGCTAATTGCCACATTGATTGGGGATATAGCATCAAAGATCGTCTACTAAAATGCACCAAAAAATCCTTGTTTTCGCAAATTTTAGCTTAAAAAAATATAGCAATTTCAATATTTAAAACAGAAAAGGCTGTCATTTTAAACGAAACGACTAAAAAAAATCTAAACTAGAATCCAAAATTAAAATATAAAACCCCTGAGTTTCAAAAGAAGGAAACATTATCCACACTCAACGGCAAGCCTCTTAAGCCACTAGAACAATTCACGTACCTTGGTGGTAATATCTCCT
>CM042180.1:32657695-32670974 GCA_023376005.1 Doryteuthis pealeii
TTCTGTTCTATCTATCTATCTATCTATCTATCTATCTATCTATCTATCTATCTATGTATCTATCTATCTATCTATCTATCTATCTATCTATCTATCTCCTTCTGTTCTTATCTATCTATCTCCTTCTGTTCTTATCTATCTATCTCCTTCTGTTCTTATCTATCTATCTATCTATCTATCTATCTATCTTTTTCTGTTCATATCTATCTATCTATCTATCTATCTATCTATCTCCTGTTCTTATCTATCTATCTAATCTATCTCCTTCTGTTCTTATCTATCTATCTATCTATCTATCTATATATATATATATATATATATATATATATATATATATATTATATATATATATATATATCACTTTCTGTTCCTATCTATCTATCAATCAATCTATCTATCTATCTCCTTCTGTTCTTCTCTCTCTCTCTCTCTCTCTCTCTCTCTCTCTCTCTATATATATATATATATATATATATATATATATATATATATATATATATATATATACCCAGTCATGTCTAGTTTTGTACTCCCGTTGTGCTAGTTTGCTACATTCTCATAGTACATGGTTTACGGTCTCGTCTACATTACCGCATAGTCTACAATTACTATTTTGTTGGGTCTTATCAATTATTATTATTATCATTATTATTATTATCATTATTATTATTATTATTATTATTATTATAGACTTTTTCACATCAGCATTACCTGATGGTCTTTCATTATTTTGTCATTAATATCATTATTTTATTATATTATTATTGTCATCCTTATTTATCATTATCAACATTATTTTGTCATTATCATCATCATTATCATTATTATCATTATTGTCATCATCATTATTATCATTACTAGCAAATATATGCACCCTCCGGGTGCAAGTATTTAAGTTTTGATATAATAAAATATCATATTAAATTAGAAAGGCTAATGAAAATGAATAAGAGCACAGATAAAAAGATTTGAAACAGAGGGGGTATGATTGAAAAATAGAACAACTTTGAAACTAACTCTTCCATCATTTTCCATTACTCCCGTCTTTCATTGGTAAATTTTCCTAATTTAACTATTTAGTTAAAATAGGAAGTAAGAATAAAGTTACAGATATTTCTTCTTGTTAATGGATTTCTTTTAAGATTTATCTTCGATATTTTTGCTTATATTCATTAACATAAAACCAAACAATTAGAAATCAATAATACTAAGCACATATTTATTAAAATCACATTTTTAATATCAGTATGCAAATTAGCCTTCCCGTCAGATATGGTCAACAGTCTTAATAATGTAAAACAATTTTATTTATAATTATGGTTTGAATAAAAATAAAATCATGGAGAATGTGACGTAAATAACTAAGGGAATTGTGACTTGAGTAGTGATATAGTTTCGGTTACAGACAGACAAACACACAATCTCCATTATAATAAGATTATCGTCATTATTATTATTATCATCATCATCATCGTCATTATTATTATTCTTATTATTTAATTCTAAATTTTTCCTAGATGCTTCAAACAATCAGTTTCACTTCCGGTATAGATCTGATAAGAGAACCCATTTCCGGTAACCTATATTTTTTAGAATCGACTTGGCAGAAACTGCGATACGAAAGATGGATTTGAAATTAACGGCTTCTTCATATTTTTTTAAAAAATTCTCCCCCCACTTAAAAAAAAGCCCTTTAATTCGCTTTTAACACATTAGACAAATGCTGTACTGAAAGTAATGCTCATCTAGCATTTTATCCCCAAAATTGTCAGTCGAAACGTGATATGCTTTTACAAGACCAGGTAGGGTAATTCTTACTGCACAACTGACATGGTTTCTGTATTCTTTGGTTGGTTGGCTGGTTGGTTGGTTTTTAAGGTATGTCAACCCTTGTTGGGTTATTTTATGTCATAACATTGAATAAATACACTCAAAATTTGAACATGCAACATTAGACAGTCCTCATTGTTTTTTAAAACAAGTTTTAATAAATACATGACTGGTATTATATATCTATATATAGTTTGTTTTATTTCAATATATATATATATATATATATTATAATCAATAGTCCGAATAACGCAGATAATACTAATCATCAAACCTTATCTCAAACATTCAGAGAAATAAATTGATCTAGTCAAAGAACTGAAACAAAACAAACAAAAAACAAAACAAAACAACAAAAGCCGTGGAACATAGGGTTAGGTGACACTTATTGTAGTTTGTACCACTGGAACGATGCCCAAGGGTTTGGAAAAAAAACTGGAGGAATTGGACAAGACAACAGCATTGTTAGGATTGGCTCGAATACTCAGAAGAGTCCTGGAAACATGAAGAGGCTTGGTGTCACTCGGATTCCATAAAAAACTCCAGCTAACGCTATATGTATACATATCCCCCCCTCATCCGCACGAGCAGGATGTGACACGAGGTCAATTTATTAAGAGTTTAACTGATTTGAATTCAGAGTTTTCCTTTCTTATATTAGTTGCCAAACCAAGATTGAAGAGCAGTCTGCCCTACTATTTACTCAAAGCTGGAGGGAGATTAGTTGGATTCATAACATTCCCAATCGTATTAACAGTGTGAAATGTAAACAGTCTCGTCCAGGTCGACGAGTCCTTTTCCTACGACTCTAACCATTACACCACGCAACCCCGTCTCTCTCTCTCTCTCTCTCTCTCTCTCTCTCTTTATGTCTCTGTCTGTCTGTATGTCTCTCTCTCGCTCTCTCTCACACACACACACTCTCTCTCTCTCTCTCTCACACACACACACTCTCTCTCTCTCTCTCTCTATATATATATATATATATATATATAGGGTCGGTTTAACTCAATCGGTAGCGTGTCCGACTAGGAGCCACAAGGTTACGGGTTCGATACCGACCCTCGCCAACTCAGCGTATGAGTAGCATAGTGAGTTATGCGGTAAAGTGAGGAGCTGATGGTAGGTGTGACGCTCGGTTTCAGACGCCAAAACAATCTCCTTGGTCTCGCAGTAGTGAAAATGGGATAGACTACCTCGCTGTCTGACTGATACCGACTTTAGGCCACCCGAAGACTTAATATATATATATATATATATATATATATATATATATATATATGGGAGTAAATATGGAAAAAAATTCCGACAATATTAAGAAATTTGAAAAAACAAATGTTCCCAAAGTAGGATGAATTTAATTATCGATGTTTAAACATTTCAGTTTCTTTAAACCTTCATCAGGATGTATCTTGGGGTGAAGAAATTGATGGATATTTTATAGATGACAGGAGATGAAAAACGTTTATAAAACAAAAACAAAAAAGATTTTATAAACATTTTCATCTCCTGTCATCTATAAAACATCCGTCATTTTCTTCACCCCAAAATAAATCCTGATGAAGGTTTAAAGAAACCGAAATGGTTAAACATCGATAATTAAATTCATCCTATTTTCGGAATATTTGTTTTTTCAAATTTCTTAATATTATATATATATATATATATATATATATATATGTAAATGGACTCTCCCGTAGATTTTCGACGTATGAGGGTTAATACACACAATGAACTCCCACACAGGGATTTGTTTATAGTGGTGAAGGCTTGTGTTGGACCATCCACACTTTTTGGCACAGTCGATAGGAAAGAATTGGTGCATCAAGGGTTGCCACAAACCCAATCAACGACCGACCTCAGGAATTTTGAATTCAGAGTTATCCCTCTCCTAGACTGGTTACCTACCCAAGGCTGAAGAGCCCAGTCTGCTCTACTATTTAACCCATAGCTGGAGAGAGAATATATGGATTCATACCTTTCCCAAGGGTATTAGCGCTATGTCAAATGCCAACAGCTTCGTCTAGGAATTGAACTCGAATCGACGAGTCCATATATATATATATATATATATATGGAGGCGCGTGGTCTAGTGGTATATATATATATATATATATATATATATATATATATATAGAGAGAGAGAGAGAGAGAGATAGATAGAGATAGAGAGAGAGAGAGAGAGAGAGAGAGAGAGAGAGAGAGAGAGAGAGAAAGAGAGAGAGGCAGAAAGACATGGTAACAATCTGAGATAGATGTATAGATGCATGTTTTACACTGACATCAACATTCTAAAAAGCCATAGAAATGTATCTTCTAAAGTGTAAATTGATGAAAGTAATGTGCTCAGATGGGTGAAAAAGTTTCAAGATAGCGAAACTGTGTTGAAGATACGTGCTTCGTTGTAGGCCATCGATAACTGCCAACAGTTTTACTAATGCGCCCCTGACAAGTGGATTCCTATGAGGCGGGAAAATGCATCGCCGCAAAAGTCAGCGGCCATTTTGAATAGTACAAGGGTATGTCAATAAGTAATGCCATTTTGTTTTGGAAAGGTATAATTACCAACACAGGAACATGTATTATACATCAAAATGAAGCTGGTCCTCCGTGGATCCCATCCCTACTTCTCCACATAGGTGAGTTAAAAAGTAATGCCATTTTGTTTAGGACAGGTATAATTACCAACACAGGAACGTGTATCATACATCAAAATGAAGCTGGTCCACTGTGAGTCACATCCCTACTTCTCCACATAGGTAAGTAAAAAAGTAATGCCATTTTGTTTAGGACAGTTATAATTACCAACACAGGAACATGTATAACATCAAAATGAAGCTGGTCCACTGCGGATCACATCCCTACTTCTCCACATAGGTGAAAAAAAAGTAATGCCATTTTGTTTAGGACAGGTATAATTACCAACACAGGAACATGTATCATACATCAAAATGAAACTGGTCCACTGTGAATCACATTCCTACTTCTCCACATAGGTGAGTAAAAAAGTAATGCCATTTTGTTTAGGACAGGTATAATTACCAACACATGAACATGTATCATATCTCAAAATGAAGCTGGTCCTCCGTGGATCACATCCCTACTTCTCCACATAGGTGAGTCAAAATGTAATGTAATTTTTTTAGAACAGGTATAATTACCAACACAGGAACATGTATCATATTCAAAATGAAGCTAGTCCTCCATGGATCCCATCCATACTTCTCCACATAGGTGAGTTAAAATGTAATGCCATTTTTTTAGTTTCTGTGAATAAGTAGGGATGTTATCCACAAAGGAACATCTTCATTTTGATGTATGATACATGTTCCTGTGATGGTAATTATACCTGACCTAAACAAAATGGCAGTACTTTTCGACTCACCTATGTGGAGAAGTTTGGATGTGATCCACAGAGAACCAGCTTCATTTTAATGTATGATATATATTCGTTAATTTTAGATATCTTTTTTCTCGATATTTCTATTTTAATTCAAAACAAATGTCACACCTTCAAACCGGTAAAAATATATTTTAATGGGACTTGTCGATAAAAAATCGGTGGCGGGTGTAAAATATCGCTTACTTATCACATTAAATTGTCGATCAAAACGCCTTTAAACCTCTAGACGCTTCATAATTAACAGGGGACACTTTTTCTGTAGGTGCTGCCTAGCGTATTTTAGGGCAGGAGGCCGGGACGACAGCATCCGAAAATTACCCAGTATTCTTCCAGAGGTTAATAGTGACCACTTTATCGATTGCTAGTCTGGTAGCAGAACCCACAACTCAAGAAACCCAAAGAAGACCAAACTTTATAAACTAAGGAATATTGTCTGCTAAGACAATCGCACCAATTCTAGTCACTTAGACCCATATTTAGGCTAGACGGGCGGTCGGAGAGGCTGCCTCCGACCAATCTGCTGGTCACGTTAATCCACATGTCTATATGATTGCACCAAACCTATTGCCCTTATGGCAACCCTCAACCCTTTTTATCATATATGTGCTATAGGTACCAGGTTATTATCCTCGTACCCCACTTGTACTAGGTCAGGCACAAGGCCCTATTAACGTGGGACCACCTCCAAGCCGAGACTCATTGGTGGCGGGTTTAAAAATTGCGTCTATCGCCTCGGCATTCCCACTCAAGGGGGCGCCTCAGGCACTGGGCAATAAACCCAGCCATGCCCTTTAAATCGAGGGGGCAGGTGTTGCCTGGGGGGATGGCCCTCCTGGGATCGACACTCGTGATTTTACCCGTGGTTAAAGAACCAGAAGGTACCAGATAAGATAAGAATCTGAAAATTACATCAGAAGATTTTTATAAGTTTTTATGCAGGAGTGTTTTTAGTAAATGAAAGTAATGCCATACAGAATTCTGCTAAAAATATCAATAAAGAAACAGACCTTGTTGTAAAAAAAAACGGACTCTTTTACTTATTTTTCAAGATAACGGCGAGTACTTTTTTTACCTAATCGGATAATTTGATCTTTGAATTAACTGTTTTTCTTTGTAACAACTCTTTATGATCGTTATTTTTTTTTTAAATTTAAAAAAAATTTAAAATTATTTACGTTTCTTTCTTCAATATGGTCTAAACTCCTCATGTGACGTATTTTGGTGGTACCTGATGTGTTAGAAGAAACAAATAAAAAACGAAGAGAATTTAAATGAAATAGATGAACAGCCTCGTACTACTTATACGTTCCCCTGTGTAATTCTCTCTGGCATGAAAATTCTGCTAGAAAGTAGATCCCTTATTTTACGCAAAGATAATGTTGCCAGTATCTTTATCTGAGAGAACTTTATTGGCGCCTCGATCTATCATCGTTCGGGGGCACCTATTTGTCTTGAATGATTTCGTTGAATCAGGTAAACAGAGGCTGTCATAATTTGATTTATACTATTCCTAATTTCATGGAGAGGATACTACGGTGGAGAGCCCTGTTGCTGGAGCTCAGAGTACACTGACTGTCTCAGCTTGGTTGGTTGGTTGGTTGGTTGGTTGGTTTTAAGACTGCCACTTCCTAGCGCTACCCTTGGGTTATTTTATGTCAAAGACAATTTTAATATTATTTGCGTTATTCTGACTCTTGTCCTCAACTTCATTGTTATCTGTGCAACGTTTCAGTCGATATGCCTTCCGGCCTTCTTCAGGTATTTCTTGTCGGACGCAGGAACCTTCTCAGATTCGGGAACCTTCTTTTCGAACTCGGGAACCTTCTTGTCATAATCGGGAGCCATAATGGAACTTTAAACCCGAGTCCGAAAAAAGGTTCCCGAGTCCGACAAAAAATATTATAAGGTTATAATAATACCTGCTAACCCTAACCCTATTTCAGAATTTTTTAATATTTTAAAATTAAATAGATCTCTGATTCATGTAAATTATGGATACATTCTTTTTTAATTATTTTCAATTACTATATACAGTTTATGAATGAATTGCATTTCTTGAAATTGAATATATGTGAAAAATAATTAGTTTCAATAAATTGCCTGCTACTTATATCTATAAATATACTCTTACTGGGATAGGACACATTCAAACCGGGTAGGCCACATACTATAACAGAATCAAAAAGGTAAGCCACATACTATAACGGCACCTATTTTGTCATATTTTGATCAGAGGCATACGAAAGGGATGCCAGGGACGATGACCGATGAGTCATGCGAATCCGTGCTACCAGCGCGACTTGTATTGGATCCTTTCCCTCTAATGAGGACGATGGCGTAGTGTCCAGAAAAAAATACAAATTTATCTGCGCAAGTGACTCTGCAGGCCAATTCTTGAGTGATAGTCTTTGGTGCGCTGAATGCACACAAACTGTGATGCTTTCTGTGGCTGCTGGCTTTTCTCTCTCTTTCTGGCTCTCTTTTCCGTCGAGGCTACTCTCCTCTTTGCCTCACCCCTCTCTGTGCCTTCCTTAACGTTGAGGCACCAGGCCACTCTATTTTTTTGTATCTACCTTCCATTGTAGGGATTATCTTCCCGTTGAGTTGTCTGCCCGTTTAGTTTGCTGGTGCCCGCTAGGGGGGCTATAGTATTTAAGCGCTGGGTTCAAACCCTTCTACCTCTTTTCCTGTTACTACGAGACACATGGGTTAGTTAAGGTCTAACCCTTCTCGTTGGGGCTTCACCCTCCTTACATTACTGTAAGTGAATTAACACAGCATGAACTATCCCTAGTCTCATGTCTGTGGCTTTTATATGTTATCTTGTACCATTCATGAATGTGTATCTATCTTTTTACCTATGTACTTTGTATTTATCTGTCTACATGTAACTTTGTTTTACCTATGTACTTTGTATCTCGTCATATCCATGTGCTGTACTATATTAAATGTTTTGTCTGTTAACCTTCGTCGGAGTCATGTATCCAATATGTATGAC
Organism: Doryteuthis pealeii; assembly: GCA_023376005.1. NCBI lineage: Eukaryota > Metazoa > Mollusca > Cephalopoda > Myopsida > Loliginidae > Doryteuthis > Doryteuthis pealeii. The sequence continues at coordinate 32,665,927 of CM042180.1, forward strand.
TTTGAACCTTTCTTACACAATGAAATATATGTAAATTTCACAGGAAAAATTGGTGGTACCCAATTTTTTTCGTCATTCAACGTGTGATAGCACGTACGATACCCTGCCCTCATCAGCTGCTAGGAGTGATAACACAGTTCGGTAGCTACGGCAGGACTGTCAATATGGCATATTCTCATAATTCTCTTAGTTTTAATGTAATGAAATATATAAAATATATGTAAATTTCACAGGAAAAATTGGTTGTACCTACAGTAATAACAAAAGGTTTTACATGATTTGCTATTTTTGTTATATTTTGGTAACAGGGATGCCAGAATGGCGATGACCGAGGAATCTGTGCTATCAGCGCGACTTGATGATGATGATGATGATGATGATGATGAGGATGATGATGAGGATGATGATGATGAGGATGATGATGGTGAATAATGTCGATCGTTGACGTATTGTCGGTCTTGCAGACTGACAACAATCTGCATCCGAATTCCAGCCATTTTGCTGAGGTTTCAGCTCTTTTTACCTAACGGCATTAGACGTAAAAAAAAAAAAGCTAAAAAGAAAATAAATAAATAAAAAGCAATCTTTTTCTAAATTCTTCTCATTCTTTTTTTTTTTTTTTCCTTCTTCCAAATGTGTTTTCTCTTATGTCTTTACAGTCGCCGCTCTCCCCAGTTCAGTTATCTCGTCTCGGTTATTTCCTATAAATCTAACATAAACAAAGGGGAACCACTCTTGACTGATAAATTATTTATTTCTTTTCCCATTAAACTAACCCTAGCCCTAACCCTAAACCCTAACCCTGTCTTCTTTTCTCCTAGTTGATCAATAAATAAGTAAAAAAGTAAAGTCGTTGGGGCGGTATGAGCCATACAGCGATGGAGCATATCCCCTTTTCACTAGCGCTAGACCAAGAAGATTATTTTAGCGTCTGAGATGGAGCGCCACACCTACCACCAGCTCCTGACTTTACCGCACAGATCCCTGTGCTACTCATACGCTAAGTTGGCGAGGACCGGTATCGAACTAGGAACCTTGTGGTTTCTAGCCGAACGCTCTACCGAATGAGCTAACCTTCTGATCAATAAATAATTTATCAGTCAAGAGTAGTTCCCCTTTGTTTGTGTTTGACTTATCAGAAATAACCCTCGTCTCTTATTCTTTATTATACACCACCCTTCCTGCAATGTTCAAATAACAATAGATCAGGCCAACCCCTCCCCAAATCCACCTTCATTTCCACTTGCAAAACATCAATATAATAATATTAGAGATCAATAACACCAAGTAATTGTTTGTTAAAACCAGTATGCAAATTAACCCCATCATATATTATGTAAACCTTTATTTCTTATTAATATAAAACTGCATGATTGAGACCATACCATATTTGTATTATGTAGACTAGCAAGAATATTCACACTTCGGGCATAAGAATTTAAGTTTTCATGTATTGGATCCTTTCCCTCTACTAAGGACGATGGCGTAATGTCCAGAAAAAATACAAATTCATTTGCATCTGCGCAATTGACTCTGCGGGTCAATTCTTGAGTGATAGTCTTTGGTGCGCTGAATGCACACAAACTGTAATGATTTCTGTGGCTGTTGGCTTTTCTCTCTCTTTCTGGCTCTCTTTGCTGTCGAGGCTACTCTCCTCTCTGCCTCACCCCTCTCCGTGTCTTGCTTAACGTTGAGGCGCCAGGCCGCTCTATTTTTTTGTATCTACCTTCCACGTGTTTGTGTCAATATGGCATATGCTAGGCATACCCAATTTTGTCGGCTGCTAGGTTTTTAAAAACAAATTAAAATTAATTAAATCTATCATTTAAGATCAAACTTTTGTCTAAAATGATAAGTAGTAACATAATGACCATCATTAAAAAAAGAAAAATATCATTACACATGCAGTTTATTTTTAATAGATTTTAAACGCTTTGTTTTGGTCAATTTCGACGCGATCCGCCATTTTGTCTCTTTTTCAATGGTTTTAGGCGCTTGTTTACAATTTTAATGTAACATTCGTGATTGCAAAAAAAAAATTACCAAAAATCTCTTAATTATCCGATTTTAATGAAATTTTCAGTATTGATTTATCAATTAATGAATTTTATAATGCATCAGTTATTTTATTTCAAAACTTTAATTTAGTATTAATGCAATGAAAACTTTCAAAACTTTAATTTAGTTTAATGTAATGAAAACTTTCAAACTTTAATTTAGTTTTAATGTAATGAAACTTTTCAAAACTTTAATTTAGTTTAATGTAATGAAAACTTTCAAAACTTTAATTTAGTTTTAATGTAATGAAACTTTCAAAACTTTAATTTAGTATTAATGTAATGAAACTTTCAAAAACTTTAATTTAGTATTAATGTAATGAAACTTTCAAAACATGAAACTTTCAAATTTAGTTTTAATGTAATGAAAACTTTCAAAACTTTAATTTAGTATTAATGTAATGAAAACTTTCAAAACTTTAATTTAGTATTAATGTAATGAAAACTTTCAAAACTTTAATTTAGTTTTAATGTAATGAAAACTTTCAAAACTTTAATTTAGTTTTAATGTAATGAAAACTTTCAAAACTTTAATTTAGTTAATGTAATGAAAACTTTCAAACTTTAATTTAGTATTATGTAATGAAAACTTTCAAAACTTTAATTTTTTAATGTAATGAAACTTTCAAAACTTTAATTTAGTTTAATGTAATGAAAACTTTCAAAACTTTAATTTAGTTTTAATGTAATGAAAACTTTCAAAACTTTAATTTAGTATTAATGTAATGAAACTTTCAAACTTTAATTTTTAATGTAATGAAAACTTTCAAAACTTTAATTTAGTTTTAATGTAATGAAAACTTTCAAAACTTTAATTTAGTTTTAATGTAATGAAAACTTTCAAAACTTTAATTTAGTTTTAATGTAATGAAACTTTCAAAACTTTAATTTAGTATTAATGTAATGAAAACTTTCAAAACTTTAATTTAGTATTAATGTAATGAAAACTTCAAAACTTTAATTTAGTTTTAATGTAATGAAAACTTTCAAAACTTTAATTTAGTTTAATGTAATGAAAACTTTCAAACTTTAATTTAGTATTAATGTAATGAAAACTTTCAAAACTTTAATTTGTTTTAATGTAATGAAAACTTTCAAAACTTAAGTTATTTAGTATTAATGTAATGAAAACTTTCAAAACTTTAATTTAGTATTAATGTAATGAAAACTTTCAAAACTTTAATTTAGTTATGTAATGAAAACTTTCAAAACTTTATTAGTTTAATGTAATGAAAACTTTCAAACTTTAATTTAGTATAATGTAATGAAAACTTTCAAAATTTAATTTAATAATGTAATGAAAACTTTCAAAACTTTAATTAGTTAATGTAATGAAAACTTTCAAAACTTTAATTTAGTTTTAATGTAATGAAACTTTTCAAAACTTTAATTTAGTTTAATGTAATGAAAACTTTCAAAACTTTAATTTAGTAATGTAATGAAAACTTTCAAAACTTTAATTTATTAATTAATGAAAACTTCAAAACTTTAATTAGTTTTTATGTAATGAAAACTTTCAAAACTTTAATTTAGTATTAATGTAATGAAAACTTTCAAACTTTAATTTAGTATTTAATGTAATGAAACTTTCAAAACTTTAATTTAGTATTAATGTAATGAAACTTTCAAAATTTAAATTTAGTTTAATGTAATGAAAACTTTCAAAACTTTAATTTAATTAATGTATGGAAACTTTCAATTTAATTTAGTATTAATGTAATGAAAACTTTCAAAACTTTAATTTAGTTTTAATGTATGAAAACTTTCAAAAACTTTAATTTAATTATTTAATGTAATGAAAACTTTCAAAACTTTAATTTAGTATTAATGTAATGAAAACTTTCAAAACTTTAATTTAGTTAATGTAAGGAAAACTTTTTAATTTAGTTTAAATGTAATGAAACTTCAAAACTTTAATTTAGTTTTAATGTAATGAAAACTTTCAACAACTTTAGTATTAATGTAATGGAAAACTTTCAAAATTAGTTTAATGTATGAAACTTTCAAAACTTTAATTTAGTTTAATGTAATGAAACTTTCAAAACAAAATTTAGTATTAATGTAATGAAAACTTTCAAAACTTTAACTTTATTTTAATGTAATGAAAACTTTCAAAACTTTTATTTAGTTTAATGTAATGAAAACTTTCAAAACTTTAATTTAGTTTTAATGTAATGAAAACTTTCAAAACTTTAATTTAGTTTTAATGTAATGAAATATATGTAAATTTCACAGGAAAAATTGGTGATACCCATAGTAATAACAAAAGGTTTTACATGATTTGCTATTTTTGTTATATTTTGGTAATGGGGATGTCAGGATGGCGATGACCGAGGAATCCGTGCTATCAGCGCGACTTGATGATGATGATGATGATGATGATGCTGCTGCTGATGATGATGATGAATAATGTCGATCGTTGACGTATTGTCGGTCTAGCAGACTGAGAAATATCTGCATCCGAATTCCAACCATTTTGCTGAGGTTTCAGCTCTTTTTTACCTAACGGCATTAGATGTCAGGTTAGCTAAAGAGAATATAAACAAATAAAAAGGAATCTTCTCATTCTTTTTTTTTTTTTCCTTTTTCCAAATGGTTTTCTTGTCTTTATTATAGTCGCTCTTCTCTCCAGTTCAGTTATTGCATCTTCTAACTCTTTAGTCTGCACCACCCTTCCTGCTATATTCAAATAACAATAGATCAAGCCAACACACCTCCCTTCATCCACCATCGTTTCCACTTGCAAAACTTCAAGCAACGCCGTGACGTCAACAGTGACGTATTCATCCTTGGTCTTTGGTTTGTTTTAGCATTTTGTTGTTGTTCGTGTAACGACTAATGTAAAGCGTGTCTTTAGCGTTGCATATCCAATACTCAGAATGCTCTCAAAGACAGCAAGAATGTGTTCGACCTAACTACCTGGCTGAGAGACAACGACGATGCAAAGAATGTCGAAGGGGTCGAACCGAGACGCAGCGTCTGCATCTCGCC
>CM042180.1:32671074-32676074 GCA_023376005.1 Doryteuthis pealeii
AATGCAATGTGTATGTTATATATACAACAAGAAACTAGTTTCAGTGTAAACGTTAAAGCTAATTTGCATATTGATATTAAAAAAACTGATTTTAATAAAAATGTGCTTGGTATTATTGATTTCTAATTGTTTGGTTTTATCTTAATGAATATGAGTAAAAATCTCTTCAATAAATCCTTTAAAAAAATCATTAACAAGAAGAAATAATTGTAATTTTATTCTTACTTCCTATTTTAACTAAACAGTTAAATTAGGAAAATTTAGCATTGAAAAACGAAAGTGATGAAAGAGTAAGTTTCAGTTGTTCTATTTTCCGATTATACCCCCTCCGTTTCAAATCTTTTTATCTGAATTCTTCTTCAGTTTCATTAGCCTTTCTGATTTAATCTAATATTTTATTACATTTTAACTTAAATACTTGCACCCGGAGGGTGCATATATTTGCTAGTTCTAATAATAATAATAATAATAATAATAATAATAATAATGGATAAGGTGATCTGTTTTTATTTCAAAGTCACAGAGAATTTTATGTGTTTCGTTCCCAAGAACAGATTCTGGTTTATGCATATACCATTTTGTTGTATGGTCAAAATTACATTTTTTGCATAATTCCCAGTGGATCACCTTCCCAACCCAGTCGTGTCTAGTTTTGTATTCTCGTTGTGCTAGTTTGTTACATTCGCAGAGTATATGGTTTACAGTCTCATCTCTATTACACAAAGTCTACATTTACTATTTTGTTGGGGTGTATCAATTTTCGCTTTATATAGTTTGTCCTTATGGCACTATTTTGTGCAGCAATTATTAATGATTCTGTTTCTCTTTTGATGTTTCCTTTTCTTACCATATCCAAGTCATTCCATGTGCAACTCTTCGATTTGTCGTTTGAAGAGTCCATATAATTGTTTTTCTTCCCACTTTTGTTTTCTAGTCTTTGTTGTTTTTCTCTTTTGTCCATCTGTCACTTCTACTATTGTTGGCGCCCATAAGTAAATTTGTCTTTGCTCTTTCTTGTGTAATCCTCAAGTTGTTGGATAGTGGTTTCTACGCAAGTCCTCTATGTTGGCAAGACCTCTTCCCACTTCCTTTCTTGACACATATAATCTATCTCTATCGTCTCTTGGGTGGAGAGCCTTGTGCATGGTCATTAACTTTCTCGTTCTTTTGTCGATCTGTCTGAGTTCTTCTTTTGTCCATTTTAAGAATGGTCCTGAGTATCTTATAATGGGGACGGCCCAGGTATTGATTCCTTTGATCAGATTTCTGCTGTTAAGTTTGGTTTCTAGAAGTTTTCTAGTTCTCCTGAGATATTCTTTTTTAACTTTTCCTTTAATTTCTGTTTGCTTAATATTGTCCGCTTATAAAATTTCTTCTTCTTCTTCTTCTTCTTCTTCTTCTTCTTCTTCTTCTTCTTCTTCTTCTTCTTCTTCTTCTTCTTCTTCTTCTTCTTCTTATTATTATTATTATTATTATTATTATTATTATTATTATTATTATTATTATTATTTCATCCCTTGCGTGAGTTATTCAAACCAGTCTCAGCTGATGGTCTTTCAGTGGAGAATGATTGAAAACCAATCTCTTCAGGTCCCCATGACTCTCCTGAGTATTTCAGTTGATTTAAAATATGCTGTTGTCAGGATGATCTCAATTCTTAATTCTAATTTTCAGTTCCTCTAGTTTTTTGTCTAAGCTTTTGGGGACCGTTCCAAGTGCCCCAACCACTATTGGTATCTCGTTCACCCACAAAGTCCACAGTTTTTTTTTTTTTTGTTTGTTTTTTCAATTCTCTGGCAAGGTTCACGTATTTGTCTATCTTTTCATTTTCTTTCATCTTCACCCTGTGATCTGCTGAATCTACCAGTTGACAAGTTTTCTTTTCTTTTTCTTTTTTTTTCTTTTCTTGTTAATCAATACTAGGTCTAGTCTTCTGGCTGGGAGAAGGTAATCCGTCTTCATCTCGGAGTCCCAGAGAATTGTATGTGTTTCATTCGAAAGAAAGAAAGAAAGAAAGAAAGAAAGAAGCAAACAAAAAAGAAAGAAGGAAAGAAAAAGAGAGCAGGAAGAAATAAAGAAAAAAAGAAAGAAAGAAAGAAAGAAAGGAATCACTGAAAAAACCTGTAAGCAAGCAAGAATCAAATAAACAAACGAACAAAAAATAAAGGAAGAAAAAATGGAGTGAAAGAAAGAAAGAAGGAAAGAGGAAAGTAAGAATGAAGAGAAAGAGGCTTTGAATGAGAAAGGAATTATTGAAGAAGAAAAGTAAGCAAGCAAACAAGAAAGAAAGAAAGAAATGTACAAAAGAGAAAGAAAGAAGAAATAAATAAAGAGGTTTTGTATTAAGAAATAATTTATTGAAGAAGACAAGAAAGGAATAAAAAGAAGAATGGAAAGAGGTTATGAAGTAAGAAAGGAATTACTGAAGAAACAAGCAAGCAAGCAAGAAAGAAAGAATGAATGAATGAAAGGAAAAAGAAAGGAAGAAAGGATGGAAGGAAAAAGAAAGGAAGGAAGAAATAAATAAATAAAGAAAGGACGAAAGAAAATAAGAAAGAAAGAAAATAAGAAAGAAAGAAAGGAAGGAAGGAGGAAAGAACGAAAGGAAGAACGAAAGAACGAAAGAAAGAAAGAATGAATGAATGAATGAATGGAAAAAGAAAGGGAGAAAGGATGGAAGAAAGGATGGAGGGGAAGATGTGAAATAAGGAATGATTTTCTGAAGAAACAAACAAACAAACAAGCAAGCAAAAAAAAAAAAAATGAAGGAAAGAAAAATAATGAATAAAATGAATAAAGAAATAAATAATTTAAAGGGAGATGTGTTGAAGTGAGAAAATAGTTACTGAAAAAAAGCAAGCAACCAAGAAACAAACAAACAAAAATAAAGGAAGGAAGGTAGAAAAAAAGATGGCAAGAAGAAAGTAAGAATGAATTGAAAGAGTTTTTGAATTAAGAAAGGAATTAATGAAGCAAGAAAGAAAGAAAGAAAGGAAGGAAGGAAAGAAAGAAAGAAAGGACGAAAGAAAGAAAATAAGAAAGAAAGAAAATCAGAAAGAAAGAAAATAAGAAAGGGAGAAAGAAAGAAAAAAAAGAAAGAAAGAAAGAAAGAAAGGAGGAAAGAACGAAAGGAAGAACGAAAGAACGAAAGAAATAAAGAACGAAGGAAAGAAAGAAAAAATTGAAAGAGGTTGTTAAGTAAAAAGGAATTACTGGAGAAAACAAGCAAGCAAGAAAGAAAGACAGAAAGGAAGGAAAAAAGAAAGGAAGGACGAAAGAAAGAAAGAAATAAAGAACGAAAGAAAGAAAATAAGAAAGAAAGAAAATAAGAAAGGGAGGAATAAAGAAAATAAGAAAGAAAGAAAGAAAGGAAGGAGGAAATAACGAAAGGAAGAACGAAAGAAATAAAGAACGAAAGAACGAAAGAAATAAAGAACGAAGGAAAGAAAGAAAAAATTGAAAGAGGTTGTTAAGTAAAAAGGAATTACTGAAGAAAACAATCAAGAAAGAAAGAAAGAAAGAAAGAAAGAAAGGAAGGAAGGAAGGAAAAAGAAAGAAAGGACGACAGAAAGAAAGAAATAAAGAACGAAAGAAAGAAAGAAAAGAATTGAAAGATGTTAAGTATAAAGGAATTACGGAAGAAAAAAAACAAGAAAGAAAGAACGAAAAAAATGAAAGAAAGAAATTAGCAAACAAAAAGGGAATTACTGACGCAAGCAAGCAAGATAAAAAGAAAGAAAGAACGAACGAAAGAAAGAAAGAACGAAAGAAAGAAAGAAGGAAAGAAAAACCACAGAAAGAAAATAAGTGAGGAAAAAGACGAGAAAGACAAAGTAATCAGAAAGGGAGAAGAGAAGAACAAAAAGAAGAGAGAAAGACAGAAAGACAGAAAAACGAAGCCAACACTTTTCTTCATTAAAACAAGCTTCTTTCTTTTCTATAATAAAAAAAGACTGCATTTCATTTTATTTATCTATCTATATATTTACTTTTTTTTATTTTATCTACAGCAGCAATAAAATCGTAACTCTTACGTTTTAAAGCTTCCGTGTGTGTGGGGGAGTGGTTGAAAAAAAATCTGGCATGAGGCAGACTGCGAACAGAAGATAAGGAAGAGGGGGTATATGTAAAAAGAGGAATGTGAAGAGGCTGCTCGTTTTAAAGAAGTCTACTTCCGGATTTCGTTTCATCTCAAGCGGCAATGAAGCCGGTCCCAATTTAACGATCAAAAGATAGCATTGACCCCCGGTGACGAGCAGGGTCATTCAAGCAATTCTAACTCTCCTTTCTTCCTAGTGGAGAGCAATTGGACCTCTCTAACACCAACTAAATCTTCTGAGCGGCTAATATTCTGGATAAGGAGTTTCTAAGGATACACTTGCTCGTCCTTTTGTTCATATATATATATATATATATATATATATATATATATATATATATATATATATATATATATATATATAAGTTTGGTTGAACTATACAGACAATTCTTGTCGGACAAGTTTTTGGTTGAACCTTTCTAATTTTCGAGCCATCTTTTTGGTGTTGGGTGTAACTGGTGTAGCAGTCCTCCAAAGGTTTCAAAACGAGCGCTTTCGGCAATACAGTTTGCCATCATCAGGTAGGAAACGATTAATAATCTTGATTTAACTCTCTTTACTAGCAGGACCTGTGGATATACCACAGTATGATAATTATTACAACCTTTGATATGTTGTGAAATAGTTCAATATGTAAAATGTATAATAATCTTGATTTAACTCTCTTTCCTAGTAGGACCTGTGGAATTACCACAGTATGATAATTATTACAACCTTTGATATATTGTGAACTAGTTCAATATGTAAAATGTATAATAATCTTGATTTAACTCTCTTTCCTAGTAGGACCTGTGGATATACCACAGAATGATAATTATTACAACCTTTGATATATTGTGAAATAGTTCAATATGTAAAATGTATAATAATCTTGATTTAACTCTTTCCTAGTAGGACCTG
>CM042180.1:32681074-32703574 GCA_023376005.1 Doryteuthis pealeii
TTAGCTATGAATATGATATGAAATATTTTAATTTTAACAGCATTGTGTGTTTTCATATCCATTTATATATATATATATATATATATATATATATATATATATATATATATATATATATATTTTGTTCTCAGAAAAAAATTTAAAGAATTAAAAAAAATTTTCTGAGAACAAAATACATTTTGCGGACCTTCCTTTGTTTTAAATAAAATATTGAATTTTCTCCCGCTGGAACCAGAACAACATTTTATATATATATATATATATATATATATATATATATATATATATATATATATTTACCAACCCCTCCGCACGAGCAGGATGTGATACGAAGTCAATTTCTTAAGCGGAGTTCAACAGGTTTGAATTCAGAGTTTTCCTTCTCCTAGAGTGGTTGCCTAACCATGGTTAAAGCGCCCAGTCTGCCCTACCATTTATCCATAGTTGGAGGGAGTGTAGGTTTCATACCTTTCCCAAGGGTATTAGCGCTAAGTGTTCTTTATTTGACCGTTATCATCTTACAACACCCTCTGGTTAAAAATGACATCGCCCAAATCGCCCAAGATAAAATGCAAAAATGTAAATCCTGATTATCTGGTGTTATGCCACGTGCGATCCTAAACAAATTTTGAAAAACAACATTCCACGAGAAAACACCTGTTCGATCACCTACCCAATATCAACCAAATCATCCGAGTAAGATGTAGAAGACACGCTGGACACTGCTGGAGAAGCAAGGACGAACTCATAAGTGACGTTCTCCTGTGGAAGCCAGCACATTGAAACGTCAGTGTGGGCCATCCAGCAAAGACATAGATTGACCAGTTTTGTACGGATACTGGATTCTGCGCAGAGGACCTCCCGAAAACAATGATTGATAGGGACGTTTGAAGAGAGAGCGCGATATGATGAAGATACTAATCCTATTACTAAATCCTTGCTTAAAAAACAAAAACAAACCCAAAACAAAACCCAAAACAAAACAAAAAAAACGGCAAATAATTTGTTAGCAAAAATATTCTACAAAACCCTGCCTGGGAAATAAATTTAAAAAACCCCCCAAAAAGCCAAGAGAGTCGCACCAACCGAAAATAATCGATTACCACTTGATCAAAAGAAAAAATATTTATTAGCCGCTAGGATTGTTTAAAGCTAAAATGTAAAGAGTCCTCGATACCTAAGTTGAGCAAATAGTAATATTAAACATTAATGTGTTAGATATACCAACTAATAGTTTCGCTTACAAGCTCATCAGGGCAAGAATCTGACACTTAAGTCGTTTGTAAAATCCTTAATGAGTCAGGTATATATTACTAATGGTAATATATATTGTCGGATTCATATCCATTTTGTCGGATTCATATCCAGTTTACCTTTCATACTGTCCACAGAAAAGACAAAACTGGAATTATGTAAATTATATCACCGGAGGTTCAAATTTCGAATATAATAAGGATCCCGACACTACGAATTTGTCATCATTACAGATTCCTGAAATTTTCCATCTTCATCTATTGTACTGTTGGACATATTATATATATATATATATATATATATATATATATATAATATATATATATATATATATATATTTAACTTTCTTTGTAGCCGGAACATTTTCCTGAACTTTTTGATATTTATATACACATTTTTACTGCAAACTCTGTTGAGCTTTTCTAATAATAATAAAAATGCTTATAATATTTAAAAATAAAATTTATTTTATTTTTAACATAAAATACGCATTTTAAATTTTTTTAGAAAATTCCCGTACTGATCGAGAGCGTTCTGTGCCTCGTGATTAATGATATATTTATTTCGTCTTTCCGTTTACAATGTTGCTTTGATAAAGACCTCTTCATATTGGTCGAAACAGATTTCTGTCAGCAAAATTTTTAACATCTTGTTGTTTTTCTACAAACTTTCTACACACACAAACACACACACACACACACACACACAAACAAACAACTACACACACACACACACACCTGGGAAAATAATTTTTTGATTCACACACACACACACATGGTAGACCCTTTATTTTCCATCTAACAATATTATATATATATATATATATATATATATATATATATATATATATATATTATCCGATTGCCGCTTTAGAGTAGGGTCCTGTTAAACATAATGAGTCAGATATACCTACAAATAGTTTAGCTTAGTAGCTTATGAGGGCAAGAATGTGACTCAGATTCGTGCCACGGTGAACTACTAAGCGAAACTATTAGTAGGTATATCTGCCATATTAGGTTTACCTTTATTATTTGCTCTACTTAAGTATTGAGCACTTTTTACATTTTAGCTTTTGATAATTCTAGCAGTTTACATATATATATTTTTTTTCTTTTGGCCAAGGTTTATAGTGTTAATCGATTATTTTCGGTTGGTACGATCCTCTTGGCCTTTTCTTTTTATTGTTTTCTCCAGGTGAAGTTTAGTAGTATATTTTTACTAACAAATTATTTGCCGTTTTTTTTTTTTTTTTTTTTTTTGGAGGGGAGGGTTGTTTTTTTAAGCAAGGGTTCAAACTATTGCCGGTTTTTTCTTACCGCAAGTGTTTACCAATAAGTTTTGCATATATATATATATATATATATATATATATATATATATATATATATATATAAGGTGACTGCCCGAAGAAAACCTTTCAATTTTCCAAGTCATTCATGATATCAGGTTACATGTCATTTAAAAGACCAGGGGAGACAGCAATCATTACCTCAAAAATCAATTAACATGTGTAAATTAAAATCCAGGATAATTGTCTGATTCCATCTACGAAAAATTAGTTTTGGAGAAGAAGCCCTCTCAAAGAATCAATTCAGCTGTCAAAAAGATCAAGTAAGGAGATGAATTCAATATGGGAACCAGTCATTAAAAAGGCTAGATTAGATTTTAAATATGAGTCAAGGTAAAAATTTTACATAAGTATAAAATTTTGAAAAAAAAAAATTGAGTCAAAGATTGACTAACAGACAGCCGACGCTAAAGCGTTTCGGTTTTAATAAAACCATCAACGGGGCTAAACATCGTAATTGCGAATCACACGAAAAGAAATTGTGGTTAAATCGAACTTAACGAAAATAACTTAACGGACCTAAATTCCACCATCGTATGTCACCCCGCCGAAAGAAAAAAATACCAAAAAGCAGGAAATTTGAGGCGTAACACAGATTCTCAAAGACATTTGGTTCAAAGTTAACTGAACTGAAAAAATGTAAAAAAAAATTTTTAATAAATTAACTGGTGCATTATATCTTTTATTCATTAATATATTAGGTACCACCAAATAGGTCACGTGATCAGTTTAGGCCATATTGAAGGAAGAAACGTAAATATTTTTGAACATTTTTTAAAAATCTCACAAAACAGAAATAATTAACATAAAGGGTTGTTACAAAGGAATTAATTCAAAGATCAAATTATCAGATTAGGGGAAAATTGATCATCGTTATCTTGAAAAATAAGTAGAACAGTCCGTTTTTTACAACAGATTAATTTCTTTATTGATATTTTTTAGCAGAATTCTGTATTCATAGTTCTTTTACTAAAAAGCTTTCGCATCGACACAAAAATATTCTGATATAATTATTCAGACTCTTCCCTTTATCGAAAAAAAAAGTAAAAATTGTTTTTTGTCGGTTCATTTTTTCATATTTCATAAAATAGGGGGGTGTAAACCTCGTAAAAAATATTTCCCCTAGTTTATTTTAGGAAAAACTTATTCCAAACATATTTTGATCCAAAGGCAAGTAATTATGGAAATTTTCGTGAAAATCAGACCATTAATTGATTTTTCATAGAAATTTTTTAAAAGCCGGTAGTCATAACTTGTGTTTGGCTACGTTAAATTTCAATTGATTTAGCGTTGCAAAAATGTAAACATTGTTTTTCGTTTATTATTTTCCTAAGCTGAAAGATTTTTTTTTTTTCAAAATCATCAGGAGTTTTATTTTTTTTAAATTTTTCTTCTTTTGAATGGCCAAAAAATTTTCAAGCTAATATTAACCTTTATACAAGTTTCATTCTGTTAAATATAGGAGGTGGGTAAATTTCACAGGGAAAGTTGGTGGTACCTATAATATATCAACACTGAAAATTTCATTAAATTCGGTTTAATTCCCTGATTTTTAGTATTTTTTTTCTTTCGGTGAGGTGACATACGATGGTGGAATTTAAGTCCATTAAGTTCTATTTAACCAAAATTGGTTTAAAACAAACAAAAGCTTATGAGCCTTAGTTTGCGATATTAGAGGGCTTTAAGGGCCGGGTTAGCTCAGTCGGTAGAGCGTTTGGCTAGAAACCACAAGGATCCTAGTTCGATACCGGCCCTCGCCATCTCAGCGTATGAGTAGCACAGGGACCTGTGCGGTAAAGTAAGGAGCTGATGGTAGGTGTGGCGCTCCACCTCAGACGCCAGAATAATCTCCTTGGTCTAGCGCTATTGAAAAGGGGATAGACTCCCTCACTGAATGGCTGATACCGACATTAGGCCGCCCCGACGACTTTACTTTTTTTTATTCGGCAACTGAAATGCAAGAAAAATGTAAAAATGAAACGTCATGCGGTGTTAGCGTTCCCATTCAAACAACTGATGATGTAACAATGCCAGAAATCGTTGCTTTTGCAATTGTTGTTTTTCCTTTCTTTTTTAAAAAACTTTATTACACTGTCCAAACGAAAGGTAAGGAACCAATACAGTTTGGCAATGGTAGTGTCTCAGGAGTTGCTGGGTAACACTGGATTTCAGCATCACACCACTTTAAGGACTCCGGCTCCTGATTTATTTTGGGGCTTTACTCCCCTAGGCTTTTCTTGGCATGGGCAAAGCCGCTAGGTTGCGGAGGTTTTGTGTCGGACTTTTCCTTGTCTTAGATGGGTTGCCGACCAAGATTAAGAAGCCTCTTCTAACCCATTTAGGGATCTATGTAAGTAGTAAGGGTAATCCTTAACTATTTCCTCGTAAATTCCAACCATAAAATAAACTGAACCCTCATTTCATGTCCGTATTTTTGCAATAAATGTTTTCCTTTTCTTGCACCCGTTATTTTAAAACATTTACAATATACACATTGAAGTGAATATTATAATAGATAAATAAAATATATTTAGTATTGTAAAATAACGGGTGCAAGAAAAATAAAACATTTATTGCAAAAACACGGACATAAAATGAGGGTTCATCAGGATAGATTATGGGGTGACGAAATTGATGGATGTTTTGTAGATGACAAAACATCCATCAATTTCGTCACCCCATAATCTATCCTGATGAAGGTTTAAATAAACCGAAACGTTTAAGCGTCGATAAATAAATTAATCTTATTTTTGGAACACTTCGTTTTTCAAATTTCTTAATATTGTCGGATTTATTTCCATATTTACTACATATATTTAAACACACATACACACTCATATATATATATATATATATATATATATATGTGTGTGTGTGTGTGTGTGTGTGTGTGTGTGTGTGTGTGTTTAGTTTATAAATGTCTCAAATAATTTTAGTAAGGAACTACGACCACCCCTGGTGATATAACTTATTTGTTTTTATTTTTATTTTTATTTTTATTTTTATTTATTTCATTTTCATTTTTATTTTTTCCTTTTTTTCAAAATTTTCTTATTTACTATATATTTTTATTTAGATCCTGTTCATCGTGTTAATTACGAAAAACTCAAAGTTAACGATTTCTTTTTTCGAGAACACTCCACCCCCCCCCCGCCTCCCGCAAAAAAAAAGAGAAAAAAAAATAAAAAGTCTAATGAATTAGTAAATATGTCGGGTCGGGAAGGGTTGGGTGGATAAAGAAAATTAGAGACGGTTCTCCGCGGAATGTGGTTTGCGCTGAGAGTATCATTTAGTTGATTACCTGGTAGGATTGGGTTTCCACCCTTAGGGATAAGACGCTTGTCGGGAGGCAAGAAAGAAAAAAACAACCCTTTTTGTGTCCAGTCGACCCGCCAAATGTTGACGATGATCCATGCTGGAATAAACACGTATGGTACACTTGAATGATAATGGGAATAATTACTATATATATATATATTATATAAACTTATACATACATATATATATATATATATATATATATATATATCTTATTATAATGGAGATTGTGTGTTTTTCTGTCTGTAACCGAAACTATATTCCTACTCAAGTCACAATTCTCTTAGTTATTGACATCACATTCTCCATGATTTTATTTTTATCTAAACCTCAATTATTAATAAAATTGTCTTAAATTATTAATACTGTTAACTATCTCTACATACTAACAACATGCAATTATATTTATATATACAACAAAATAGCGGTTTACAGTGTGAACGGGAAGGCTAATTTGCATATTAATATTAAAAAATCGAATTTAATAAATATGTGCTTAGTATTATTGATTTCTAACTGTTTGGCTTTATTTTAATGAATATAAGCAAAAATCTCTTCAATGAATCTTAAATGAAATCCATTAACAAGATAAAATAACTGTCATTTATTCTTTACTTCCTCTTATAACTAAATAGTTAAATTAGAAAAATAACAATGAAAGACGAGAGTGATGGAAGAGTAAGTTTCAGTTGTTCCATTTTTTATTATACTCCCTCTGTTTCAAATCTTTTATAATACTACTTCTGTTTCAAATCTTTTTTATCCGTATTCTTATTTAGTTTCATTAGCCTTTCTAATTTAATACAATATTTTTATTACATTAAAACTTAAATACTTGCACCCGGAGGGTGCATATATTTGCTAGTATATATATATATATATAATATATATATATATATATATATATATATATATATTTAACAGCCTCTCCGCAGGAACAAAATATGGAACAAGGTCAGATTTCTTAAGTGGAGTTTAACAGGTTTGAATTCAGAGTTTTCCTTCTCCTAGACTGGTTACCTAGCCATGGCTAAAGATACCATTCCGCCTTACTATTTGCCCTTAGCTGGAGGGATAAATTAAATGAGCTTTAAAAAAACCAAGAATGTCTTGTGTTCGTTATTAAAAACAATCAACGGCCCAAGACAAGACATCCCAAGAAATCCCAAGTAGTTCACTACTCGAATAGCGGAGAGAACTCCAGCCCAATAACAGATGCAGAATACCAGCAACTCCGATCCAGAAAAGCAGATATCAGAGATCCAGGTAAGTATAGAAACTACTTCTCACTTACCATTCTCACTTCATTATTGTAGAATCAGCATATCATACTCACATTCACAGGAAGGCTGTAATTAGTGTCCAATTACCAGACAAAAGAAAAAGAGGCTGTAACCTAATACAGACCCTGTAGTAACTACCAGAACACAGTCATGTGTTAGGTACATATGGATCAAATTATCCACACTAAAATCAGCAGCCAATCAGTATCTTGAGAATGAGTTTAGCCAAGGTACACAGTGGAATATCCCAGACAGCTATATAAACTACCTACTAACTCAGTATTCATTGAGCAGATTCAACTTGCAATACTGATTACCTTATACAAATTTCTACAATTACGATGTTGATTCCATTTTTTTTTTCTTAGACCCAAGTTTGTTAATCCTAACATTAGCTACATAAATGAGAGTAACCTTCTCTTGTTTCTTTCACTTTGAGGAAGCCGTGTGTTTTGTTTTGTAAAAACATGGATTTTTCAACAAATTGGGTATACCTATACTTTTCTAATATACAAGTATGATATTCTAGAATGATGATTCTAATATACAACTATTTAAAAAATAGTTAATATTTCCATGAGTGTACCACTCATGGAAATATTAACTATTTTTTAAAAATCACCTGTGGGAGATTCTAAGCATATGTTGACAGGGATGGTGAACATGTGGAGACTGTTTGAAAATATATCAAAGGTATTCCTATAAAGGTGTTAACATTTTTAAATCAATTAAATACTCCTTCAATTCACATTTACATACACATCACGTATACATGTCACATTTACATACCACTTAATTTCTTCTTCCTTGTCTTTTTTCTTTCTGTTGGTAAGCTGAGGGGTAAAGAGACGGTTTTCTTTTTCTTTATTGTTATATACACAACGTTTCGACTGATGTGCCCTCCAGCCTACTTCATGTGTTTATTGTTGCACTCGGGATACCTTCTTGTCAAAAACACTAAATTGTTGTTTTTTTGTTTGTTTTTAAGGTTAAAGAGCCCAGTCAGCTTTACAATTTTACCCATATCTGGAGGGAGATTACTTGGATTCATACCTTTCCCAAGGGTATTAGCGCTAAGTGAAATGTAAACATTATAACCCACACATTCATTAAGGATTCTCTTAGAGATGAGGGGGACTATCTATAATTCATTAACATGAAACAAGAGATGGATTCATGCCCAAACTATAGTATTCAGAACTTTTTTGCTGAATTATATTTTCTTTCTGGCCACATTTAAAAGATGGTCTTGTGTGACACGGGCCATGATAAAGCGTAGATTTGTCTAATATTTAAAAAAAAACAGCATTTTGAATTTTTTTGTTGTTTTTTTTTTGTTTTACTATATACCAGAGCTTAGAGGTAAAAACACAGATTCATTCCCAAACTATTGCGTTCAGAACTCATTTTGCTGAATTATCTTCTTAAGATGGCTATTACTAAGCGTAGATATGTCTGACATAAAAAAACAACATAATTTTGAAATATTCTCTTTTGTTTTACTATTTTACCCATAGCTGAGGGGTAAAAAGACGGTTTTCTTTATCTTTATTGTTATATACACAACGTTTCGACTGATGTGCCCTCCAGCCTTCTTCAGGTGTTTCTGGTTGAACTCGGGATACCTTCTTGTCAAACTCACTAAATTGTTGTTTTTTTTGTCTTTTATTTTTATTTAAATTTAAATTTTTTTTTTACTATGTTATTAATAATAATAATAATAATAATAATAATAATAATAATATATAACTCAGTCGGTAGAGCGTTCGGCTAGAAACCACAAGGTTCCTGGTGCGATACTGGTCCTCGCCAACTCAGCGTATGAGTAGCACAGGGATCCGTGCGGTAAAGTAAGGAGATGATGGTAGGTGTGGCGCTCCTCTCATATGGTAAAATAATCTCCTTGGTCTAGCGCTAGTGAAAAGGACTCCCTCGCTTATAGGCTGGTACCGACTTTAGGCCACCCCGACGACTTTACTTTTTACTTATATATATATATATATATATATATATATATATAATAAAGATAAACCTACTAAAAGTTTCGCTTAGTGCTCTTCAGGGCTAAGATCTGACTAAGAGTCGCACCTTAGCGCTGAAGAGCATTAAGCGAAACTTTTAGTAGGTTTATCTGACTCATTAGATATATCTTTATAATTTGCTCTACTTCGGTATTCAGCACTTTTTACTTATTAGCTTTAGTTTCCTGGCGGTTTTGTATGAATATATATATCTTATATATATGTATACATATAAATTGTTTTTTTTTCTTTTGGCCAGAATATTTTACCAATAGATTATTTTTGGTTGGTGCGATTATCTTGGCACCGGAAGAGGGTCTTCTCCACCGATTCTCACGGTATCCACTGGAAGGAGGATCAAGACAGAGGTCAAGCCTTGTCATTCAATCCTTCAAGGCCGCCGGCTGAACTTATAACAGCCATTTTGGTTTTTACACTACTGTACATAAGTACTAGGAATCTAACAATTATGTAACACACACATACACACGCCTATGTGTTTGTTGTATTACTCCCATGTCCACTCTGACCCGGAGTGTACACATATTTTGTTTTTTAAAGTAATCTGAGTAATAAGATATTTATCGGTTTAAACGGGTTTGTTTTTTGTCAGGATCGTTAATCCTAATTAGGCAAACACACCATGTAATTATTCTAGATCTCCCGCTAGAAAGGCTACTCATACTCCTAGTTAGCACTATCAAATTAACTGAGAATTAATTATCTTAATCTGACAAATAAGTCACTTATGTTTTGCCTTTGAAGATTGGATATTTAAATTCTGTGCGATTAGTTTCGTCTGCGGCTCCATATCTTCTCGTTTATTAATACTTATGGTCATTTATTATTAATATTTATGGTTAGCGGTCTGCCTCTTGATGAGATCCTACTTTTACCCATGGGGAACAAAAAATGATGTTAAAACCTTCCCCTGGGTCCAATAGCTGCGCATACCACATATGGACTCTCTACATCAAGCAGTTTGGACTCCTTTCGGCGACAAAATACTACCAAATCATTTTAATAACTCTCTCTCTCTCTCTCTCTCTCTCTCTCTCTCTCTCACACACACACACACAAACACACACACACACACACAAATATTATATGCATATATGTATGTTTATATGCATGAAGAAAGGCATGGGTAAAATCTTGATTTTGGGGGAAAAATTATTTTTTCATCCAAAATTATCAGTATTTTTGTTTGTTTGTTTTGTTTTGTTTTACGGTATATCAACCTCAGTGGGTCATTTAATGCCGATAAAGTTTTGAAATAAATCAATTCTTAATGCATAATACAATTTTTTTTATAAATACATTTCTCTATTTAACCCATAGATGGGTATCAGTATTTTGAAAAAATACTTGAAAGTATTGAATTTTTGAAAATGGTTGAAATACGTAACTGGTATTTTGTGACATTATTTGTAAACCATACAGTAAGTTTTTCCTGAAATTTTACATGGAAGTAATTTATAAGAATAAAATTGGATATTTCAAGAATTTGAAGTCAAACTTGAATGTTTCCCTTTGATGGAAATAATTTTCTTAAGATCCCAATAAATATGTTTCATTTTATTTCTGGTTAACAAGATATATATATATATATATATATATATATATATAGATAGATAGATAGATAGATAGATAGATACATAATTTTTCCAAGTGCCTGTTTTGAAAATTGTATAGGTATGAAACCGTCAGTTACCAAGCACCATTGATATCATGTCCACGCTACCTAACTTAGATATACGTGCTCTATCAATGATATTGAGCACCCTTTACTTATAAATATAGCATGTTAATCTCTCTCTCCCATATATATATATATATATGTGAAAATAAAATGGAAATTAATCCGACAGTATGAATAAGATATAATGAAAAAACAAACGATGTTTACAACTGAAATAGGCTCATCATAAGAGAAAGTGTGCAAACCGTCAAGAGAATTGGCCCCGAAACGGTTTGCACACTTTCTCTTCTGATGAGCCTATTTCAGTTGTAAACATCGTTTGTTTTTTTCATTATATCTTATTCATATATATATATATATATATATATATATATATATATATATATATATATATGAGGAAGAATGAATAAAGAAAAGAAAGGGATAAATAATATTTTATTTTTTCAATACATAACTGTATCCGCCATAATTCCTAGAAAAATCAAAGATATTCAAATTCTCGACATTTGCTAACGGCTCTGTATCGTTCAGCGTCCTGAAAGTGAATTAAAAAAACGTTCTCTTCGAACATTTTTAAAAACTCTCCGTTTTTCTCCAACGATTTTTAACCCCACTTAAGCAAGTGATTTTGTATCATCTATTTCGTGCAGAGAGGTTACTTACACACACACACACACACACAAACACACACACACACAAACACACACACACATACACACACACACACACACACACATATATATATATATATAATATATATATATATAAGTTAAGAGTAAGGAAATGAATCCGACGGTATAAGTATAGATAAAAGGATATGAAAACACACAATGCTGTTTAAGTTAAAATATTTTATATCATATTCATAGCTAATATTGAACAATATTTCGATTTATAAAATCATCTTCAGAGCTTTTTTTAATCCGAGAAGCTGAAAATAATTTGAATTTTGGAACATCAATGTTTTCGTTTTGAATTCAAATTATATTCAGTTTCTCTCTCGATGAGTCCGGATTAAAAATAAGCTCT
The DNA here is from genome assembly GCA_023376005.1 of Doryteuthis pealeii. Lineage (NCBI taxonomy): Eukaryota > Metazoa > Mollusca > Cephalopoda > Myopsida > Loliginidae > Doryteuthis > Doryteuthis pealeii. The sequence goes on from CM042180.1 coordinate 32,693,030, forward strand.
GATGATGGTTTTTATAAATTGTTCAATATTAGCTATGAATATGATATAAAATATAAAATTTAACAGCATTGTGTGTTTTCATAGCCTTATATATTTTTTTCATATCCTTATATATATATATATATATATATATATATATATATATATATGAGAAGTAAGCGAATAAACAATTGTCGGCTAAGGCCATATCAAACACATTATTTGTTTGTTTACTTCTCATACCGTCGCTTAGCAAGTCGCCAAAAGTGGAATATAACTGAGTTCAAATCAAACGAAAAATCTGGGAAAACCAGCTAGTGTAATGGTTAGAATCCACGCCTGTCAGCCTGACAGTTAAGGTTTGAATCACACACAGAGCAGTCTTTCTGTCTATAACTTTCTGTCTATAACTGTCTATAAATCAGGCTGATGAGGCACAATAGGCCGAAATGTACATACAGAGATTGACTTTTTCTCGATTTGTTTAGCATTACATTTGAACAGATATGCCCGCCTAATTCATTAATTATCAATTAAATAATTTTCAAAATTAGATATTACTTCAATTAAGCACATATTCTCCCAAAATATATATATATATATATATATATATATATATATATACTAGCAAATATATGCATCCTCCGGATGCAAGTATTTAAGTTTAAATGTAATAAAATATTAGATTAAATCAGAGAGTCTAATGAAACTAAATAAGAATGCAGATAAAAAGATTTGAAATAGAGGGGGTAATATCGAAAAATAGAACAACCGAAACTTACTCTTCCATCACTTCCGTTTTTCAATACTGAATTTTGCTAATTTAACTATTTAGTTAATATAGAAAATAAAGAATAAAATTACAGTTATTTCTTCTCGTTAAGGGATTTCTTTTAAGATTTATCCACGAGATTTTTGCTCATATTCATTAAGATAAAACCAAACAATTAGAAATCAATAATACTAAGCACATTTTTATTAAAATCATTTTTTTGGTATCAATATGCAAATTAACTTTACCGTTCATACTGTAAACCATTATTTTGTTGTATATATAAATAAAATTGCATGTTATTTGTATGTAGATAAGGCTAACAGTATCAATAATGTAAAACAAATTTATTAGTAATTGAGGTTTAAATAAAAAAGAAATCATGAAAAATGTGACGTAAATAACTAAGGGAATTGTGACTTGAGTAGTAATATAGTTTCGGTTACAGACAGAAAAACACACAATCTCCATTATAATAAGAGATTTATATATATATATATATATATATATATAAGAAATTATAATAAAATGGAAATGGATAAAAAAATGATGAATAAATCTTTTTGGTTTACTCTGTAGATAGGGTGATGCATTGCAATAAATGCATTTCTCATAATTCATAGATAAATATTTATTTAGGTGCCTGAACTATATATATATATATATATATATATATATATATGGAAGGAATGACCGGAAATTATCCATCTTTGAGAAAGTTGCTTCCGGGTATCCCATTTCATAAATGTGTTTATTTATTCTTTACTGGCATTATACGGGTGTCGTCGACGGGTAGGGGGCGCTGCTAAAGGAAGTTCTTAAAGCTAATAAAGGCAACAGCATAAACAGAAATAAATACAAAGGTAAATAAACTTTGCTGACGAGTAAATAAATAAATATAGACAAGCTTGTCTACAAAAAAAAAATCCGTGGAACACTGAATAAGGCACCGAGAACAGTTCCTTGCAAAAAATGGTAAAAAGTTCTGGGAGAATAGAATCATGAAGAAGCATGAAATATAGCAGGAGAATGGAAATCCGCTATATAAATGATAATTTCTGTCCGTCTGTCGCCGGTACCGGTGATCCGATCATGATAAAACGTAACACACATGTTAAGCTAATATTCAGAAACAGGGCTGGTTTGCAATGAAAATTAATAAACAGTGATCATCTTTACAATAGAGTAGGAAAGAGAAGATGTTTCAGTGATATAGGGGCCGGGTTAGCTCAGTCGGTAGAGCGTTCGGCTAGAAACCACAAGGTTCCTAGTTCGATACCGGTCTCCGCCAACTCAGCGTATGAGTAGCACAGGGATCTGTGCGGTAAAGTAAGGAGGTGATGATAGGTGTGGCGCTCCACCTCAGATGCTAAAAAACAATCTCCTTGGTCTAGCACTATTGAAAAGGGGATAGACTCCCTCGCTGAATGGCTGATACCGACTTTAGGCCGCCCCGTTGACTTTACTTTACTTTATATATATATATATATATATATATTATATATAGACGTTTCAGTAATATATATATATATAATATATAATATATATATACATATTTATAGACGTTTCATAAATATATATGTATATATATATATATATATATATATATATCCGTGCAAATTGCGCGACACGATGATATATATATATATATATATATATATATATATATATATATATATATCCAAAGAACAGGGGAAGTAATCTTCCTTACGACGTAGTAGTATTTTAAAATGTCGTAGTTTGCAGGGCTCAATGTGTTCTCTTATTGTCTGAGCCACAGAGCATATTCTGTTATTTTTCACTGATATATATATATATATATATATATATATATATATATATATATATATATATATACTTGTGGAAAAAAGTTTTCTGTCTCTGCTACGGTTTCGGTATATGCATATGAGAGAGAGAGAGAGAGAGAGAGAGAGGAGAGGAGAGAGAGAGAGAGAGAGAGAGAGAGAGAGAGAGAGGGGAAAGGGGGGGGGTATTAGTACGTTCAAATAAACCGACAAAAACAACAAAAATCTTATTTTCTTTACTTGTTCCATATTGTCCTGAAGAAGGTTTCTATATAAACCGAAATGTTTTTAACATCGACACTATGACCAATAATAAAATCCCATCCAGTATAACATTCTGTGTTTGTCTACATTTCTTCACATATAATAATAGTATGTATATGGTATCTTCTGCAGAGAAAATACCATCATTTTAATGCAATATTGACAAATATCACTAACATTGGACAATAGTGATTTATTTCTTACCTATATTCTCCATATATATATATGAAGAAATTTGAAAAAACAAGTGTTCCAAATTAAGATGAATTTAGTTATGCAAATAAGTCGACGCTTAAACGTTTTGGTTTATTTTAAACCTTCCTCAGGAAGGTTTTTTTATTAATATTTTCCAACTCCTGTCATTTATAAAACATTCATTAATTTTCCTAATCCCATAATCAGTCCCGGGGAAGGTTTAACATAAACCGAAACGTTTAAGCGTCGACTTATTTGCATGAATAAATTCATCTTATTTTGGAACACTTCGTTTTTCAAATTTTTTCATATTGTCGGATTTATTTCCATATTTTACTCCCAATGCTAAAAATAATACCAGGCTTGATTGGCGTCGGTGGTGGTGTTGATATACAAGTGTGTTTATAAGAGAATTTTTTTTTAATCACTGATACTTCTAAAAACAACTGTTTTACTACAGTTTTAGATATAATAAAGTATTTATCTGATTAATTGTGAAAATCCAATAAGCTTTTTATTTTATGGTCAAAAGTGCATTCTATGTGTTATATAATCTATGCGGTGGCATAAGATTATTGCCAATCCCCTGTAATTCTGAGGGGATGACCGTTTTCATACTTATGTAAGGTAGTATAGAGATATGGTGGCGATCAGTGCAGTTATGGCCCTGAAAGTGAGTGACGGCGTTTGACCTCACTCTCACCTTGCCTTCCGGGGATAAATCGTAGGAACCGGAAGGCATAGAAGAACCTGTTCCGGTTTAAGAATAGTAAGGAGCTTTAGTTTAGTTTTGCAGTGGACGTCAAACACAGCAGTCGGCCATGATGCTCTGTCTAAACTATAACTCTGCATACGCGCGCTATGTTATGTATGGGTTGGGGATTTACCGAATAAAGTAACATTAAAAGAAAATCGAAGTCGTGTGTTTACTAAAAACTAACAATGACACAGGGTTTCTGAAAAGGAGAAATCCCTAACAGAAAACCAGACCCGAGGTCTCCAAGAAAGCCCAGACCTTAGAAGATATACCAAGTCAACACCAGACGCGAGACCAGACGCAAGATGTTAGAAGATAGAACCAAAGCCGGACAGAAGAATAGATGTCCAAGATACAGAAGCAAGTAAGTAAAGAAGTAAGAAAAGGGTTTATAACATATGCTTATTCATTACTGGAGTAAAGTCTCACAAGGTAAGTTTCACTCATCGACCATCAAACTCACAAATTGTAGAAATGTGCTACAATACTAGTGTCACTCACAGAGAAGTATATTCATCACCGGAGGGAACTTCCACAAGATGAGTGGCACTCATTGGCCATCAAACTCACAAATTGTAGTAATGTGCTACAAGATAAGTGTCACTCACTGTGAAGCACATTTATGACTGGAGTGAAATAAGTGCGTCCCCACTGGAGATCGAACTCACGAACTAAAAATGAAAATCTACTTATAGTGTTTTCTAGAAACTTACAATATTTTATAAGCCTTTTCGTGGACTATTTTGTTTTTTTGCAAAAAAATAATTGTATTCAATTTTCCTCAGGAAGGATTTTTTTATTAATATTTTTCTAACTCTTGTCATTTATAAAATATCCATTACTTTTCTTAATCCCATAATCAGTCCTGATGAAGGTTTGACATAAACCGAAACGTTTAAGCGTCGACTTATTTTGCATTAAAAAATTCATCTTAATTTGGAACACTTCTTTTTTCAAATTTATTCACATATATATAAGGAAATATATATTTACCAACCCCTCCGCACGAGCAGGATACGTCACAAGATCAATTTCTTAAGCGGAGTTCAACAAGTTTGAATTCAGAGTTTTCCTTCTCCTAGACTGGTTACCTAGCCATGGTTAAAGAACCCAGTCTGCCCTGCTATTTACCCATAGCTGGAGGGAGAGTAGGATTCATACCTTCACAATGGTATTAGTGCTAAGTGAAATGCAATTACCACGTCCAGGATTTGAACTCGAGACGAGTCCATTTCACATGACTTTAACTATTACACCATGCGCTTCCCAAAATATATGGAGAATATAGGTAAAAAATAAATCACTATTGTCCAATGTTAGTGGCTTGCGACTAACTTCTCATAGCGTTATCCCTTTTGGGGTTACACGTTTTTCATTGTGAATCTTGACTCACTCACATACACAACAAGTAAACACATTGGAATACATACGCGTCTTTCTTTACGTCCTTCTGTGTCCGTACGCGCGAGTGCGTTTTCTGTGTGTAGGGACATGTGCGTTAAAGGGTGTGTGTACGAATGTGTGTATCTGTCTGCCCTGTCTGTGCGTCTATCTTTCTGTCTGTCTGTCTGTTTGTCAGTCTGTGCGTGCATGCATACGTCTCTGCTTTCTTCTTCCCCCCGTTATTACCTTGATCATCTACATATGTTTCTACTCGGTACCCTAACGTCAAGATGGACTCACATCGTTTATTATTATTATTATTATTATTATTATTTCATTTAAAAAAATAAAAAATGACTCTTGGCCGAAAACATCTTATAATGTATATTATATATATATATATATATAATATATATATGTACATGTGTGTGTGTGTATATATATATATATATATATATATATATATATATATATATATATATGTATATATCAGATGGCGAGGGGGGTGACTCGTGTTTTTTTTTTTGTTTTGTGATGCGGGCATAGGGGTTGGGTAAGTTTCTGGATTCGGTCCTTAGGGGACCTTGCAAGTGAAATGGGTGGGGGGAGGTCGGAGGATTTAGAGATGAGAAAGGGTGGTGGTTGGGAGCATAAGCTCCTAAGTACACACGCGTCCTGCACGTGCCACCAAAAAAAGGGGGTTTGAGAGCCCCCCCCCCCACCTTTCGTTCTATATCTGTGTGTGTCTCTTTCTCTTTATATATATATATATATATATATATATATATATACCATATAGGCACAAGTGATAACCTACTCATGTTTCACCATAAGGATCTTCAGGGTTAAATCCACTGAATTAATCAAGATATTGATTAATTGCAGTCGATTAGACGTGTGTGCCTTTCGTGATAAACGGATCGTTAAGAGAAAGTATTCTATGAACGCTGGATTCAAATTCAAAACACAAACGGCGGGAGTTGTTTTTTCGCAATGTTTAAAATGTAAACATTTGTAGTAAATCGTTTTGTATTAATGTTTTTACTGGTTTACGACTGTCTATATTTTTGTAGGGGTTTGTGGTGATTAAATGTGGTTTTATTAAGATATGTTCAAATTTATTCATTTTATTTTATTTTAATTGAAGTTAATATGAAGAGAATACGGGTATACGTATATATATATATATATATATATATATATATATATATATATATATATATAGTTAAATAATGCAGCCATTTTTTGTCTGCAAATTTTGTCCTTTGTTTTTTTCGTATTACTGGATTATTTTTGTAATATCTGGCGAAAATTGGCTGATTTATTTGCCATATGTTATAGACCAAGTACTTTCCGCCCTATCGTGGGCCATCTTCAGGGTATTTTGAAGCATATGGCAAATACATCAGCCAATTTTCGCCAGATATTATAAAAACAATCCGGCAATACGAAAAAAACAAAGGACAAAACTTGCAGACAAAAAAATGGCTGCATTATTTAACAATATATGCCTACAAGAAAAAGGATTCCTAAACACACACACACACACACACACACACACACACACACACACACACACACACATATATATATATATATATAATATATTATATAATATATATGTAAAGAGTGAATGAACACATTCAGGCAGATACATTATACATATATTTATGTGTATATGAAGATGACATATGTATAAATTAATTCATATATTTGAAAATATATTTTCTTCTCAATGTACATTAATATATATATATATATATATATGTGTGTGTGTGTGTGTGTGTGTGTGTGTGTGTGTATGTGTGTGTGTCTGTGTGTCGAGTAGTAGGGAAATAAATCCGACAGTATGTAGAAAATAGAAAAACACGAAGTATTCCACAAAGATGAATTTATTCTTGATAGTGAAATCGACGTTATAAATTTTCGGTTTTAGCAAACCTTCATCTGGACTTAAAATGGAAAGAATGTTGTCTGCGTAGGGATAAATGAATTTGGAAAGACGGAAGAATATAAGTTTTGTGTGAAAAGGGGAAATAACGCTGAAAAGTGTGGTACGTTTCATAGGGACTCATGGATATAAGACGAGAAAAATCTAAATTGTCTGAAATTAGTATTATTTGTATTATTCGGACTATTGTCCTCATCTTCATTGTTATCTGTACAATGTTTCGTCCGATGTGCCATCCGGCCTTCTTCAGGTATGTTTTGTCGGACTCATGGCCTAGTGGATAAAAGAGTTAGGTTAAGACAGTTCTAAGTGACAGTTATCTCTAGACTGCATGTTCAATCCTGGTCAGGGGCAGCAGTTACATAAATAATAATTAACACAGCTTAACGTCCTCTACCCCAGCCTATGGTTAGCGGAATAAGAACAGGATACCCCCCGTGGACTGAATAAAGGGTTAGGTTCGAAGTTCCGTGATGGCTCCCGATTACGACAAGAAGGTTTCCGATTACGACATGAAGGTTTCCAAGTCCGAGATGGTTCCTGATTCTGACAAGAAATACCTGAAGCAGGTCGGATGGCACATCGGCCAAAACGTAGTTCAGATAACAATAAAGATGAGGACAATAATCCGAATAATCCAAATAGATTATACATCTCAATAAAATTGAAGAGTAAAATACGTCGACTGCACCTCTATGATATAAATATCATTGACAATAAACGGTAAACGTTTCTGTGATTTCTAAATATTTTTGCGACCTTATCTAGATTGCATAGTTTCTTTGTTTTTTTTGTTTTTTGTATTTTCGCAATTTGCCGCCACTTTCTAAGACAGCAGGGAAATAAGTCACATGACGTAAGATGGCTTCCATTGGTTCTACAGTTCCCCACATCTTTCTTTATTGTTGCTTTTCTTTCCGTCGTGAAGACACGTATACATCTCAATGAAAAAAACAAGTACAGCCCCTTTAATTGCTGAATCTAGATGGATTGTGTAATAAATATCAACATATTAGATTTCATGAAAAATGATCGGATAATTACCTCGTTCCTAGTGTCACTGACAATCCGACATTATATCGCAATTCTATATTTACAGACTCATTTAAGAAGAATGAGAAGATCTGTCTCTTTCTTCTCGTCTGATTTTGACGTAGGCACATGCGCAATAGAACACCGACACTCCTTTTTTTTCTTTTCTTTCGTTCTTTTATAATTTCTTCATTTTTCTTCTCTTACTTTTATTTCGTTTACTTCTTCCTTTTATTCTCTTCGTCTTTATATTTCAAAATCTTTCTTCTTTTTTCAATTTCTTTTTTCTTCCTTTTCTTCTTCTCATCGTCTTTATTTATCAATTTTTTTCTTCTTTTTTCAGTTTCTTCTCATCTTCCTTTTCTTCTTCTCTTCGCTTTCTTCTTTTTTCTCGTTCTCATTTTCATTTTCTCTTTCTTTTTCTTTTCTTTATTTTCTTGTCATCATTATCTTCTTTTTTCTTCGTTGATTTTCTTAATTTTCTTATTCTCTTGATTTTTTTCTTTTCTTTTTTCTTCTCACTTTTTTCTTCTCACTTCCTTTTTTCTTCATTTTCCTCTTCTTTTTATCATCTGCTTTTTCTTTTTTAATTTTCTTTCATTTCCTTAATTTTCTTTCCTTTCTTTCTTTTTTAAATTTTCTTTCTCTCTTCTTTCTTAATTTTCTTTCTATTATTTTTTACTTTCTTTCTTTAATTTTCTTTCTTAATTTCTTTTTCTTTTTCTTAATTTTATTTCCTTTCTTTTCTTAGTTTTCTTTCTTTTCTTTCTTTATTTTCTTTCTTAATTTTCTTTCTTTTCCTTAATTTTCTTTCATTTCTTTTCTTAATTTTCTTTCTTTTCTTTCTTTTTTATATTTTCTTTCTTAATTTTCTTTCTTTTCCTTAATTTTCTTTCCTTTCTTTTCTTAATTTTCTTTCTTTTCTTTTTTTTTATATTTTCTTTCTTAATTTTCTTTTTTCCTAAATTTTCTTTCTTTCTTTTCTTAATTTTCTTTCCTTTCTTTCTTTTTAAATTTCTTTTTCTTAATTTTCTTTCTTTTCCTTAATTTCTTTCTTTTTAAATTTTCTTTCTTAATTTTCTTTTCTTTTCCTTAAATTTTATTTCCTTTCTTTTCTTTTTTACTTTTCTTTCTTTCTTTCTTTTTTTTAAATTTTCTTTCTCTCTTCTTTCTTAATTTTTCTTTCTATTATTTTCTCTTTCTTTTTTAATTTTCTTTCTTAATTTTCTTTCTTTTCCTTAATTTTCTTTTCTTTCTTTTCTTTCTTTTTCTCTTTTCTCAATTTTCTTTTTCTCTTTCTTAATTTTCTTTTTCCTTTCTTTCTTTTCTTTCCCTTCTTTCGATTCTTTCTTTTCTTATTCTCTTCTTTTCCTCTTTTTCTCCGCACTTTCTTTTAATCTTTATTTTTCATCTTTTTTTTCCTCTGCCCTCATTTGTTAAGTTTTTTTTCCTTTCTTTTTTTTTTTAAATTTTCTTTCCTTTCTTTATTTTCTTTCTTTTCCTAATTTTCTTTTCCTTTTTGTCTTTTTAAAATTTTTCTTTCCTTTTCTTATTTTCTTTCTTTTCCTTAAATTTTCTTTCCTTTCTTTTCTTTTTTTTTTTTTTTCTTTCTTTCTTTCTTTTTTTTTTTTTTAATTTTTTTCTTTCTTTTCTTTCTTAATTTTTTTCTTTCTTTTTTTTTTTTCTTTTTTTTTTTTTTCTTAATTTTCTTTCTTTTATTTATTTTCTTTCTTTTTTAATTTTCTTTCTTTTTTCTTTTCTTTACCTTAATTTTCTTTCTTTTCTTTCTTCCTTTTCTTAATTTTCTTTTTCTCTTCTTTCTTTTCTTTCCTTTCTTTCTTTTTCTTTTCTTCTTTTCTTATTCTCTTCTTTTCTCTTTTTTCTTCTCACTTTCTTTTAATCTTTATTTATTCCTCTTTTTTTCTTCTACCCTCATTTGTTAAGTTATGAGCCTGTTGCCAAATCTACGTCAGTGATGGATGATTCCAATTTACAATAACAAGCATTTTTATATCTATATTCTACCTTTTTGCGGTTATCATTCCCATCATCCCCCGCTTCAATCATTTTTCATTTCAGCGTCCATCTTGGATTCGTTTTCACAATGGCCGCCAATTCGTATTAGGTTTCCCCAATTTACAGTTTTATTAGCGCTGCGTTTTTGACTAACTCTCTTCCGCCCGCGGGGGGAAGAATCTTGAAATGCTGATATGGGCATTTAATTTTTTTGAATACCCGGCTTAAGAAAGAAGCCATTTTCACATTGTATGCACTTTTTTTTTTGACAAGTCTCGTTTTCCAAGTCTCGTTGGTTAATAGTGTGGAAAAATGGGATTTAAAAAAAGAAAAAGAAAAGAAAATCAAAACATGGCAGTAACGAAAGAAAGAAAGAAAAAAAATGGATAAA
>CM042180.1:32708574-32718574 GCA_023376005.1 Doryteuthis pealeii
AACTAACATGAATTTTTCTTGAATTTAGTCAATTTTCTGCGTGTTAATTTTACATGCAAAACTATCATCATTGATTTAATTGAAAAAATAAATAATATCTCTACATTTCAATTATATTTTTCTAAAACTCCCTCTCGTCAGCTTTCTGATCTTAACTCATCTTATGAGTGAGAAGCACAGATGGATATGATTTTGAAATATCCAGACTCTTTATTATTTCTCTCTTTTCACTCAGGCATTCTTTCATAACAGATGGCTGATAGATTCGGCCTTTTCGATATAGCGCTCGTAAGTAGTGTTGCATAATCTATGCTACCACATAGATTATTGCCCCCCCCCCCCCCTGTAAGAGAATTTTGCGGGGCCAGTTTTTTTCGTATCACTGAATGGAAAATCACTGTTCAGTATAAATCTCGCACCTCACGTGATTTTGACTTAGTTAAGTCAGTTGTCAAGCCAAGACCCCGGGTAGGACAGAGGTGTCATACCTCGGTTGGCACTCCGCGTGCTGAGTTAGAAACGGGCAAATAAAACTTTACAAAGCCATAAGTCTTGCTGATCAGTTGTGACGTGACTTAAACGCATGCCCTTAGTTAGAAGACCGGCCAGACAAGAAAATGAAGAACCAACAAGAGAAGACTAAAAGCAAGAACTTAGACGATCATGGTTGAAGTAGAAAGAAGAAATGAAGATCCAACATGGCGACTAGACGAAGAACAGCAAGTAAGTTATATCTATTTGTCAATATCTCTCTGATACCCCTCTCTCTCTCTCTCTCTCTCTCTCTTTCGCTATCTCTCTCTCTATCTCTCTCTCTATCTCTTTAACATAAGAACTATTGTATATATACAATGGAGGCGCGTGGGCTAGTGGTTAGAGTCGTGGAAAATGGACTCGTTCAATTCTTAGACGAAGCTGTTGCCATTTCACATAGCGCTAATACCCTTGGGAAAGGTATGAATCCATATATTCTCCCTCCAGCTATGGGTTAAATAGTAGGACAGTCTGGGCCCTTCAGCCTTGGGTAGGTAACCAGTCTAGGAGAGGGATTACTCTGAATTCAAAATTCCTGAGGTCGGTCGTTGATTGGGTTTGTGGCAACTCTTGATGCACCAATTCTTTCCTATCGACTGTGCCAAAAAGTGTGGATGGTCCAACACAAGCCTTCACCACTATAAACAAATCACTGTGTGTATGTTTATTGTATGAATACTCATACGTCGATCGACGGGAGAGTCCATCATATATACCCAAATGAGGGTATATATATATATATTTACCAACCCCTCCGCACGAGCAGGATGCGACACAGGGTCAATTTCTTAAGCGGAGTTCAACAGGTTTGAATTCAGGGTGTTCCTTCTCCTAGACTGGTTACCTAGCCATGATTAAAGAGTCCAGTCCGCCCTGCTATTTACCAAAAGCTGGTGGAGAATTGGATTCATACCTTTCCTAAGGGTATTAGCGTCATGTGAAATGCCAACAGCTTCGTGCAGGAATTGAACTCACGTTGATGAGTCCATTTCCTACGACTCTAACCATTAGACCACACGCCTCCAATAGAGGGTATATGGCATTGTGACAGTAATAAACACAACCAGTCCGGCCAGAATTAGAACTCGGGTCGTCTATTTCATCTTTCCATAAATCTTCTTTTTTAGCGACATAACGTTGAACTTCTTCCTGATGAAATACGGAACAACACGGGGGGCATATTCCGTTTGTATAAGACGTAGAATCGACTGGGCGACGTCATTATCCTTTGAGAATGCACGTTGTAAATGAGGCTCCCATAACTTACCCCGCCACGTGGTAGATTTTTTTCCCACCAGTTACTATTTTTTTTCTGGTGTCATCCGAACATTTCCGGAAGTCAATTACATATATAATTTCATGCACATGGTGCTACGAAAACAACAGCTGAGCTACTAACTAACCTTTATATATATATATATATATATATATATATATATATATAGATATATATATATATATACATGAAAGAAAGTTTGGTATGTACGTGTCGACTTATAACTCAGAAAAGAGTTGTTATTCAGATTCGAAATCTTGCATATACCTTGATATCCTTATAACTAAGAAACACACCAAATTTGGTTATTGATTTTTACTAATTAAGGAATATAATTGATTAATTAAACAAGAATCAAACGATTTGCTATAATTGTGGCATGACTACTGCTGCTAATATAAACAAAAATTCGCTGGCTGCTGGCTATATCAGCAGTGATTCAAAATTGACGCATGGCGCCGCTGCTGATTTTTACAGCAAATTAAATAATAATTTGATAAATCAATTTCCTCTTATTTTCTCTCTTACCCCTGTTTTCCCCTTTTCCCTCACTCTCTGGTGTTCCTTTTTTAATCCGGTTATCGACTGGGTACTTTTTCTAGTATATATATATATATATATATATATATATATATATATATATATATATATATTGTGTGTGTGTGTGTGTGTGTGTGTGTGTGAATAATAGGAAGTGAATCCGACGGTATGTAGTATAATAAAAATTTGAAAAAAAAAACAGGTATAAATGAGTTAAGTGGTGAGTTTATTGTCCGACGCTGCAGTGTTTCGATCTATTAAGTAGATCATCTTCAGGGCTTTTGTTGGTATGTGGAAGGTGATAAAAAATTTTTAATCTCAGAATAAGGAGAAAGGCGAGTAATAGTCCTTGTTTATCGGTCGGTTTAAAATTTGAAGTCTGAGAAAAAAGAACGTTGAAAAAATGAACGGTTTGAAATGTGACGTCAAATATACTTTTTTGCGTTGTGAGTATTAGAATATGTAAGTGTTTGTATTGAATTAACTTAACTCATTTAAACCTGTGTTTTTTTTATTTTTTTATTATACTATATATATATATTATATATATATATATATATATATAGCCTAGTGAGTCAGAGAATATCTACCTAGGTTTTTCCAAACGGATCATCAGGATAATTCTGACTATTTATTTGCTCTACTTATTGTATTAGCACTTTATTAAATTCTTTTAACCATTTTAATAGTATAAACTGATTATTTTCAGGATGTGGATTAGATTTTGTCTTTTTATTTATTTTTCTCCAGGCGAATGTTTGTATTGTGTTTTTTATGCTGTTGGACTTTAGAAATAAAAACAAAAATAATAATGATAGTTATATATATTATATATATATATATATATATATATATATATATAATTTGAATAGGTATACCGCCTAATTAATTAATTATTAATTAATTAACTTCCAAAATTAGGTACGACTTCAATTAAGCACATATTTTCCCAAAAATTGTCGACTAAAAAATCCATATCAAAAACACATCGTTTGTGTATTTACTTCTCATACTGTCGTGTAGAAAAAGTCACTATAAGAGGAATAATACCTACTTTAAACAAAACAAAATCTAATAAAGTCCGGTTGGTGTAGGGGTTACGGTCCTCGTGCCAGCTTGACAGTCAGGGTTTGAATCACGCACAAGGCGGTCTTCCTATCTATAGCTCTGCTGATGAGGCCGGCCGAAATGTACATACAGATTGATTTTTCTCGATTTGTTTAGCCTTACATTTGAATAGGTATGCCCGCCTAATCAATTAATTATTAATTAATTAACTTCCAAAATTGGTACGACTTCAATTAAGCACATATTCTCCCAAAAATTGTCGGCTAAAAAAAAGCCATATAAAAAACACATCGTTTGTGTATTTACTTCTCATATATATATATATATATATATATATATATATATATATATATATATTAGTAAGTAAATTTGGCTGAGGGCCTATTGTCGGTATCAGCCGGACAGCGAGTGAGTCTATCCACTTTTCCCTAGCCCAAGACGTGGGTGGGGGGATGTTTTGATGAGGTGATGGAATAACTGACGGAAAGTTTTGTCATAAAACTCTTTGGTGCTGGATCTGTAATGGAATCTCTGCTGAATTTTTCCCGGGCCTCAACTGATAAAGATATACATAAACGTTTCTGCGTGTATAATTACAAACAAAAATGGACGCAGAGGGAGGGTAAGACCCTAGAAATCCCAAGAGGATGAAGAAGAAGAACCCTAAGGAGATCTTAGCAGGACCAGCGACGAAGTCGAGAAGGTTATATATGGTTATATAAGACTTAGAAAAATAATAGAGAACGGGAAAAATGGATAGATATGAAGAGTATATATTTACCAACCTTCCACACGAGCAGGATGTGACACAAGGTCAATTTCTTAAGCGGAGTTTAACATGTTTGAATTCAGAGTTTTCCTTCTCCATGACATATTTACCAACCCCTCCACACGAGCAGGATGTGACACACGGTCAATTTCTAAAGCGAAGTTTAAAAGTTTGAATTCAGAGTTTTCCTTCTCCTAGACATATTTACCAACCATGTGTAGGATGTGACACAAGGTCAATTTCTTAAGTGAAGTTTAAAAAGTTTGAATTCAGAGTTTTCCTTCTAGACATATTTACCAACCCCTCCGCATGTGTAGGATATGACACAAGGTCAATTTCTAAAGTGGAGTTTAACAGGTTTGAATTCAGAGTTTTCCTTCTCCTAGACATATTTACCAACCCCTCCGCAACTTTGGTTTGGCAACCAATATTAGAGAAGGAAAACTCTGAATTCAAACCCGTTAAACTCCACTTTGTGTCACAACCTGTTCTTGCAGAGGGGTTGGTAAATATGTATATATATTTACCAACCCCTCCGCACGAGCAGGATGTGACACAAGTTCTCCTAGACCGGTTGCCTAACCAAGTTTAAAGAGCCCAGTCTGACCTACTATTTACCCATAGCTGGAGGGAGAGTAGGAATCATACCTTTCTCAAGGGTATTAGCACTAAGTGAAATTCAATTACCACGTCCAGGATTTGAACACGGGGCGACGTGTCCATTTCCCATGACTTTAACCATTACACCACGCGCTTGGTAAATATGTGTATGGTTTCAAGTAACTAGTGTTAATAATAATAATAATAATAATAATATAATAATAATAATAATAATAATAATCCAAGTAAAATAGTCTTTATGTCAATGTGACATATTAAGTTGCATAGGCCTCTTTGTTAAGGATTATTTTATGTGTAGAAATTAGGGAATGGCGTAGGCCTAAAACGTCTATCAATTTGGTTTTGTTGAGTTATTTAATGGTATATAAACGTTTTATCGGATACTTAAGGAACCCTATCTGCCCTACTATTTACCTATAGCTGAAGGGATAATATGGATTCATACCTTTCTCAAGGGTATTAGCGATGTGTGAAATGCAAAGAGTCTTGTCTGGGATTTGAACTCGGGTCGACGAGTCCATTTCCTACAACTCTAACCCTTACATCACAATTACTCCCAGGTCCACTCTAATCGGGGGTGGAAGTACCTGATCTTTAGTTTTCAAATCCTCTCCAATAAAATGTTTATATACCATTAAACAAATCAACAAAACGAAATTAATACCCCTGTTAGGGGTACGACATTCCTTAATCTCTACCCATAAAAAAAACCGTAGACAAAATGGCCCATTCAACTGGGTATGTCACGTTGACATTAATAATGACACCAGATAACTGTAAATTACATGCACTAGCAAAAACATAAAAAAAGCCCGACGGGCAGCGTAAAAATTATTCTTTTAAAAGATATTGCCTGGGGGGTGGGAGTTAAAAATCCGATGCCAGGGTGTTTGTACAATAAGTATAATCATCAAATTTATTTTTAAAATTGTGCAAATTTGTGTAAAAAAAAAATTGTGATGGAAACTTAGTTCTGATAACTTTATATCAGAACTAAGTTTCCATCTCAATTTTTTATAAAAATTTATAAATTTATATAAAAAATTGTGCAAATTTGTTTAAAAAATAATGAGATGGAAACTTAGTTCTGATAACTTTTATATATATATATATATATATATATATATATATATATATATATATATATATATAAGTTAAGAGAAAGGAAATGAATCCGACGGTATGAGTATAGATAAAAGGATATGAAAACAACACAATATTTGACTTTAACAGCATATTGTGCTGTTTTCACTTTAACAGCATATTGTGTTGTTTTCATATCCTTTTATCTATACTCATATATATATATATATATATATATATATATATATATATATAATATATACAGGGTGTCCCAGAAGTCATGTATTATCCAGGTTTTGAAAAACAACACCTTTAGTTATTTCAAAAACATATTCATTGATAGTGATTGTCGCAATTAATTTTCTACCTCTCAATTTGAACATTTATTATAATTATTCTCAATAACAGTGATTTGAAATCAACAAAGGTGTATTTTTGAAAACCAGGATGGTGTGTAACTTCTGGACCCTGTATATATTAGAATAAAACAAACTATATATAGATATATAATACCGAGCATGTGATTGAGAATAGAGGAAAAACGTGGATATAACAACACAAACAGCTAAATTCAATTGATATTTCGCCTCGTTGTTGGCTGAAACTCTCTCAAAATTTTATTGACTAAGTGCTTGTACATTCTGCTTTTATAGTGAAAAGGTAAATGGGTGAGGGGTGAGAGAACAAATCGGCTGGGTTGATGTGTGGGTAATGGTATTTCTATTTTTATGGGGTCAATCGGTTGACTTTGAAGAGAATTTGATATTTATAGTGTATTGTCCTCATCCGGAAAAACGAAGCTTCCGGCAAAAAAAACAAAGAAAAATATAAAAATATATATTTAAAAAAAAAGGGGAAAACGAAAGCGAGGCTTTCTGGACAAGGAAGCAGGGAGAAGATAAAACAAACGCCTGTTATCCGATCAAAAGATAAAGATGCGTAGGCGTGTCGTCAATACCAAAGCCAGAGGGTCGAGCCGACAGCAGTCAGACCACAGTGAGTCAGACAAGAGACAGTCAGAGCAGGCGGCGAACAGTGAGTAACCGACGACACGGTCCGTCGGCCAAGGGCGGTGAGACGCCACCATCCCAGCAGTAGTAGTAGTCATCGTCAACCCTTGGGCATTCCTATTGTCACGCTCGCCACCCACCAGCTGACGGAGAGAAATAAAAACTCCTACTATACCCATGTGTTGTAGATTTCATTAAGGGACTACTGTATAGTGTTTGAAGATGCCAGTACGTAACATATTGCCATTTGATGCCAGTACGTAAATTTTTTCGAGAATTTCTCAATCCATGTTATATATGAGTGCATGTTATACATAAATAGTCAAAAGTTTTGCAATATTTTGGTAACTTATTTGCATTATTCTTCAATTTACAACAATCATTATGTTGCATAGGGCTCTACTCAGGCCACAAAATCGTACATGTCATATACTGTTGCTGGGTCGTATGTGTTAGTAATGGAGTATAAAGATTCACACGTAGACATATGTAGTAGTAAGACTTTTAACGTTTATTTCTTTCCCCCGCGTGGTGGGTGCGTGTGGGTGGACGAGCTGGACAACGGCGCTACGAATGTTGCAGGCTGGCGATCGGGGGGTGAACGGGGTGGGCGAGCATCACTGCCCGCTCGACCGTGTCGACGGTCAGACACCTTGTGCTCTCTTCGCCGTCTCTCTGGGGGTGTCTTTGGGCTACCTGATGACCTGCTTAAATACTGACGACCGCCCACACATTCTTTTGTTCCTTGACCGGAAGTCCTTTCTCTTTGTTCAAATTAGCGTTTGTCCAGATGAAGTCTTTTGTTGCTCTCAAACGCCTACACGTTTTCTTTGTTCGCTACCACCAGGACAAAGTCCTTTGTTATCTTCGTCATCCCGCGCAAAACAAACAGTCAATCTGCAACAATTATTAGAGAACATATCTAAAATTGTCTCCGGCATACAACTTTCAGTGTCATCCGATTTTGTCAGAAACAAGACAGAGAATCAAACCGTTGTTTATCCTTCCTAGTTTATCTTATATTTTGGACCATCATGTTAAGAATATTCATCTTATCCATCCATCCTTGATGAAGTAATAACTCTTGGATTATCAGGGTATGAGATGTATGCCAAATCACAACTCCTATTTATGAACTTTCCGAACAGTAGCTTGGGAACTGGTAGAAATTGGCCAATGAGAAATATACATGGAAAGCATTTAAGATCATTGGTAACTGTTATCATGATCATGCAAAACGAGGCTGCTGGGCGTGCTTGTTCGTAGATATTTTTACAATTAACCACACCTCACTTTATATGTGTACTATATTTTATATACTATTGTGTATTAAAGTTATATTTTCAAGTTGAACTGATAGATAGGGAAGGACATGGAAAACAAGATGTCTTAAAGAAGCAGCTCATATGTTGGGCTGTAGTGACCTATTGAGTAGACCAAATACAGAGATGAACACAATATGGGAACTAATCATTAAAAAGGATAAATCAAATTGTCTTTTTGGTAATTTATGAGGAAGTGCGTCCTGGTCTCCTGTCTCAAAAATTGCTACCCGGTGACTATTAAAATAACGACCCAGCTCAGTCTATTCAAAACTATCCATCTTCATATCTATCTATCTATCTCAATTTGTTCATATTTATCTATATTAGCAGCTCAAAATAGAGGTCATCGTTTTGCATTGTCTGAAGACACCTTTCTGCCAGTTCTTTAATACCCGCACTGATACTAGTTCTTGTCTGTTGAGGCTAAGAACTCTTTCAATGAAGCTTGCACCTTCTCTTTGTGTTGTATACCCTCTTCTTTACTTACTTCTATTCTTCTATTCTTCGTCTGACGTCTTTTCTATCTTACGTCTTCTTCTACTGTCTCTGGACTTCGTCTTGGTGATCGGTCGCACTTAACTCATTTTATCTTCCAATCAGTCCTGTTACCAAGACACCCATTAATCACAAGACCGTGTTATATTTTTAAAGCTTTTATTTCCTTAACTATACATTTCATGTAACTAAATATCTGACTAACATAGCGCGCGTGAGTTCCAGTTAAGGCAGGACACCTTCACTGCCTGACGTCCAACTGAAAACTGAGGACCTAACCAGGTCCCACGTGACTTCACATATTTCGCGGGCTTTCTGTACTATTCCATGGAAAGTGCCGCCCATGATATGAAAAGAGCCATCCCCTTAGAATTACAGGGGATTGAAAATAATCTTATGCAACCGCATAGATTATGTAACATTTGTTGTTGAAATGTTGTGAGCACAGGAAGTGAACCATGGATCAAAACAAGTAATAATCTGATGGAGTTAGGACTTTTTCCTGTTCCAGGAGTTTATTCCTACTCATTTGAGTAGTATGATGTATTTTATGTTATATTCACATTTTCCTCTATTCTCAACCACATTTGTAGGATTTTTAAAAATTATTCTCTTAAATAAATACCGGGCATGTATTTTAAAGAAACATTGAAGACCTAAGATTACATGCTCAAATTTTGAATGCATATAATACAAGTTTGTTCTTTATTCTATGTATTGACGATTTTGGATAATGTGACATAAGCAGTGGCGGGGTTTCGGTTACAGACAAGTAGAGACCGAATCCCCATTATTAATATACAATAGATTAAGAATGGTTCAATGATATAATTCGTTACTTCAAACAATATACATATTCACCAACTCCGCCAGAGCAGGATGTGACACAAGGTCAATTTTTAAAGAGGAGTTTAACGGGTTTGAATTCAGTTTTCCTTGGTTGCCTAACCAAGGTTAAAGAGCCCAGGCTGACCTATTTACCCATAGCTGGAGGGAGAATAGTTGGATACGATGTCGCAGTCTAACAAGTTATCCACTACACTACGAGGACACTCTCTTTGGGCTCTGTCTAAAGCCATTTTCAAGAATAGTATATTCTATTTGTATGGATTTATATATATATATATATATATATATATATATGTTATAGTCTTGTTGTTATATATATATATATATATATATAGATGTACATATATATATATATATATATATATATATATATATATATATATAATATAACAACATATATATATATATATATATATATATATATATATTA
>CM042180.1:32721074-32755820 GCA_023376005.1 Doryteuthis pealeii
GAGAGAGAGAGAGAGAGAGAGAGAGAGAGAGAGAGAGAGAGAGAATTGGAGGGGATAGAAAAGACATCAAATCATATATATATATATTATAATATATATTTACAAAAAAATGAAGTAAAGATTTCTTTAACCCGTAATTCTTAGAGCAGTCTGACTCAAGTTGGGTAAACCTTAAAAAATGTTTGTAAAATGGCATTAATGTTTTTGAAGAACATAGAGTTCCTTATGTCTCGCATATAAATTATATTATAATGAAGATAATATATATATATATATATATATATATATATATATATATATATATATATATATATATATACTGGCGCCTAATCGACGTTAAAATGTCTATTGACTCACAAAAGTTCAAGGCATCCATATATTTCGCCTGACTGCTTTTTATCTACTTAAATTTGTTTTTTTTGTTTGTTTTCTTTTTCTATGGTAGACCTTACGTGACATTAATTTGACGCGTGTAACCACTCCTAATGTACATAAACCGCGATGTCCGCAGTAATACGATCCCCTAATTACACGGAGTCTGAGTTCGATTCTTACTTGCCGTCTTTAAATTAGAAACAAAAAAGAAAAAAAAAAAGAATTCTAATGTGTATATGTTTCGAGGTGGCAGTTAAAAATTAAATATCGCTCGTAAATGGCGATCGTTTGAAATCTATCGTCTTACGAAAAAAAGCCAAGAGAAATGTCAGAAGAAATTTTTTAAATGGTATATCAATGTTTATGGAGGTTAATTTATTTTTATTTATTTATTTATTTTTTTTTTTTTTTTCGTAAGAGTCTTTTTTATTTATTTATTTATTTAATAAGCTGAAAATTTCAGCTAAAGAGAAATTTATTAATGTGTCTGAAACATTAAGTAATATCTGCTAATAACCATTGGAGTTATGGCTTTGCAGACACCCGACTCCTTGATACACGACCTCTCAATATTCAACACTATAAAACACTTGAGCGATACATTTATTTTTAATTTAGGGCGGAAAATCTTTACAGAATAAATATAACTCTCTATACCTCGTTATAAATCTCTGTCTTCCAATATATATATATATATATATATATATATATATATATATATTATATATATTATATGTGAAAATAAAATGGAAATTAATCCGATTTTCATTATATCTTATTCATACTGTCGGATTAATTTCCATTTTATTTTCACATACTTGTCCATGAAAAAACTTTACATTTGAATGTTTACCCCTTTTTGGATGATATCCATTAACACCACGGATTTTACCTATAAATGTGGGCTACTTATTTTACAGTTGGAGATTGTAATTACACTAATAATTTTGATATTCCATATACACTTTTATACATATTTTACACTTTTCTATAATTTTACACCAGACTTTTTTGAGTCTTATTTCATTACTATAATGCTTCTGATTATTTTCAAAATTGAAATGAGATTCATTTTATTTTTAAATAAAAATTCATTTATTTTTAAATAAAATTCATATTATTTTTAATGCAGACAGCACAATTTATATATATTTTTTTTTGATTAATTCCAACGTTTAACTAGCAGCGTTCTGTTTTTACTAACGGTCTTTTCCCGTCTTGTTTTTTGTTGATGACCGACCCACGCGGGTTGATACATTATAACGCATAGGGTCCTCATATAGTTGAGGATGGGCCGAGTGTTGCTTTTTAAAAACCGTCAGAAGAATTGGCCCCGAAACGGTTTGCACACTTCTCTTCTGATGAGCCTATTTCAGTTGTAAACATCGTTTGTTTTTTCATTATATATCTTATATCATATATATATTATATATATATATATATATATGTATATATATATATATATTATATATATATTAATAAGATAAATTATAAAGGTTTTACATATCTATTTATTAGGTGACAAAGGAACATTCACGATCATATTGGTTTCATGCGGTGCAATCATCAGGTGAATATGTTCAAATGCAAGGAAATCGAATTTTTTTTTAAAATTCAGAAAAATGGTTGACACCGCGACCTCGTGCGTATTTGCAACATTTAGCCAGCCCCATCGTTCTATAACCCCCCACCCCGCCCATAATATACAACATTTGTAATCTTAAAGTTAATATTATTCAACCCCACTCCTCAATTAACTCGACACGACAATATACATAACTCCACATCCCAGATATGGAAAAAAAGATATACAACCCCATACACACATACACGCACAAACACAAACGCTCGCACGTAAGCGTTGTTCAAATGTCGCACATTCACAGAACAATGTATTATGTGTGTGACCAGTTACCCCGCGTACACAACCTTTATGCTGTCCATAAACACTCTCATACATTCAAATTACCACCACATACATACGCACATCATTTTACCTAATCATACACATCCCATGCATATTGAATTTTCTGAAATTTTTTGAAATCTTTTTCGATTTTCCTTGCATTTGAAACATCTTCACCTGATGATTGCATCGCATGAAACCAATATGGTCGTGAATGTTCCTTTGTCACATAATAAATAGATATGTAAAACCTTTATATATTTATCTTATATTATATAACAGCTCTATTTTATATTGAGCCAACTCTAACCAATAATACTGCTTTGGTACACCATTCCAGCAAAAGCTGAAACAGTGACCATCTCACACTATATATATATATATATATATATATATATATATATATATATATATATATATATATACTAACTTATTGGTAAACCTTTTTGGTAAGAAAAAAACGGCAAATAGTTTCATAGTAAAAATATACTACCAAACTTCAACTGGGAAAAAAAGAAAAGACCAAGAGGGTCGTGCCAACCGAAAATAATCGATTAATACTGAAACACTTGGTCAAAAGAATATATATATATATATATATATATATATATATATATATATATATATATAAAGCGGTAGGATTATCTAAAGCTAAAATGTAAAAAGTGCTCAATACCTAAGTAGAGCAAATAATGAAGTTAAACTTATGAGTCAGATACTATCTATTAAAAGTTTCGCTAGTACCTCATCAGGGTAAGAATTGATCCCCCCTCTCTCTTCTCTCCTTTCGTCTCTCTCTCTCTCTCTTCTCTCTCTCTCTCTCTATATATATATAATATATATATATATATATTATATATATATATATACTAGCAAAATAATGCACCCTCCGGGTGCAAGTATTTAAGTTTAAATGTATAAAATATTATATTAAATTAGAAAGGCTAATGAACTAAATAAGAATGCAGATAAAAAGATTTGAAACAGAGGGGGCTATAATAAAAAACAGAACAACTGAAACTTACTCTTCAATCACTCTCGTCTTTCATTGTTATTTTTTCTAATTTAGTATTTAGTTATAAGAGGAAGTAAATAATAAATGACAGTTCTTGTTCTTGTTAAATTTTAGATTCATTGAAGAGATTTTTTATTATATCCATTAAAATAAACCCAAACAGAAATCAAAAGCACATATTTAATTAAAATCACATTTTAATATCAATATGCAATTAACCTTCCCGTTCCCAAGTAAACCGCTATTTTGTTGTATATATAATAGAATTGCATGTTATTGTATGTAGATATGGTAACAGTTTAATGATGTAAACAATTTTATTAATAATTGAGGTTTAAATAAAAATTAAAATCATTGGTGTGATGTCAATAATTAAGGAATATGTGATATGAGTAGTAATATAGTTTCCGGTACAGACAGAAAATGCACACAATCTCCATTATAATAAGATATTATATATTTCTTCATTCTTCCTTTTCTTTCTTCATTCTTTCACTTCATCATTTTCTTTCATTCTTCCTTCCTTCCATTCATTCTTCCTTCCATTCATTCTTCCTTTCTTCCATTTCTTTCTTTATTTCTTTCTTCCATTCTTTTCTATTTTCTCCTTTCATTGTCCTATTCTTTCATTCTTCCTTCCTTTCTTCATTATTTTCTTTCATTCATGTTTTCTCATTACATTCTCCTTTTGTTCTTTCATTCTTTCTTAGTTTCATTCATCCTTCTTTCTTACGCTTCATCCGTTCATCCTTTTCTTTCTTCCCTTCATTCATTTCATTATATTCTTTCATTTTCCTTCCTTTCTTTCATTATTTTCTTTCATTCATGTTTTTCTTACATTTTCTTTTTTTTTTTTCATTCTTTCTTCCTTTCATCTCATCCTTTTCTTTCTTTCCTTCATATCAATTCATTCCTTTTCATTCTTCCCTTGCATTCATTCATCATATTCTTTCATTCTTCCTTCCTTTTCTTTTCATTATTTTTTTCATTCATGTTTTTCTTACATTTTTCTTTTTCTTTCATTCTTTCTTCCTTTCATCTCATACTTTTCTTTTCCCTTCATCCGTTCATCATATTCTTTCATTCGTCTTCCTTTCTTCATTAATTTCTTTCATTCATGTTTTCTTACATTCTCCTTTTTCTTCTTCATTCTTTCTTCCTTTCATTCATCCTTTTCTTTCTTCCCTTCATCCGTTCATCATATTCTTTCATTCGTCCTTCCTTTCTTTCATTAATTTCTTTCATTCATGTTTTTCTTACATTCTTCCTTTTCTTTCATTCTTTCTTCCTTTCATTCATTCATCATATTCTTTCATTCTTCTTTCCTTTCTTCCTTCCAGTCTTTCTTCCTTTCATTCTTTTCTTCCTTCATTTCTTCTTTCTTTTTTCATTTCTTTCATACATCATTTTCTTTCATTCTTCTTTTTCTTTAATTTCTTCCTTTCTTCCATTTCTTCCTTTATTTCTTTCTTCCATTCTTTTCTATTTTCTTCCTTTCATTCGTCCTATTCTTTCATTCTTCCTTCATTCTTTCATTATATTCTTTCATTCATGTTTTTCTTACATCCTCCTTTTTCTTTCATTCTTTCTTCTCCTTTCATTCATCCCTTTCTTTTCTTCACTTCATCCGTTCATCATATCCTTTCTTCGTCCTTCCTTTCTTTCCGTAATTTCTTTCACTTCATGTTTTTCTTTACATTCTTCTTTTCTTTATCATTCTTCTTAGTTTCATTCTCTTTTCTTTTTCCCTTCATTCGTTCATCATATTCTTTCATTCTCCTCCCTTTCTTTCATTTTTCTTTCATTCATGTTTTTCTTACATTCTTCTTTTCTTTCATTCTTTCTTAGTTTCATTCATCTTTTTCTTTTCTTCCCTTCATTCATTCATCATATCCTTTCATTCTTCCTTCCTTTGCTTTCATTATTTTCTTTCATTTCATGTTTTCTTTACATTCTTCTTTTTCTTTCATTTCTTTCTTAGTTTCAATTCATTCTTTTTCTTTCTTCCTTCATTCATTCATCATATCTTTCATTCTTCCCTTCCTTTCTTTCATTATTTTTTTCATTCATTTTTCTTACATTCTTCTTTTTCTTTCATTCTTTCTAGTTTCAATTCATCTTTTTCTTTCTTTTCCCTTCATTCATTCATCCTTTTCTTTCTTCCTGTCATTCATTCATTATATTTCTTTCATTTTTCTTCCTTTCTTTCATTATGTTTTCTTTCATTCATGTTTTTCTTACATTCTTCTTTTTCTTTTCATCTTTCTTAGTTTTCATTCATCTTTTTCTTTCTTCCCTTCATTCATTCATCCTTTTCTTTCTTCCCTTCATTCATTCATTATATTCTTTCATTTTTCCTTCCTTTCTTTCATTATTTTCTTTCATTCATGTTTTTCTTACATTCTTCTTTTTCTTTCATTCTTTCTTAGTTTCATTCATCTTTTTCTTTCTTCTTCCTTCATTCATATCCTTTTTCTTTCTTCCTCATTCATTCATTATATTCTTTTCATTTTTCCTTCCTTTCTTTCATTTTTTCTTTCATTCATGTTCATTCTTCTTTTCTTTCATTCTTTTCTTCTTTTCATTCATCCTTTTCTTTCTTCCCTTCATTCATTCATCATATTCTTTCATTCTTCCTTCCTTTCTTTCATTATTTTTTTTTCATTCATGTTTTTCTTACATTCTTCTTTTTCTTTCTTTCTTTCTTTCTTTCTTTCTTTCTTTCTTTCTTCCTTTCCATCGATCCTTTTCTTTCTTCCCTTCATTCATTCCTCATATTCTTTCATTCTTCTTTCCTTTTCCTCCTTCCAGGCTCCATTCCTTCCTCTCACCAGTGCCACCTCCCATATTTACCCGTCTGTCAATCAAAGCTATCTTGCCTTTTACGGCAAGATATCATATCAGTTCTTATCTGTTTATTTTTTAATGCTCCCCTTGCGTTTCAAATCTTGATGCTTTTTAAACTGAGCGCGAGAGAAGAGACCACAGGGACAAAGTGGGAAGGGCATCAACACACACAGAGAGTGGGGCAGCCCTTTTTCTGTTGACGCAGCCCCATATCTGTGATGGACGATTAAAGGTGATAATAAGGAGACATTTTGACTAATTTTACAAGATAACGCTGACTTTTTCGACAACACTTGATAATCTCAGTTCTGTTATGATTAAGCTCAGACCTCTTCAGCAACCGTGTATTTAGATAGCTGTTCTTGCATATTAACAAGATACAGCAATTTATATTTCAAAATTTCAAATATATATATATATATATAATATATATTATATATATATATATATATATATATATATATATTATTTCAAAATGCTATATATATATATATATTTCATTGAGCATTGAGCACCTTTTCATGCCAATACTTTTTCTCATTTATTCTCCATTCATTCTCTCTCTCTCTCTCTCTCTCTCTCTCTCAAAATCAAAACCCATGCTGTGTTTTTTTTGTATACTGCGTTCAATCTCTAATACTTTTTGACATATATTTATGACACTAAACTGCATCTATAGAATACCATTGCCAATCTGTGCTCCATACAAAGAAGGTAGAATATATAACCTGATTTATCATTGTGTGATCTTTATAACAATTTCCCACTTTTTTATTTGCCTTTATACCGAAATTGGCGTCTCGACAGTGTAAAATTGAAACGCGTGCTGCATTCCATTTTCTCTAAAGTTTTGTTTACATCCGCTTGTTTTAATAAATTTAATCGGAATTATCCTGATGATCCAACTGGTTAATCTTAGGTAAATATATTCTGTTTTTATCGGTTTTCTAAAACAGTTCTACAAACATATTGTGCACTATGTATATTCATTAATAATTCCGATTTATTGGGTTACTTCTTTTTGTTTTTTAAATTGTGACTCGCTAGATTTTTAAAATTTTCTTCAAGTAATTCACTCTTGATAGATAGACTTAGATAGATCTGTAGACTTAGATAGACAGGCTTAGATAGATAGACTTAGATAGATAGACAGACTTAGATAGACGACTTCTCTATAGACTTAGATAGACAGATTTAGATAGATAGATAGATTTAGATTGATAGACTTAGATAGACTTAGATACTTAGATAGATAGATATACTTAGATAGATAGATAGATAGATAGACTTAGATAGATAGATAGATAGAGACTTATATAGATATACTTAGATAGATAGATAGATAGATAGACTTAGATAGATAGATCTGTAGACTGACAGTATTAGATAAATAGATAAACTTAGATAATATAAAATTAGATAGACTTAGATAGAAACAGATTAAGATAGATAGTTAGACTGATATATAGATGCTAACATTATATATATATATATATATAT
The DNA here is from genome assembly GCA_023376005.1 of Doryteuthis pealeii. Classification (NCBI taxonomy): domain Eukaryota; kingdom Metazoa; phylum Mollusca; class Cephalopoda; order Myopsida; family Loliginidae; genus Doryteuthis; species Doryteuthis pealeii. The sequence goes on from CM042180.1 coordinate 32,728,718, forward strand.
ATATATATACATACTAGCAAATATATGCACCCTCCGGGCGCACGTATTTAAGTTTTAATGTAATGGAATATGTTAAATTAGAAATACTAACGTAACTAAAAAGGAATGCAGCTAAAATGAAAAAATCGAAAACAACTTTGAAACTAACTCTTCCATCATTTCCCTAATTTAACTACTTAGTTAAAATAGGAAGTAAAAAATAAAATTGCAGTTATTTCTTCTTGTTAATGGATTTCTTTTAAGATTTATCCCCGAAAGTTTTGCTCATATTTATAAAAATAAAACCAAACAATTAGAAATCAATATTACTAAGCAAATATTTATTAAAAATCAAATTTTTAATATCAATATGCAAATTAACCTTCCCGTTCACACTCCAAAATGCTATTTTGTTGTATATATAAATATAATTGCATGTTACAAGTATGAAGATATGGCCAACACATTTAAAAATGCAAAACAATTTTATTAATAAATAAGGTTTGAATGAAAATAAAATCCTGGAGAATATGACGAAAATAACTAAGGGAATTGTCACTTGAGTAGTAATATAGTTTCGGTTACAGACAAAAAAAACACACAATCTCCATTATAATAACTAGCAAATATATGCACCCTCCGTTATATTATATATAATTATTATATTATTTAAGTTTTAATATAATGAAATATCATGTTAAATTAGAAAAGCCAAAGAAACTGAATAAGAATTCAGATAAAACAGAGGGGGTATGATTGAAAAATAGAACAACTTTGAAACTAACTCTTCCATCATTTTCCCTTACTCCCGTCTTTCATTGGTAAATTTTCCTAAATTAACTATTTAGTTAAAATAAGAAGTAAAGAATGAAATTTCTTCTTTTTAATGAATTTCTTTTAAGATTTATCCCCGAGATTTTTGCTCATATTCATTGATATAAAACCAAACAATTAGAAATCAATAATACTAAGCATATATTTATTAAATAAATTTTTAAGATCAATATGCAAATTAGCCTTCCATTCACACTGTAAACCGCTATTTTCTTGTATATATAAATACAATTGCATGTTATTAGTATGTGGATATGGTCAACAGTCTTAATGATGTCAAAGAATTTTGTTAATAATTGAAGTTTAAATAAAAATAAAATCATGGAGAATGTGATGTAAATACTAAGGAAATTGTGACTTGAATAGTAATGTAGTTTTCGGTTACAGACATAAAAACCCCACAATCTCCATTATAATAAGATAATAATAATAATATATATATATATATATATATTATATATATAAAGTAAGTAAAAGTCATCGGGGCGGCCTAAAGTCGGTATCAGCCAGTCAGCGAGGGTGTCTATCCCCTTTTCAATAGCGCTAGACCAAGGAGACTGTTTTGGTGTCTGAGGTGGAGCGCCACGCCTACCATCAGCTCCTTACTTTACCGCACAGCTAACCCGGCCCCTTATATATATATATATATATATATATATACATATATATTATATATAGTGAGATAGAGAGAGAGAGAGGGGGGAGGAGATACATACATACAAGAGAGAGAGAGAGACATACATACCACATACATACACAGAGAGAGATACATAAATACAGAGAGAGAGGGAGAGAGAGAGAGAGAGAGAGGAGAGAGAGAATACACTGAGAAGAGTGAGAGAGAGAGAGAGGTGAGAGAGATACATAGATACACAGAGAGATACATAGGTACAGAGAGAGAGAGAGAGAGAGAGATAGAGAGATAGAGATACATACTACATACAGAGAGGAGAGAAGAGAGAGAGAGAGAGAGATAGCATAGATACACAGAGGATTACATAGGTACAGAGAGAGAGAGAGAGAGAGAGAGAGAGAGAGAGAGATAGAGAGATAGAGATAACATACATACATACAGAGAGAGAGAGAGAGATACATACATACATACAGAGAGAGAGAGAGAGAAAGAGAGAGAGAGATACATACATACATACATACAGAGAGAGAGAAAGAGAGAGATACATACATACTCACACACAGTGTGTGTGTGTTTGTGTGTGCGTGAGAGAGAGAGAGAGAGAGAGAGAGAGAGAGAGAGGGGGGGAGGAAGAGAGAGAGAGAGAGTTGCGAACAATGTAACATAAATTAGATTGAGATAAATAGATAGATAAACATACAGATAGATAGCTGTGTGTAAAATGATATGATGTACTGATAATATGGGAGAGAGAGCAGTGGGCGTAAGATGTTTCCACAACTATTGAAGAGCGTTGCATCTGATATCGTTGTGTTAAAATCATTGCAGTATCTGCACTTGGTAATTTAGATGCAAATGAGACACAAGAGATGGGTGCATCTTGTAAAGGGGCTGACAGCATGATTGGTGTCATTTCGTTAAGCTAGAATGAATCAACAGAAATGGATATTCTCTGACCAAATGATGGGTAACAATCCTTTATAATACCCCTTGATATATAACCTTTAATCTATCTATCGGTCTATCTATCTGTTTGTCGGTATCCCTGTATAAGAATATTTTCTCATTTTTTTATGTAGCTGTCTAGCTTAAAAACAAATGAAACTTAATATAGAAACACACACACACACACACAACACACACATACACATATTATATATATATATTATATATATATATATATATAATAATTATATATAAACTCGAGTTCAATTCCTAGACGAAGCTGTGGCATTTCACATAGCGCTAATACCCTGGGAAAGGTATGAACCATATATTCTCCTCTAGCTATGGGTTAAAATTAGGGCAGACTGGGCCCTTCAGCCTTGGGTAATTCTAGAGAGGTATAACTTTCCTTCTGAGGTCACTGTGTGGGTGTTTCTTTGTGTGTATGAACCCTCATGCGTCTAGAATCGACGAGAGAGTCTTTATTATATATATAATATATATTATATTTATATATATATATGTTGTGTGTGTGTGTGTGTGTTGTGTGTGTATGTGTTGAATTAAACAATACACATCTCTCTGTTTAACAATTTTATTTGTGATTTTTTCAAGTTTTCTGGCCAACTTTTTATTTGGTTGGAATTCGTGGATTAGTCCACAAAGTTCAAGTCCTGAGTACTTTCGACACTTCGAAGTGCCATCAGCAGGGGTGATGTGTTCCAGTTTTTTTTTTTCAAATTATATTAATGTGGAGGCTGGAAGGGGAAGAATTGGAGGCGCGTGGGCTAGTGGTTAGAGTCGTGGGAAATGGACTCGTTGATTCGAGTTCAATTCCTAGACGAAGCTGTTGGCATTTCACACAGCATTAATTCCCTTGGGAAAGGTATGAATACATATATTCTCCCTCCAGCTATGGGTTAAATAGTAGGGCAGACTGGGCCCTTCAGTCTTGGGTAGGTAATCATTCTAGGAGAGGGATAACTACGAATTCAAAATTCCTGAGGTCGGTCGTTGATTGGGTTTGTGGCAACCCTTGATGCACCAATTCTTTCCTATCGACTGTGCCAAAAAGTGTGGATGGTCCAACACAAGCCTTCACCACTATAAACAATAAAACTGTGTGGGTGTTCATTGTGTGTATGAACTCTCATGCGTCGAAAATCGACGAAAGTGTCCATAAATATATATATATATATATATATATATATATTATATATATATATATATATATATATATATGTTGAATTAAACAAAAGACACATCTCCTGTTTAACAATTTTATTTTTGATCTTTTCAAGTTTCTGGCCAACTTTTTAATATTTGGGTGGAAATCGTGGATTAGTCCACCAAAGTTCAGGTCCCGAATACTTTCGGCACTTCAGAGTGCCATCATCAGGAGTGATGTGTTCCATTTTTTTTTTTCAAATTATATTAATGTGGAGACTGGAAGGAGAAGAATTGATGATGATGGCACTTCGAAGTGGCGACCGCCAACTAAAGTGTAAACGCAACGCTCTCCTATATAAAGGATGGAACACTATATGGCGACCTTTACATAGATAGGGATGTGTGTATTAAAACAGTTAACATCCCCTTTCTGTTGGTGACTATAGCTTAGCGGTTAAGGTGTCTGACAGATGCTGAACCGATCGGATTTCAATCCCGGCTGTAAGTAGCTACAAATGTCTAGCACACTGAAGAGACTTGATGAGTCGAAACACGTCTGTATATATATATATATATATATATATATATATATATATATATATATGTATGTACGCATAGAAAGTTTTAGAAAAAACAAAAGATGTTATTAGTTTGCTGACAGATTTGTTTCGACCTTTTAATAAAGCGGTCTTTTTCAAAGCAACTATATCTATGAGGAAAGACGGAATAAACAAACCGTTAATCACAAGGTACAAACAAACGCTCTCGTTCAGGGCCGGAATTAAAAAAAATTAAATGTATATTTTGTGTTAAAAATAAAATAAATGATAAAAATGCTTCTGATTTTTAAAAATAAAATTTATTTTATTTTTAATACGCATTTTTCAAATTTTTTAAGGTCTGATATTCATTGAGCTCTGGATAGATAATTAAGATTAGGGAAAAGTGGGTTTGCAAAGCGAATTAAATTTTTTTTAAATAAATACGACCGGACAAATCATTAAAATCATTTCGTAAATTTCTAAGAAAGGGAATTTTTAACCTAATTTAAGCTACATGTTGCTACTAATGAAATTTAACTTACAAATACATTTCAAATCAAATCTCCCATCAGAGAGAAAGAGAAAGAGAGAAAAGAGAAAAAGAGGAGAGAGGAAGAAAGAAGAAGAGAGAGAAGAGAGTGAGAGAGAGAGAAAGAAGAGAGAGAGAGGTGAGAGAGAGAGTGAGAGAGAGAGAGAGAAAGAAAGAAGAGAGAGAGAGAGAGTGAGCAGGCGAGAGAAGGGAGAGAAGAGAGAGGAAGAGAGAGAGAGCTTGAAGCCAGTTTCATCACTATTATGGTATTCTATTAAATAGGTGTTCGGGGGGCTAAAGTCGTATAGCCCAGTCAGCGGGGAGTCTATCCCTTTTCAATAGCGCTAGACCAAGGAGAATTGTTCTTCAGCATCTGAGGTTGGAGCGCCAACCTACAACATCTACCTACTTTCAACCGCACAGAGTCCTGTGCTAACTTCATACGCTGAGTTGGCGGAGGAACCGGTATCGAACTAGGAACCTTGGTGGTTTCTAGGCCGAACGCTTACGACGAGGCGCTAGAGTCTAAAATATTTTAATTAAGCGTTTATGAGTTATATCCGTGATATTAAGATATTTGAAGGATTAAAAAAGATAGCTGAGGACCCACAATTATCTTACATCTTCACACTGAATCAGGAAATGACTTTATTTCTCAGATTATTTTTAGTGTTTACTCTAATTATATATCGCTTGGTGACAAACGTTTTTGTAGGGTTTAACTCTCACACAACACACATTGATACCTACACACACATATATATAGAAACCACACACCACACATTATATATAACACAAACACACATATATATTACACACATATATATATATTAATCAATACACTACATAACACGATATACATACACGTAAAACATACTACAATATATATACAACGCATATACATAACACAATATATATACAGCACACATATACATACAGCACACTAATACCGCCACCATTATATTATATATATATACACAACACACATATATGTATAGTACATACATACACGCACACATATATATACACATACATATATATAATACGAGAGACCACACACACATATATATGTATACACACACATATGCATATACACACATATATACACACATATATATATAGTACACACACATATATATATATATAAACCACACAGCACACAATATATATATATTATATATAATATATATTATATTATATAATTATATATATATGTAAAGAAGAAAGTATACTACAACGTTTCATCATTTCTCTCAAAGACGTAAGTGCGTATGTACAACCATTTTTGCCAAAGTGAGTCAAAGATTATAATTTTACGAAGCTTATCTTAGAGGTGGGCACAAGAATCAGAGAAGGAAGAGTTTCACGGTATGATAATTTTTATAATTATATACAAGCAAATTCCATAATGATTGAATTAAGAAATGTTAAATATTATTCAAGTTTAACGGTTATAGATTTATTCACCCCAAAATTCTCTTCTTTGAAAACGTTTCACATCTTCAAACAGCCTACAAGTTTACACCACACACCACACACACACACACAACACACACCACAACACACACAGAGGTGTTTTGAACAGGTAACGAACAAATCTTTGATTGTTATCCATAATTAGTATATATATATATTATAATATATATATATATATATATAACCTGTTTAATCAAAGGTTTTAGGGAGCATATATACACATATTATAACAATATACCAAACCACTACATTTATATATATTTATAATATATATATATATATAGTGATTATTGTATGAAGAAAGGTAATACTACAACAAGTGATTCATCATATTCTCAGTCAAAGACCGTAGTGCGTCATGTAAAACCTATTTTGCCAATGAGTCAAAGAGATTTAATAATCCCAGGGTTCCAGACCGGGGAATATAGGAAGGTGCCCTGATACGGCTGTACTTACCCGGGGGATTCAAAAGCCTGACGTAACGGAGGCTAAACAAAAGTTTCTATTTTTCGTATGTACTAATCGATTCAAGATGATGGGCATCGCGAAAGGAAGACAGTGGCTGGCGATTATGCGCGAATGGAGATCGTATGACAACGTGTGGGCCAAAAGAGGAGAGGAAAAAAATGAGGTTTTGTTAACGCAGATTCTACGAGATCTGGTAAACGAGATACGATGAATATACGCTCTTGTGAGAGTTATAGGTTATGTTTAACGGTGAACGAGAAAAATGAAATTGTAATATTTTCCCACCTGAATCGGATGGAATGCGTGGAACGTCTGATGAAGTAAAAGTCTCTGTGCGTATCTTTGGTCACAAGTGTAGAGAAATGCTCAGAAGTTTCGCTAAGCATTTATTCAGCTCTCTACTGAGTCTTAAATAGTTAATTGTTGTGATGTTCGTTCAACAGTAAAAAAAAAAGTCAAGTGAGGTAGGGTAACAAGAGACAAGTGTTACATAAGGTCATAGAAGGCTAGCTTGCCGCTAAACAGTACAGTAAACGGTAGCAGTAGGTAAGTACAGACCTTTTCCCTCGGTGTCTCATATATCTATGTGAGACACGGTGTATATTGGGGTGCATGATTGGCCAGCGGCGCGGTGTTATGTTGGCCATCGGCCGTCCCCTACGTCCACTAGTCTGTTATTTACGAAAGCTTATTTAGAGGTGGCAAAAGATCAGCAGAGTGAAGAGTTCAAGGTATGATAATTGTTGATATTATATACACAGCATATTTACATAAGATCGGATTAAGAAATGCTTAGCATATTATTCAAGTTAACGGGTTATAGAACTTATTTCAACCAAAACATTCTTTGACTTTTGACAAACTTCAGCATCCTCAAACAGCATATAAGTTACACACACACACACGACAACACACACCAAACGACGAAAAGGTTGTGAAACCAGGGGTAAACGAACACTTTTGATTGTATTATCCATAATATAGTATAATATATATAATATATATATATAATTAAATATTGATATATAATTCCAAAAGTTAATATAACTGTTTTATACGAGCGTTTTAGGGCGCATTAATCTAAAGTTTTTGGGCGTATTGGCTTCTTCAGATGCATCATCGTCATATTTCTACTGTGTTGGTAAAAACTATTCTATTTATATTAATAGTTGTTTTACGCGGGTTAGTTTTTTTATGGAGGATTTAACGAAGGAATAAGTTAAGGATTATATATATATTAAATAATATGATAGTCGAAACCGTATCTGTGGATGACACACGACACACACGCACACACAACACAGATATATATATTATATATTTATGTGTGTGTGTGTGTGTGTGTGTGTGGTTGAAATTAAATCGAGATATTTTTCCGTCCTGAAATTTTCTTTGGATTCATTTGCTTTCTTTTTTCCTTAACTCTGTTTTTTTTTTTTTTCTCTTTATTTCGGCTCTGGTTTCGAGATGTGAAAAGTATAAAAGTGGACCCCAATAAGAAGGCGGGCTTGTATATATAATATATATATATATATATAATATATATATAATACTATATATATAATATGCCAGAACTTGACTAAAAAAAAGGCGTCAATAATCCACAATACCCTGACAAACAAATTTTGCAAATTACGAAAACAGCAAGACGGTATTTAAATTTTTTCTGTTAAATATCCGCTAACAAAAAATTCTTGAAAATGGCGGAATCTTACCCCGAAACGTTCTCCGAGATGAATTTACGTGGTTAGTAAAGCGAACTGAAAACAAACAAACATTTTACAGAAAATAATTAGCACTTACCAGAGACAAATTCCACATAGTTTAGAACGCTACCCGCAACCACCTCTTAATCTTTAAGAGTGGCTCTAAGGACAATGACAAAACAGCATGTGCAGCTATTTTAAATAAAAAAATTGTAAGAAAAGCCTTCCAAACGAAAGTTACATTTTTTAGCTGAAACCGTGAATAGATATAGCACTTGAATATCTCTGAAAATAAACACCACAAAATATTCATCTTTTCAGACTCGCCTCAGTCTACTATCATTAAGAAAAAAAAAAATGGAAGACCTCTCATCATTAAGCTCCTGAATAGATTAGACTCAATGTCTAACTCTAAGGAGATTGTTATATGTCTGGAATATCAAGTCATATAGGGAGTGAGGGGGGAATGAAAGAGCTGATCTGGCAGCTAAATTGGCTCTAGATTTAATCCTGACAAGTTCCAGAATACCATATACTGACTTGAAACTAAAATTAATAGATTCATTCATACAAAATGGCAGCAACAACCTGGATAACTGTATCCAAATAAATCTTCCTAATCAACCGACTTTGGGGGAGGCTGCAGACGAATTTGGGAGTTAAGATAAAGGGGACAAGTCATTATGTCCCGATTATGCATTGGTCATACAAAACTAACACACTCTTATATACTCAAACAAGAACAACAACCACAATGTGAAACATGTCAAACACCCCTGACAGTTAAACACTTATTGATGGAATGCAGATTTTTTGCTCCCATCAGAAACCATTATTTTAAAGCAAACAATATGAAGGATCTATTTGAAAATGTTAACATTGGGGATATTTTCTCCTTTTTGAGGGAAATAAAATTATACCATAGAATATAGACATGAAACAAATCAATGCCATAGAATATGATTCCCAATAATGCTAACACATTGTTAAAACCAATTACTAAAATTATATATATGAATGCACAATATGTATAACTATATAAACAAAATAATGCAAGTCAGGACGCTTGGAAAAATAAGACAAAATGTCGCCGTGAGCCTTTAAAAACAAGGTTTATTGGGTTGCAAGAATTTTTCCAAGAGGCGTCAAGAGTCATAAAATGGCACCCCAATAAGAAAGGCGGTCTTGATAATATCCAATTGAACTGGCTATCATTTGAGAACAAGCACAACCAAAAACAGTTCCACATTTATAAAGCGTCAAGATTTATTGGCGTCTAATTTGTTTACGACTCATTTCAAACGACAGATTCTTATTTCACTTGATGTGTGAACTTATAAATAAAAACCGAAGTTATGATTCACAAAACGTTCCAATGCATTAAAAACATATTTTTGCGATGTCAGGGAGTTCATAATATATATTAGCAGGGCTAAACATGCAAATCGGTTGGGAAATTTGAGTGGCCCAGAAAAAAACAGAATCCAAATTATTTATTTATCTTCCCATTAAACTAACCCTAAACCCCAAACCCAAACCCTAAACCCTAAACGTAACCCTAACCCTAACCCTAAAACCCCTAGTTGAGTAATATGGACAGACTGATATATATATATATTACAGGGTGACCCAGAAAACACAGAACCCAAATTATTTATTTATTTCCCCATTGAACTAACCCTAACCCTAAACCCTAAGCCAAAGCCTAACCTAACCCCCCTAGTTGAGTAACATGATATCTATATCAATCTCTGTCCATATCTATCTATCTCTATCTATCTATCTCAGTCTGTCCATATCTATCTATCTCAATCTGTCCATATCTATCTATCTATCTATCTCTATCTCTCTATCTATCTCAGTCTGTCCATATCTATCTATCTATCTATCAATCTATCTCAATCTGTCCATATCTATCTATCTATCTATCTATCTATCTCTATCTATCTCAGTCTGTCCATATCTATCTAACTATCTATCTCAGTCTGTCCATATCTATCTATCTATCTATCATCTATCGTCATATCTATCTATCTATCTATCTATCTATCTCTATCTATCTATCTATCTATCTCTATCTATCTATCTATCTTATCTCATCTATCTATCTATCTATCTATCTATCTCAGTCTGTCCATATCTATCTATCTCTATCTATCTATCTCAGTCTGTCCATATCTATCTATCTCTATCTATCTATCTATCTCAGTCTGTCCATATCTATCTAACTATCTATCTCAGTCTGTCCATATCTATCTATCTATCTATCTATCTATCTATCTATCTATCTCAGTCTGTCCATATCTATATATCTATCTATCTATCTATCTATCTCTATCTATCTCAGTCTGTCCATATCTATCTATCTATCTATAATTAATTCATTTGTTAAAAACAAAGTAAATAGATTTCGTGGCAATCATTCAGTTTTATTTTTTGTATGTTGCTGTCTCATTGATTGTAGGTGTGTTTGGATGTATCAGTCTATCTATCGATCTATCTTCTCTTCTCAATATATGTATGTATGTATGTATGTATGAATGTATTTATGTAGTTAATAATCCACGAAGATCTATATTCCAATATAAGCGGCTACCCAGCGTTGTCTGGGTAGTAGGAGGGGGTAATGAATAGTTAGTCTCGCAGATCCATTAATTGTTTTCGTCTTACATAATTGACTTATGTTTTAATTACGAACGCAACCAATGACTTTCCTTTCTCTTAGTATTCAAATCCTAATTTTTAAAATATATTAATAATTTGAAGGCAATTACAATGCATATAAAAAGATAAAAACAAAAATATGTTGTTTTTTGTCTTAGCGATTTCAAAGAAAACTTTATCTTCAGAGACGAAAATCAGAAATGAACGTGCTTTAGTTTTTTTTTTTGCGGGGTTATATTTTTTTTTTTTTTCTTCTTTTTTTTCCTCTTCTTTATTTTAATTTCTCATCCCTTCCCTCTTCTTTATGTTATGAATGAAATGGGCGAATAACTGTAATTTCTTATTTTTTAAAAATATTTGTTGAGAACGAATGTCTAAAATCCTACCTCCTAATTTTTAAATATCTTTCCAGATATAAATCTAATCCTCCACTGTACTTTGTTTAGTAGTAACGTGTTTATCCTGGACAATTGTGTGCTACATATCGGTGGCCCAGTGATAGAGTCTCTGATTCTGCGTTCTGGATTCTCGGTTTCGATTTCTGTCAGAGGGAAATCGTAAGTATACATCGCTGATGAGACTTAATAATGTTGAAACAGGTGTACGATGTTCTACGTGGGGCACAATTTTTCCCGAGTTCGCTTGTCATGATTATTTTCAATAATTATCGAATTTAATACGATATACGCATTGTAATTGCCTTCAAGCAAACAAATATAAATAATAATATACTTTACTCAACAATTTTTCTAAAGCAAATTATTAAATCTCTAATCCTCATTATTTTTTGCACAAAAAGCAAGCTCTGGTGATAGTGAATGTTTATATGTATTTACATTGTCGTTAATTGTTTTATTTTCGTACTTTCCTCCGGACATACATACACGTACATACTAGGTATATCCAATTTGACGAAAAATCCGTGTTTTATAATAGAAATGTATCCCCCCCCCATTTAAAAAAATACCAAAAATAAGGGAATTATTTGATTTTAATGAAATTCTCAGTGTTGATTTATCAATGAATGTATTTTATAATGCATCAATTATTTTATATCAAAATGTTCTGATTTTTTCAGGTCATTTAACTTTGACCCTCCCCCGTATTTTGGGGGTTCAAAATATCGGTGGGGTTATATGTAATTGTTGAGAATTTGGTATATAACTATTTACTAAGCTTAGCTTAAATGTGGCACAAGGTCAGAAGTATGGGGCGCCCAATGAGAATCGAACTCACTAACAATGGTCTGCAAAGCTAGCTTGCTAACAATTACACCACGTGAAGTTCCCGATAATTTGGTATATAGTTATTTACTAAGCTTAGCTTAGATATGGCACAAGGCCAGAAGTATGGGGCGCCCAATGAGAATCGAACTCACTAACAATGGTTTGCGAAGCGAGCTTGCTAACCATTACACCAGGTGAGGTGCCCTCTTATTTACTAAGCTTAGTTAGCTTAGATGTGGCACAAGGTCAGAAGTATGGGGCACCCAATGAGAATCGAACTCACTAACAATGGTCTGCAAAGCTAGCTTGCTAACAATTACACCACGTGAAGTGCCCGAGAATTTGGTATGTAACGTGTGTGCTACATCCTCGCCTATACTTATAGACTAGGCCGGAATAATGTGGTCTAACTCTTGGCCAATCACTGGCAGTACTCTGAGGTTGATACAATACTTAAACCCACCCTACTGGCTATAATTACACTGACATTCATGGACGACGGACATAGGATTAAATCACTGGACCTTTACCAATACGCAGGATAGGACTTATAAGCTTACCAAAGGATTCCATAACACAGGACTTTCTTTAAGCCCTTTTCAATTGGCCAAGGATGGCATTTAAAAACTTTACACCCTTCTCCCTCCCGAGTCCTTTATTTATCAAAATGATGTGATTCGGCCTGTGTGCGAGTGTGTGTGTGTTTGTGTGTGTGTTGTTGAGAAATTCGGGATATAAGGTGTGTGATGAATGCCCGCTCCTACTTATAGACTAGTCCAGAATTAAATGATCTATCTCTTGGCCAATCACTGGCAGTACTCTGAGGTTGATACTATACTTAACCGACCCTACTGGACATAATTACACCGACGTTCATAGATGACGGACATAGTATTAAATCACTGGACCTTTACCAATACGCAGGATAGGACTTATACGCTTACCAAAGGATTCCATAACATAGGACATTCTTTAAGCCCTTTTCAACTGGCCAAGGATGGCATTTAAAAACATTACAGTAATTAACACTTTTTTTCTACATAAATAAAAAGAAAAAAGACCGAAGGTGTGAATAGAAGAAAAAAACATCTTTTAATAATGTTCTCTGGTAGTAAATAAATACCGAAAATCGGAAAATAAAATGAAAATAAAAACTAAAAAAAATATTTTTGGAGATTTTTTTTTTTACTCATTTCGATGATTATTTAATTGGCTATTATCTTATAAAAGAAAAAATATACATCAATATTTGTTCCGTTTAAAAGGGGGGGCGCTAAATGTTTGCACAAAAGCAAGCTCTGGTGATAGTGAGTGTGTTTATATAACTTTGTCATTAATTGTTTTATTTTCGTAGCTTCCTACGGACATACACACAAACCAACTCTCCTTTATATATGCATAGATTGGTCTAATGGTTAGAGTCGTAGGAAATGGACTCGTCAACGCGAGTTCAATTCCTGGACGAAGCTGTTGGCATTTCACATAGCGCTAATACACTTGAGAAAGGTATGAATCAAATTCTCCCTCCAGCTATGGGTAAATAGCAGGCAGACTGGACTCTTTAACCATGGCTAGGTAACCAGTCAATGAGAAGGAAAACTCTGAATTCAAACCAGTTAAACTCCGCTTAAGAAATTGACCTTGTGTCACATCCTGCTTGTGTGGAGGGATTGGTAAATATGTCTAGGAGAAGGAAAACTCTGAATTCAAACCAGTTAAACTCCGCTTAAGAAATTGACCTTGTGTCGCAACCTGCTCTTGCGGAGGGGTTGGTATATATATATATATATATATATATATATATATATATATATATATATATATATTTGCAGGGCAGACTGGGTTCTTTAACCATGGCTAGGTAACCAGTCTAGGAGAAGGAAAACTCTGAATTCAAAACCTGTTGAACTCCGCTTAAGAAATTGACCTTGTGTCGTATCCTGCTCGTGTGGAGGAGTTGGTAAATATATATATATATATATATATATATATATATATATAATATATACATTGATTAAACAAAAACAGAAAAAAAAAAAAAAAACATATCTCTCTGCTTGCTAAGGAGAAAGTAAATAGATTTGGTGTCAGTTCTTTAGTCCTATTTTTCTTTACTGTGTAGCTGTCTCAAGAGGCAGTACGTGAATCGTGTGTCGAGCAATCGGGGGCAAACGGAAGCAAGTAAAACCGCTAATTGCCTAATTGCAAAGGCACGAGACCAGAGAGATAAGGAGAGATAGAGAGACACTGATTATATATATATATATATATATATATATATAATATATATCAGTCTGTCCATATCTATCTATCTCAGTCTGTCAATATCTATCTATCTATCTATCTATCATTCTGTCCATATCTATATATCTCTATCTAACTCAGTCTGTCCATATCTATCTATATATCTATCTCAGTCTGTATATCTATCTATCTATCTATATATATATATATATATATATATATATATATATACATTTTTTTCATTTTCTTGATATATTACACACACACATATATATATATATATATATATATATATATATATATATATATATATAGAGAGAGAGAGAGAGAGAGATTAAAATAGAGAAATTAATAAAGAGAAAAGGAACAGGAAGATGAGGATGAGGAAGAGGATGTGGAGGATGTGGTGGAGGTGGAGGGGTGGACAATCCCCCAAATTCAAAGAAGAAAGAAAATCAAAAGTCAGCGTTGCGTATCGCTCGCAGGTGATGCATTATGACTTTTCTGCAAAACTGGAAAGTTACTTCTTTCGACCCCCTCCCTCCCCTCTTCCCCTTCCCCCTGTCTATCCGATTCCTTCTCCCTCGTGGGTTGTCGCTCGTGCGTGTCCGCTTTAATTAGCTCGCGTCATGGATCTGTTAATTAATAAGAAGAAAGAAAAAAAAGAAGACTCATCTCCCCCTCCATTAGCAACGATCTCGTCTTTCGCCCCGGCACACAAGGAGAGAGAGAGAGAATTACCGAACGTTCTTAATTTTCGCCTATCTCCTTGCTCATCCACCTTCATCGGTAAAGAGGAAGCTCACCTTATTTTATTACCAAATAAGGAATAAGGCCTTCTTGGCTATTAATGGAATTCTTTAAGGAGAAGAAAATATTTTAAAAATTCTGTTTTATTTTTTTTCTGTCAGATATATCTACTCTTTGTCCCGGGCCTATCAATAAAACAACTACTTTTAGGCAAAAATCGACTTTATTCATCAATATAGTCTCCTACTTGGGTTATACACTTGTAGGGTTCAAAGGTTATGACAAAGTCATAACTCGTTGGACGCAAACAAACTCCGACACAGCTTGAGGGATAAAACATTTAATAGCTATACAGCACATGGGTATGACGAGATACATACATAGATACATATACAAGAGTAGAGATAATGACACATTCATGAATGGTAAAATACAAGATATTTAGGTATCAAAGAGATACCTAAATGTACATAAAAACGTAGTTATGGATACATGACTAAAGGATAGTTATATATCGTATAAGAGACTTACTAGCAGTGAGTGGCCAGTGTTAAGGCCGAAGCCCCAACGAGAAGGGGGTAGACAGAGTCTAACCCATAGTGGTGTCTTGTAGGTCGGCAGACAAAGAGAGAGAGAGAGAGTCGTTCAAATCAGCCGCTTAAATATCAAAGGCCCCTAGCGGGAACCAGCAAAACTAAACGGGCAGACAAATCTCCAGGCAGATACGAAAATAACGCCACAGTATCTCTGGCCATTTTTATTTGCCTTTTTACAAGGTCATGGCGTTATTCGCATGTGCTGGTCTCATATTGAGTGATAATACATGAAGATAAAACCCCGACAAAGTTTGATAGACAAAACACTTTATATACAGCACAGAATAAACAGGGTACATAATACATATAGGTGTACATAAACATACATACATAAGTACTATAAATACATATACAAGAGTAGAGATAATGACACATTCATGAATAGTAAAATACAAGATATTTAGGTATCAAAGAGATACCTAAATGTACATAAAAACGTAGTTACGGATACATGACTAAAGATAGTCATATATCGTATACAAGACTTACTAGCAGTGAGTGGCCAGTGTTAAGGGCCGAAGCCCCAACGAGAAAGGGGTAGACCGTGTCTAACCCATAGTGTCTCGTAGGTCGAGCAGCAGGAAAAGAGAGGCAGAGAAGTTCAAATCAGCCGCTTAAGTACACCAGGCTCCTAGCGGGAACCAGCGACACTATACGGGCAGACAACTCTCCAGGCAAATACGAAAATAATCCCACACACTGATTCCATCGCTTCTCTAACAATTCGCTGCCTTTTTTGTAGAACGATTTGTCTTTGGCCTCAAAATACGCCACAGTTTCCGATATAACTTCTTCATTGGAGCCAAATCTCTTTCCCTGGAGCATTTTTTGAGGTCAATTGACATTGCTTGCTTATAGAAGTTGATAGCACACGACGATGACCTATCTCGACATGGAGTGAAAAGTGGAAAAGTCCACTGTCTTGCCAGTTTCAGACCTGACCATCTTTTAAATATAGTAAAAAAAACCCAGAAAAACAAAGAATAAAAAACAAGAAGGTCCCCCGAGTTTAACAAGAAACCCCTGAAGAAGGATGGAGGGCGCATCAGTCGAAACGTTGTGTATATAACAATAAAGATACAGAAAACCGTCTGAAAAATCTAAATGATACAAACTTTTGTTTTCCAAAATAGGATATATTGATAACATTTGTATTCGTCGGTGGGCTAATGCCGGTATCAGTCAGGCAGGGAGGGATTCTATCCTCTTTTTACTCGCGCTAGACCAAGTAGATTGTTCTTGCGTCTGAGGTAGAACTCCACACCTACCGTCAGCAACGATCTTGTTTTTCGCCCAGCAAACAGGAGAGTATTGCTGAACGTCCTTAATTTTCGCCTATCTCCTTGTTCGTTCAACTTTATCAGTAACGAGGAAGCTTACTTTCTTTTATTACTGTTGTACCGGCCGTTCCTACAGTGGAGAATATACACCGGTTCTCACTATAAATAGTGAGACACCGAGTGAAAAGGTTGTACTGTTACCGTTTAACGGCAAGCTAGCCGTTCCTGTACCATTATTGTAAATACACTTGTCTTATTTTACCCTACCTCGACTTGACTTCTTTTTTACTGTTGGATTAACATCACAACAATTACCAAATAAGGAATAAGGTCTGGGCTATTAATGGAAGTCTTTAAGGCGAAGTAAATATTTCAACATGCTTTTTTATGTCAGACACACACACATATATATATATATGAGAAGTAAACAAACAAACAATGTGTTTGATATGGCTTTTTTAGCCGACGATTTTTGGGAGAATATGTGCTTAATTGAAGTCGTACCTAATTTTGAAAATTGATTAATTGATAATTCATGAATTAGGCGGGCATACCTGTTCACATGTAAGGCTAAACAAATCCCGCCTAATTCATTAATTATCAATTAATTAATTTTCAAAATTAGGTACGACTTCAATTAAGCACATATTCTCCCAAAATATATGTATATATATACCAACCCCTCCGCATGAGCAGGATTCGACACAAGGTCAATTTCTTAAGCGGAGTTTAACAGGTTTGAATTCAGAGTCTTCCTTCTCCTAGACCGGTTGCCTAACTAATGTTAAAGAGTCCAGTCTGCCCTACTATTTATCTATAGCTGGAGGGAGAGTAGGATTCATACTTTTCCCAAGGGTATTAGCGCTACGTGAAATGCAATTACCACATCCAGGATGTGAACTCGGGGTGACGACTCCATTTCCCATGATTTTTAACCATTACCCCACGCACTTCCATATGTCAGACCTCTATACTTTTTGTCCTGACCAGTTTCAGAGCTGACAATCATTTTAAGGTGGCTAAAAAACAAAACAATTTAGTAAGTTTGACAAGAAGGTATCCCGTGTTCAACCAGAAACACCTGAAGAAGGCTGGAGGGCACATCAGTCGAAACGTTGTGTATATAACAATAAAGATAAAGAAAACCGTCTCTTTACCCCTCAGCTATGGGTAAAATAGTAAAACAAAAGAGAATATTTCAAAATTATGTTTTTTTTTATGTCAGACATATCTACGCTTAGTACTAGCCATCTTAAAAAGTCCAAAAACGTTGGACTCGCTTTTTTTTTGTCCCCCCCCCAACAAAAAGTTGTTGAGTTAAATCTATATTTTTCCCCTCTATTTTCTTCCTATAACTCAATGCCTATATCCACTATGCCGTGTGTCCAATTGGACAATTCAGAGTGAATTCTGGGAACTTATAAACCTATTGTCCTGTTTTACCAAGAATATTTACCTTTATAGTATAAAGGTAAATATTCTAGGTAAAGGAGTATAAAATTTATACTTATGTATGATTTTTTACCTTGACTTATATTGCATTTTTTAAAATTTCTTCAGCGTGAATTGTGAACGCAATAGTTTGGGAATGAACCTGTGTCTTTGCGCCTCAGAAATTTCCAAGGTTTTCAATAATTCCATGAACACAAAACAATTTGCATAAATCTGTCAGGACTGATTTTAATTCAAATTGTTTAATATCATCAAGACAAGCAATGAATCTTTCAACTGGATAAATTTGACAATGGGCCTAAAATAAAAGTTTTTAGAATGATACATTATAATTATCAGGCAAAAGATTTATCATGGATCTTAGAAGAAATTTAGAGTTTTAAAAGAAATGCAGCAAATCAAATTCAAAAAGGAAAGCATTAAAATAACACTTCAGTTTTTGAAAAGGCTTAGAAAAAAATTATAGTAAAAATTACATATGGTAATTATTAAATGGTAAATAGTAAAGAAAGAAAAAAAAGAACATTTAAAAATGCTGTTTTTTTTATATTAGACAAATCTACGCTTTATCATGGCCCGTGTCACACAAGACCATCTTTTAAATGTGGCCAGAAAGAAAATATAATTCAGCAAAAAGTTCTGAATACTATAGTTTGGGCATGAATCCATCTCTTGTTTCATATTAATGAATTGTAGATAGTCCCCCTCATCTCTAACAGAATCCCTAGTGGGTTATAATGTTTACATTTCACATAGTGCAAATGCCCTTGGGAAAGGTATGAATCCAAGTACTCTCCCTCCAGCTATGGGTAAATTGTAGAGGTGACTGGGCTCTTTAACCTTGGTTAGGCAACCAGACTAGGAGAAGGAAAACCCCGCTTAAGAAATTGACCTTGTGTCACATCCTGCTTATGTGGAGGGGCTGGTTATATATATATATATATATATATGTGTGGTGTGTGTGTGTGTGTGTGTGTGTGTATACCAGCCCCTCTGCATGAGCAGGATGTGACACAAGGTCAATTTCTTAAGCTGAGTTTTATAATTATATCCAAAGATTTTTATAAGTTTCTATGCGATAGTTTGTTTTAGTAAAAGAACCATTGATACAGAATTCTTCCAAAAATATCAAAGAAACTGACCAGGTGGTAAAAAAACGGACTGTTTTTACTTATTTTTCAAGATAACGGTGAGTAATTTTTTCTCCAATCGGATAAATTGATCTTTGAATTAACTGTTTTTCTTTTAACAACTCTTTATGTTCGTCATTTCTTTTTTTGCGAGATATAAAAACAAAAAGTTCAAAAATATTTACGTTTCTTCATTCAATGTGATCTTAGCTGATCACGTGGCGTATTTTGGTCGTACCTAGTAACACCAGCATTTTTCGGAGGTCGATGCCCTTTTTATACTGTTGTATTTTAGATATAAGAAACCTTTAGGGGGTTATGCAGTTTAGTGATTAGTGAGAGGGATTCAGTGAGACAAAAAAGTGTAACTGTAAACGCTGCGATTCGTTAGAAAGCAAGGTTTACCGGTAAGGGATATGAATTGCATCAAGAATATTAGAAATTTATAAGAATGAGGAGTGGGAGGAGGAGCGCAAGGAGGAGGAAAGGATACAATGGAGTAATAAGAGAGGGTGTTGAAGAGACAAAGATGAAGTAAAAGAAGCAGAAGGAGGATGAGAAGAGAGATTAGGCGAGAAGAAGAAGAAGAAGAAGAAGAAGAAGAAGAAGAAGAAGAAGAAGAAGAAGAAGAAGAAGAAGAAGAAGAAAGGGAGAGAAGAGAGGTTGAAAAATACTTACTACTACTACTACTACTAATGATAATAATATAATAATGATAATAATGAGAAGAAAAAGAAAAAAAAAGAAGAAAAGAAAGAAAAAGAGAAAGAAAAAAAAGAAGAAAAGAAAAAGAAAGAAGAAGAAGAAAGAAGAAAAAAGGAAGGAAGAAAGAACAAGAAAGAAGAAAGAATAAGAAAGAAAAAAGAAAGAAAAAAGAAAAAAAAGAAAAAGAAAGAAAAAGAAAAAAGAAAAAAGAAAAAAGAAAAAAAAAAAGAAAAAAGAAAAAGAAAGTAAAAAGAAAAAGAAAAAAAAAGAAAAAGAAAAAAAAAGAAAAAAAGAAAAAGAAAGAAAAGAAAAAAAGAAAGAAAGAAAAAGAAAAGAAAGAAAAAAGAAAAAAAAAAGAAAAGAAAAAAAAAGAAAAAGAAGGAAAAGAACGAAAAAAAAAGAAAGAAAAAAAGAAAAAGAAAGAAAAAAGAAAAAAGAAAAAAAGAAAAAGAAGAAAAAGAAAGAAAAGAAAGAAAAAAGAAAAAGAAAGAAAAGAAAAATAAGAAAAAGAAAAAGAAAAAAGAAAAGAAAGAAGAAATAAGAGAAAATGATTAAAGAAGAAGAAGAAGAAGAAGAAGAAGAAGAAGAAGAAGAAGAAGAAGAAGAAAGAAGAAAAACGCAAATATGTAGATGTGGATAAGAAGACAGAAAAAGATGAGTAAAAGAAGTACAAAGAGAAGATTGAGATGAAGAAGGAAGACGAGGAAGAAAAATAAAGGGAAAAAACTAGAATGTAAGATGAAAATAGACAGATGTCAACAAAGAAGGAGAAGGAAAATATCGAGAGGGGCAAAGAGAAGTTGGTCATATAATGCCGACAATGTTTTAAAATAAATTCAATTCTTAATGGATACTCAATATGTTTTAATACGTGTCTTTCTATTTAACCCATAGATGGGACCCTAACAGGTACTACCACCCCGGGTCAGAGTGGACCAGAGAGCAATGGTGATGAAGGGGTGCTCCACATTCCCCAGATCTCCAGAACTGGAACCTCACCATCAGATAGAGTTTAACGTCATTCCCAGGACATGTAGACCCTCGGTCAACGCCTTCTAGCACCCATATGATAAAAAAGTGTTGGGGCTTGCCATAAGGGCAATAAGATTTGGGGCAATCATATATATATTTAACCCCCCCCCCGCACGAGCAGGATGTGACACAAGGTCAATTTCTTAAGCGGAGTTCAACAAGTTTGAATTCAGAGTTTTCCTTCTCCTAGACCCGGTAGCCTAACCAAGGTTAAATAGCCCAGTCTGCCCTACTATTTATCCATAACTGGAACGAGTGTAGGATTCATAACTTTCCCAATGGTATTAGCGCTAATTGAAATGCAATTAACACATCCAGGATTTGAACATTGGAGCAATCATATAGGTGCTAGGGCTTGTCGTAAACAGGTGATTGATCGGAGGGGGCCACTCCGCCCGCCTGCCTAGCCTTAGAAAGGGTCTAAGTGCCGTGGTGCATATCATGGACTGCACATCCACCAGGATTCCATCCTTAAGCATCACGGGTCGCCAGGTCACCCCATTTGGGAGGGGGTCTGTAGATCTGCAGTCGGTGTATTCTAACGCCCCAGGTGACAGGGCGGGAAGGAAGACTGCTCTGTGTCTATAAATCTGTGTCTATAACTCTAGGCCGAAATGTACATACAGAGATTGACTCTTTCTCGATTTGTTTAACCTTAGATTTGAACAGATACGCCCGCCTAATTCATTAATTATCAATTAATCAATTTTCAAAATTAGGTATGACGTCAATTAAGCACATATTCTCCCCCAATATATATATATATATATATATATATATATATATACGCAAACATCAATCTCTTCATATGACTACATATCTGTCCATCTTGGTATATTCATATCTATCTCCATCTATCATATTTTGTTAATGTCTGTATCAGTTTATTCGTTTATACACACACGCACACACACACACACACACACACACACACATATATATATATATATGTATATATATATATATATATTCTTTTTTAAAAATGTTTTTTTTTAGTTGGGCGTTATTACGAAGCATTAAAAATATATAAATGAATGAACTCGATATTATGGAGTATTGGATTCACTTATTTCTTTATTATTTTTTGTCATAAATTTTTCAGGTTCGTTAGATACCCTTTATCAAATGAATGTTATTATTGTTTAACGGCTTCCTTGTCTCTGTTGTTATCGACAGTGGCAGCGTCTGTGAAATATTTACCCATGGCTGTGAATATATATATTATATATATATATATATATATATATATATATATATATATATATATATATACCCATGTGAATATATATACGTAAACATAAATCTCTTCATATAACTACATATATGTCCATCTTGGTATATTCATATCTATCTTTATCATATTTTGTTCATGCCTATAGCAGTTTATTTGTTTATATTGTTTATACACACACACACACACACACACACACACACACATATATATATATATATATATATATATATATATATATATAAACACGCCAACATCAATCTATTCATATAACTAAATATCTGTTCATCTTGGTATATTCATATCTATCTCTATCTATCATATTTTGTTTCATGTCAATATCAGTTTATTTGTTACACAACACACACACACACACACACACACACACACACACACATACATATATATATATATATATATATATATATATATATATATATATATATATATATATATATATATATATATATATATACGCAAACATCAATCTCTTCATATAACTACATATCTGTCCATCTTGGTATATTCATATCTATCTCCATCTATAATATTTTGTTCATGTCAATATCAGTTTATTTGTTACACACACACACACACACACACACACACACACACACACACACAACACATATATATATATATATATATATATATATATAGCATAGACGACAAAGAAGAAGATAGAACGAGATTGAATGAGAGAAAGATTGCGTCGAAAGAAAGAAAAAAGGGGGATAAAACTCAGAATAAATTTTAAAATTTCATTTTGACTTTAAAACAACCCATTTGGAAGTCATTAACGAAACTTCCTCAACCCCCAGAGACAAACACAACCCCACCCCAACCCAACCCATTTCTATATTGGCCCCTCCATTACCCCCCCCCCCTAAATGATGGCATACGATTGGATGCTTAGCTGTTGTGGCATCACCCGTACCTCACCCGTTCCACGTTTTTCCTCCTCTTATTCTACCCGCCAAATCACCGACTCCTTTACCACTGCGCTGAGCAGAAGAAGAAAAAAGAAAGAAAGAAAAAAAAACTATCCTGGGGTTTTCTTATTCATTGAATTCATTTCAATTAAGGCATGTGTTGGATGCTGCAGGCTATGAGCAAGAAGAGACGGAAATGAAACAAAGTTAAGTTTCTTTATATATACTAGCAAATATATGCACCCTCCGGGTGCAAGTATTTGAATTTTAATGTAATGAAATATGTTAAATTTGAAATACTTTTGAAACTAAATAAAAATCAAATAAAATGATTTGAAACAGAGGGGGTATAATCGAAGAATAGAACAACTTTGAAACTAAGTCTTCCATCATTTTC
Organism: Doryteuthis pealeii; assembly: GCA_023376005.1. Classification (NCBI taxonomy): domain Eukaryota; kingdom Metazoa; phylum Mollusca; class Cephalopoda; order Myopsida; family Loliginidae; genus Doryteuthis; species Doryteuthis pealeii. Next base: position 32,752,640 of record CM042180.1, read on the forward strand.
CATCACTCCCTCCTTTTATTGCTGAATTTTCCTAATTTAACTATTTAGTTAAATTAGGAAGTAAAGAATAAAATTACTGTTATTTCTTTATATTAATAGATTTCTTTTAAGATTTATCCCCGAGATTTTTGCTCATATTCATTAAGAAAAAAAACAAAACAATTAGAAATCAATAATACCAAGCGCATATCTAATAAAATTAAACTTTTAATATCAATATGCAAATTAGCTTTCCTGTTCACACTGTAACCCGCTATTTTGTTGCATATATAAATACAATTGCATGTTATTAGAATGTAGATAAAGTCAAAAGTATTAATAATGTAAAATAATTTTATTAATAATTGAGGTTTAAATAAAAATAACAATCATGGACAATGTGGCGTAAATAACAAAGGGGATTGTGAGTTGAGAAGTAATATAGTTTCGGTTACAGACAGACAAACAAACAATCTCTATTATAATAAGAGATATATATATATATTTACCAAACCCTTCGCACGAGTAGGGTATGACACAAGGTCAATTTCTTAAGCGGAGTTTACTTCTCGTACACTCGTTACCTTGCCAAGGTTAAACAACCAAGTCCACTCTACTATTTACTCAAAGTTGGAGAGAAAGTAGTTGGATGCATACCTTTCCCAAGGGTATCAGTGCTATGCAAAATGCAAACAGCTTCGTCCAAGATTTGAACTCGGGTCGACGAGTTCATTTCCTACGACTCTAAACGATAGAGAGAGAGAGAGAGAGAGGGGAGAGAGACCGAGAGAGAGAGAGGGTAGAGAAAGAGAGAGAGGAGAGACAGAGAGAGAGAGCAATGAAGAGGAGCCCTACTTTCAACTCCGAGACTGAAGAGGACAGGGAGCCAGACTTCGAGTGCGAGCAGAGAGAGGAGAGAAGACTATTCGAGAGCATGTCGACAGCCGGAAGGCAATGAACAAATCTCAGAGAGCTGTAGAGGGACATTAATGCCGTCTAGGTTTCGGCGTGAAAATTTAAAAATCTCGTACAACACCTGTGTAACAGAGCGCTCTCAATCCAGCTCCCAGGAAAACCACACCGACTTGGTTCCAACAATCCAGACTAAGGCAGATCCTGAAAACATGCTTGCTCAGTGGAAAAAGTGTTGGATGACCCTCAGCATGCCTATTGCGAAGTTGCTAATACCTGTAGTCAAGCCCTTCTGGATAAACAAGAGTAGACCAATTGGTAGCCATAGTCTCTGGCCTAGCAAGATTCGGGCCCCCGCCACACTTCGTGGGAAAAGTTAAACAAATGGTTGTGAGCGAATTTTTAACACAACCGCTATACCAGTCCAATGTTTGGCTCTTCTGAACTCCCAGATCTTAATCCCATGGTTATTATGTATTTTGGTGCTGTTTGAGAAAGACACCCAATCACTGGTGCCAGTTTACAAAGCCCAGATTAATCGACAGAATCTAAGGTAGTTTTTGGGACACTCCCAGAGAACTGTAACATCAGCTTGCTCCAGATTCAGGAGCAGTGATTTGAGGCTGTGTATCGATCGCAATGGTGCGTATATTCTTGATAAACTTGACGCACTGACTACGCTGTATTCTGTCGCTTGTTGCATTTCTTTACAAGTCCATTAAATTTTGTACTTCAACCAACACTTTTTCTGCTATTCTGTGTAGTGAACTCACTGATGCAAATTCACTCATCCCTGTGGCAACCCCTATCTGACATTTTTATTCAATCCAGACGGTCTATAGCGGACCCACTTGAAGAAACCGATGTAATCATATAAAAAACTAACAACTCAAGTTAAAGTAATATATTACTAACTAGTACAGTAAAAATTACTTCTTGGCTTCTATTTATTTAAGTTGTTTATTACTCAAGTATATAAGTTAGTAAACTTTATATTTGAATATCATTGAACAACTATTGTACTATAATGAATAACCTATTAAGTTTTAGCCCAAAAAAGGTGGTTTTTTTTGTTTTTTTACTTGTTTTTTTTTTTTTTGTCTTTAACCATGATAAGGCTCATTAATGCCAACTAATTTTGAAATAAATAATCCTTAATGGATCACTCAATTCTTTTTTTATAACACATCTTTTTTCTATTCTACCCATATGATGGTACCTAAACACAATTCACCACTCTGTGTCAGGGGTAACTTGGGTGCAATGGTGAATGCAAAGAGCGTGCCCCTCCCATTGCCCAGAACCTCCAGAACTGGAACACTAACATCACGTAAGAGATTTAACGTCATTCTCAGAGACATTGAAGACTCTCAGCCCTGCCTTCTAGCAACCCATCATTGTATGAAGGGTTAGGTCTTTCGTCAATAAGGGCATATAGGGCGACCACAATCTAATCTATAGGTGCTTTGACATAATAATTGCTTGCCAGCAACATTTGATTGAGAAGGGGCCTTCCTCTCCACCACCTGCGCGTCTAGACCATAAGTAAGGGCCTAGCATCAAGAGAAGTGGTACATTGCTAATAACTGTTCAGCCACCAGCGAATTCCGTATTCTTAAACAATCCACCAAGTCGGCCACTCACGACCATGCTTTAAGGGGGGGGGTTATTACGTCCTTCTGCAGAGCGTGCAGTCTGTGTATTCTAAAGTCATCCAGCGAAAGGTGCTATGATTTTTTTTAATATGTAATAATTAAACATAAAACGAAAAAAACCATTTCAATACACTTATGATATTTCTTAAAACTCCACCACAACATACCTTCTAAACTTCAGAAATCAACATGAATACCATGTGAATACCAAAATATAGGCGTTATTACTTACTAGAGATCCAACATAACTATAAGGCGAACCACCTCTTGGACTCGATAACATTTTACTTTATTTATTGTATTTCTACTAGGAAAAAAAGATTAAAAGACAGGGGTTATGGGATGTAGGGACCACATCTTATTAGTATTAATGGGAAAAGTCAGACATCAGCTTAAAGAAGCTAGTTCCCCTTTGTTGATGTTGGAGTATCATAGGAAAAATAACAGCCTAATTGTCGTTCCAAACGCTAAGTATGTTGAGTGTACTTGTTACTATGGATATTCCAAAACCATACTCACAATAACCCCACCAGTCTGATACACAAGTAGTCTTGCATACATCATGATAATTACTATGTAATTGACTTACAATATGCAGGTGTGGTACGCGTCATCTAAACTTTCGTTCTAGGGTT
>CM042180.1:32763420-32769025 GCA_023376005.1 Doryteuthis pealeii
GAGATTGTTTTTAGCATCTGAGTGCCACACCTTCCATCAGATCCCTGTGCTACTCATACGCTAGTTGGCGGGGACCAGTATCGAACTAGGAACCTTGTGGTTTCTAGCCGAACGCTCTACCGACTGAGCTAACCCTTTTCAATGTGAAATGTATTCCCTTGTCATAGTAGGCAATGATAGTGATAATACTACAGAGAAACAGTATGTCTCGAGGAGAACTTACGGTTCCATCTAGCCAAAATTTTTGTGCTTTAAGCTTTTTCGAAACAGACATAAATTGACTATAAAACGAATCGGTCTGTTAGATGTCTGCCTGCCTATGTAAAATGTGAGGCCGTATATATTAGTAGACCGTGGCTACGTAGTTGAAAAAATGTACACTACTCCATCGTCTCTCGTAGACGGAAGGGTGCCAGCGCACAGTTATATGGTTTCAAGTAACTAATAATAATTCTTAAACAATTAAAGCTCAAGTAACTATTTTTAACACAAACAATTTGCACACAGTTATTGGTTTCAAGTAACTAATAATAATCCTTAGTAAACAATTACTGTTTCAATTAACTATTCTTAATACAAATAATTTGCATACGGTTATGTACACTACTCCATCGTCTTCCCGTAACGAAGGGTGCCAACGCAGTTATATGGTTTCAAGTAACTAATAATAATCCTTAGAAAAACAATTACTGTTTCAATTAACTATTCTTAATACAAATAATTTGCATACGGTTATGTACACTACTCCATCGTCTCCCGTAGACGGAAGGGTGCTAACGCAGTTATATGGTTTCAAGTAACTAATAATAATCCTTAGTAAACATTACTGTTTCAAGTAACTATTTTTAACAAAATAATTTGCACACAGTATTATGGTTTCAAGTAACTAATAATAATCCTTAGAAAACAATTACTGTTTCAATTAACTATTCTTAATACAAATAATTTGCATACAGTTATGTACACTACTCCATCGTCTCCCGTAGACGGAAGGGTGCCAACGCACAGTTATATGGTTTCAAGTAACTAATAATAATGCTTAGTAAACAATTAAAGCTTCAAGTAACTATTTTTTAACACAAATAATTTGCACACAGTTATATGGTTTCAAGTAACTAATAATAATCCTTAGAAAACAATTACTGTTTCAATTAACTATTCTTAATACAAATAATTTGCATACGGTTATGTACACTACTCCATCGTCTCCCGTAGACGGAAGGGTGCTAACGCAGTTATATGGTTTCAAGTAACTAATAATAATCCTTAGTAAACAATTACTGTTTCAAGTAACTATTTTTAACACAAATAATTTGCACACAGTTATATGGTTTCAAGTAACTGATATTAATCCTTAGTAAACAATTACTAATTCAATTAACTATTCTTAATACAAATAATTTGCATACAGTTATGTACACTACTCCATCGTCTCCCGTAGACGGAAGGGTGCCAACGCACAGTTATATGGTTTCAAGTAACTAATAATAATCCTTAGTAAACAATTAGAGCTTCAAGTAACTACACTTAATACATTAATTTCCAAACATGGCATCAAATATTCCTATCAAATACGACTGTATTCTGTTACTTTCGACTGAATAGCATTTCTTTCACTGACATGTCACTCCCTGTTTACCGCCCTTTTTTTCTTCTTGTTTGTCACTGTCGGCCATGTTGGCGCGCTTTGTTTCCCGTTATAGTTAAGTATTGCTATGACAAGTAATCAGTTTGCTGTCACCTCGCGTCTCCAGGGATCTGACTCAGTCGGCATTATGCCGAAAGGAACCAAGCCGTGAAACCAGCATTAGTGGCAGCTGAAGAAGTCGCTTAAAGATTTTCTATTTAAAAAAGAAAGAAGTAAAAAAAGTAAAAGAAAATTATAAATATTTATTTATATATTTTGTGTAATAACTTAGCGCACAGCCAACATGTATTAAGAATGTTGGCATGCTAGGCCACAGATTGCGCATGCACGAGGCAAGTTAAAAAAAAATATCGAAATAAAAAGCAATACTAAGAGAGAACGAGGGTTAATTTTCTTCACAATAGTCTCTGTAGCATTGAAAACACGTTAACATTAAACACACACACACACACACACACACACCACACACACACACATACATACATTATATATATATATATATATATTATATATATATATATATATTATGGCAAGCCCCAACACTTTTTATCATATGGGTGCTAGAAGGCGGTGGCTGCAGGTCTACATGTCCTGGGAATAACGTTAAACTCTATCTGATGGTGAGGTTCCAGTTTTGGAGGTTTGGGGAATGTGGAGCACCCCTTCATCACCATTGCTCCCTGGTTCACTCTGACCTGGAGTGGGTTCCATCTATGGGTTGAATAGAAAAACATGAATTCATAAATAAAATTGTATTATGCCTTAAGAATTTATTTCACAACTTTGTCGCATTAAATGACCCACCGAGGTTGATATGCCGTAAAACAAAACCAAACCAATCTTCAGCATAAAAAACAAACATATATATATATATATTATATATATATATATATATATTATATATATATATATATGTGTGTGTGTGTATGTGTGTGTGTGTGTGTGTGTGTGTGTGTGTGTGTATTTAGGCAGCATTTCTTCATTTATGCATGTTGAATTAAACAAAAGACACATCTCCTGTTTAACAATTTTATTTGAGATTTTTTCAAGTTTTCTGGCCAACTTTTTAATATTTGGGAGTAATTCGTGGATTAGTCCACCAAAATTCATGTCCCGAGTACTTTCGGCATATCGCAGTGCCATCATCGGAACAGAACTTTGCTGGACTAATTCACGAATTCCACCCAAATATTAAAATGTTGGCCAGAAAAACTTGAAAAAATCACAAATGAAATTTTAAACAGGAAATGTGTTTTTGTTTAATTCAACATGCATATATATATATATATTATATATATATATATATATATATATATATATATATAAGTAAGAGAACTGAGTCCTTCAATTCAAGAACTCAGCTCATGTCTTGAAGGTCTCATAAACGGAAACGTTATAGCGTCGACATCACCCCCAGTAATAAACTTCCATCCAGTAAAGCATCCCGTGTCTGTCTACTTTTCACCACACACACACACACACACACACACACACACACATATATATATATATATATATTGAACTGAGAAGACATTTTTTGTCTGGAAATTCTTTTGTTCATAGTCCTTTCTAGGCGGCAAATAGGTGATGCCATATCCGGCTTGAATTGCCAGATGTATATTCCATAACTTAATTGTTCCCAAGTACTTTCAACCCTTCACGAGCTATCTTTGGGAGAATTGTAAAAACTTAGAACTGTCTTAACCCAACGCCTATATTTACTACGCCATGTGTCCAACTGGCCGGAACGTTGTACAGATAACAATAAAGATGAGAACAATAATCCAAATAATCCAAATTATCAAGCCTCATCTCAAAAAATTCAGAGAAATATTAAAAGGACATGCTACACAGAAGTAAATCATAAAAAGGAGAGATGGGGAAAGATAAAGAGGGAGTGAGCGCTCGGAAGCGATAACGCTAATCTCTCAATAGAAGGGGAAAAGAAATAAAGAAAAAAAAGAGTGAGAGTTAAATCAAGATTATTATGCTATTTACACATTAAACGATTTGGGAAAATTTCTCAAGTAAATATATCACACGTTTTAATAATTAAATATATAGAGGTATATCCACAGGTCCTGCTACTTGTTATTATTGTGCGTTTTTCCACCAGCGTTAGCTGATGGTCTTTCGCTGGAGTCTGAGGGACAACAAGTCTCCTCAAGTCTCCCAGACTCTTCTGAGTATTCTAGCTGATTTCATTAATACTGTTTTTTTGGGTGGTCTCAATTCTTCCTCTGATTTCCAGTTCCCCCAGCCTTTATTCCAAGCTTTTTGAGACCATTCCTAGTGCACCAACTACAATTGGTATCACTTTCACCCTCGTATTCCACAACCTTTTCATTTTTCTGGCAAGGTCCAGGTATTTATCTATTTTTTTGTTTTCCGTCATCTTCTTCCTGTGATCTGCTGGAACTGCAAAGTCTACCAGTTGACAAGTTCTCATTTTTACTAATCAATTATTATTATTATTATTATTATTATTATTATTATTATTATTATTATTATTATTATTATTATTATTATTATTTGCTCCTTTTGAGCTTTTACATCAGTGTTAGCTGATGGTCTTTCACTGGAGTCTGAGTGACAGGAAGTCTCCTCAGGTCTCCAGTACTCTTCTGAGTATTCTGGCAGATTGCAGCAGTGCAGTGTTCTGAATGATTTCAATTCTTCCTCTGATTTCCAAACATTCCAGACCCTTTTCCAATCTTTTGGGACCGTTCCAAGTGCACCAACTACAATTGGTATAACTTCCACTTTCATATTCCACGATTTTTCAGTTCTCTGGCAAGGTCTAGATATTTGTCCATTTTTTTCATTTTCCTTTGATCTGCTGGAACTGAAAAATCCACCAGTTGACAAGTTCTTTCTTTTTTGTTAATCAACAGTAGGTCTGTTCTTCTTGCTGGGATAAGGTGATCCGTTTTTACCTCAAAATACCAAAGAATTTTATGTGTTTCGTTCTCAAGAACAGATTCTGGTTTATGCATATACCATTTTGTTGTATGGTCAAAATTTAATTTTTTGCATAATTCCCAGTGGATCACTTTCCTAACCCAGTCGTGTCTAGTTTTGTATTCTCGTTGTGCTAGTTTGCTACATTCGCTGAGTATATGGTTTACAGTCTCATCTCTATTATTATTATTATTACTAGCAAATATATGCACCCTCCGGGTGCAAGTATTTAAGTTTTAATGTAATAAAGTATATTAAATTAGAAAAGCTAATGAAACTAAATAAGAATGCAGATAAAATGATTGGAAACAGAGGGGGATATAATCGAAAAATTGAACAACTAAAATTTACTCTTCTATCACTCTCGTCTTTCATTGCTAAATTTTCCTAATTTGATAACTTAGTTAAAATAGTTAAAATAGGAAGTAAAGAATAAAATCAGAATTATTTCTTCTCGTTAATCGATTTCTTTTAAGATTTATTTGAAGAGATTTTTTATCATGTTCATTTAAGATAAAAACCATATAAATTAAAAATCAATAATACTAAGCACATATTTATTAAAATCAAATTTTTAATTTCAATATGCAAATTAGCCTTCCTGTTTTCACACTGTAAAATGCTATCTTAGTCTATATAATAAATACAATTGCATATTATTCATTTTGTAGATATGATCAACAGTATTAATAATGTAATACAATTTTATTAGAAATTGAGGTTTAGATAAAAATAAAATCATGGAGATTGTGACGTAAATAACAAAGGGAATTGTGACTTAAGTAGTGATATAGTTTCGGTTACAGACAGAAAAGCACACAATCTCCATTATAATAAGATTATTATTATTATTATTATTATTATATCAATGCTCTTATTCATTAATCTTTCGTCCGTTATAATCTTGAAACACCCTCTGGTTAAAAATAAGACTGTCCAAATCGACTTTTCTTTTCCTTCATCTCCACCGGGTATTGATCTGATCTCTCTCTTTTT
>CM042180.1:32771625-32799125 GCA_023376005.1 Doryteuthis pealeii
ATAGATTTAAATGAAATATCATATATAAAGTTTATGTTATAAAAACATACAACTCTTTTCTCTCAAGTGAAAGGGGTTTTCTTGGAGGGAGTTTGAGTAAAGGATTGGCTCTATATTAGATCCTTGTGTATTGCATTTAGCGGTTTACATGTCCGACTGAGCAATTTAATGAAATATCCTAATGCAACTCTTCCTCCATCTGTGGGTAAATATTAGGAAAGATCGAGCTCTTTAACCTCGGTATGGTAACCGATCTGAATTCAAACCAAAGGTGCTATCATCTCGTTAGTCATTACTACTTTGAGCAGCTCCTCCCCACCCACACTCCTCACTGGAGGCTGATTGAAAACATACGATTAAGTGAAGAAGCAAATCAAGTACCTACTTCAATGAATATTTAAAAAGTTTCAAAGTAGAACATAATATGTTAATCTTTATTTCATTAATATTAATTAAGGTAATAATATTAATGTCTTTATTTAATTCTATAACGGTATATCAACTCCTTATGGGTTATTTAATACGGAAATTTGATTAATTTAGAGGTTGGTTGGTTGGTTGGAATTTACGACATTTCAAAACTTTATGCCGAAGACATTTTTTTAAATTCTTTGATAGGTATTCAAAATCTTTTTAAAAATGAATTTTTAAGCTCATTTTTTTATTTAAGCCATAGATCGGACCCTAACAAGTACTACCGTTGCGGGTAAAGTGGGACCTGGGAGTAATGGTGATGAAGCAATTCCTCGACATATTGGAACTTCACCATTAGATGCAGTTTAACGCCAGTTTGAATATTTACAAAAGGCTCAGTCAAACATAATATATTAATCTCCATACTTATTTGCTTGCTCTCTCTCTCTTCTCTTTCCCCTCTCTCTCCCCCTCTCTCTCTCTCTCTCTGAAATCCAGTACCTTCTTCAATTAATTTTTAATCCAAATACTTCTACACTACATTACAAAATGAATAGGATACACTATTCATTGTGTAAAAATATGCAACGTATAAGTAAAAGTAAAGTCATAGGGGCGGCCTAAAGTCGGTATCAGCCAATCAGCGAGGGAGGCTATCCCCTTTTCACAAGCGCTAGACCAAGAAGATTGTCTTTGCATCTGAGGTGGAGCGCCAAACCTACCATCAGCCCCTTACTTTACCGCACAGATCCATACGCTACTCATACGCTGAGTTGGCGAGGGCCGGTATCGAACTAGGAACCTTGTGGTTTCTAGCCGAAATCTCTACCGACTGAGCTAACCCGACCATATCTATTAACGCTTTTCACACAGTCTAAATCAGCGTAACGTCTAAGTTACGACAGGAGTCTGACCAGACGGGCAATATAATAATAATAAACAACATGCCAATTATAAAATAGTATAAGTTTTCCTCGAATTTGACAATGTCATTTTGTAAGTTATTTAAAAGAAAGAGTGCAGCCTCTTTGACGGACAAACAGGCACCACACTAAGTCAGTCACACACACACACAGACACATACAGACTCCTGCTCTTCCTCCTCCTCCCCCATCTCTTCCTCTCTCTCTTTCCTTTCGAATGTAGTGTATTTACCTCTTTCAAGATTTTATTTATGTTTTTATTTTTCAATTTTGAAATAAAATAAGAGGAAGGATTTTAATTCACTTCATACTCAGGCGCTTAGAAGGGAGATTCGCTTGGACGAACTGAGACAGTCAGGCAGACACGCGGGCCAACCCAAGTATATAATATATATATATATATATATATATATATATATATACGTGTGTGTGTCTATGTATTTATGTAGATATGTATACGTGTATGACTGTATGTGTGTGCACGTGTGTATATAAAAATGCGTCGATTTATATATATAACTAGGTACATTACACACGTACCCACACGCATATATATCTATCTATATATATATAAAAGGAAGTTTGGTATGTAGGTGTCGACTTACAACTCTAAATAGAGACGTGACTCAGATTCAAATATTGCATCCACCCTAATATCCTTCTAACTAAGAAATACCAATTTTTTCTGATTAAGGGATATAATTAATTAATTGATGAAACAAAAATAAAACGATTTTCGGAAAGCATCGTATAGCTGCTATTTCATCAGCAGGGTACTTTTGCTAGTATATATATATATATATATATATATATATATATATATATATATATACTTACTTATATATATATATATATATATATATATATATAATATATATGTATGTATATATATATATATATATATATATATAAAAGTAAAGTCGTCGGGGCGGCCTAAAGTCGGTATCAACCAATCAGCGAGGGAGTCTATCCCCTTTTCCATAGCGCTAGACCAAAGAGATTGCATTGTCGTCTGAGGTGTAGCGCCACACCTACCTATCAGCTCCTTACTTTACCACACAGATCCATATGCTACTCATACGCTGAGTTGGCGAGGACCGGTATCGAACTAGGAACCTTGTGGTCTCAAGCCGAACGCTCTAGTGCCGCCCAAAAGTTTACAATACATTACAAAAATGATTTTTCGGTTATTTCTAATACAGCCAGACAAAAGAAACTTTTACTGCTCGTAGAATATATATTTAGAACATCTATGTTAGCAGAGCTTTGATAGTGTGTTCGATTCTCACTGGGTGTCCCATACTCCTGGCCTTGTGCCATATGTAAGCTTAGTAGATAACTATATTTCGATATTCAGTGACATAATCTGATTTTTGTAATCTTCAAAAAAATATCCCACGAAGAAAAAACGAAGTAAGGTAAAAGTTTCCAACACATCTTTTGTTATTTACAACAGCTTTATTTTTATAAACGTGTCCAAATTTTATTATACACACTAGTACAAAATAAAAAACACCCTCCGGGCGATGTAAAAATAGATTTTTGAAACATATTGCCTGAGGGGTGGGAGTAAAAAATTCAATGTCAGCGAGTTTGTACCCTAAGTAAGTAAAATCATCAAATTCATTAAACGATTAAAAAATAAAACAATTTGAAATGTAAACTTTAAATATGTATTAAAATAAAACAAACTATATATAGATATATAATACCAGTCATGTATTTATTAAAACTTGTTTTAAAAAACCAATGTGGACTGTCTAATCTTGCATGTTCAAATTTTGAGTGTATTTATTCTATGTTTTGGGTAATGTGACGTAAGCAGTGACGTAGATTTTGTTACAGACAAAAACCGGAAGCGAATCTCCATTATTAATAGAAATTAAAACATCAACAAAGAAACAATTAAAGCAATCATCATAATGTCGTGCAATTAGCACGGATATCCATGACAATCTCTCGCCAACATTCCCTATCACTCATTGCCCCTGGGAGGTCTTCTACGCAGTATCCAGCATCCTCACATAGTTGGTCAATGTAGGTCCTTGGTGGGCGGCCCACATTAGCATGTCCATGTATTGGCTTCCACTGGAGAACGTCGCTTATGAGCTCGTCCTTGCTTCTCCAGCAGTGTCCTCCATGCCCAAATAAAGAAGCAAATAAATAAAACATATAAAAACAAACAGATAGATACAATTGAATAAACAAAGAAAGAAAGTACTAATAGAAAAAGAAAGGGAAACTAACCAAGAAACAAACATTTGTATTATTTGGATTATTCGGACTATTGTCCTTATCTTTATTGTTATCTGTACAACGTTTCGACCGATGTGCCCTCCAACCTTCTTTAGATATTTGTTGTCATACATATGAGCCTTCTTGAGCTCGGGAACAGGATTTTATGGGGCATCCAGTGAGGGTCTAACTTGTGATAAGTAATAATGCATCTGCGAGACTAACTTTATCCCCCCTCTACTTAGGCCACGCCGGTTAACCTCTTCTAGGACAAATATAAAGGGACGTTGTGTGAATCTGTATGTCCGGAGGAAACTTCGAAAATAAAACAATTAACGATAAAGTAAATATATATACACATTAAATATCACCAGGGCTTAGTTTTTGAGCAAAAATAATAGAGATTTGATTTATATTCGTGAAGATAATTAAAGATAAAATTTAAATAGTAACAGCATGGATTTTTTTTTTCATTTAATATTTTAGATAGTAGACATTAACATTTCTTTTCAGAGTAGCTGGATCAATGCAAGGTATATTTTTTTACATAGGGATTTAAATGGGGCATCCCACGAGGATCCAACTTGCAATTCAGTAATAATGGATCTGCGGGACTAACTTTAAAAATCCCCCTCTACCCAGGCGACGCCAGGTATCGACGGCTAGTTACATATCATCATCATCATCATTATCATCATCATCATCATGTCGTGCATTCAGCGCGGATATCCATGACAATCTCTCTCCATCCGTCCCTATCGCTCATCATTCTCGGAGGGGCCTCTATGCAGCATCCTGCATCCGCACAGAGCTGATCAATGTACGTCTTTGCTGGTCGGCCCACATTGGCTTGTCCATGTGCTGGCTTGCACAGGAGGACGTCGCTTATGAGTTCGTCCTTGCTTCTCCAGCAGTGTCCCGCGTGTCTTGCCCGTCTTACTCGAATGGTTTGGGTGATATGTGGCAGGTGGCCGTACAGCTGTTTCCTCGTAGGGTGCTGTTTCCACGTCTTGTTCAGGATCACCGCAGCATTCTTGTGCAGCTTCCATCTAGTTTATTCTCTAGTCGCTTAGTTAGGGTCCAGGTGGTACAGCCATACAGCAGTACTGACACGACAACGGCCTGGAAGAACTGTCTCTTTAACTTGTTTGTGAGATTGTACCTCCATATGATCGATAATTTATTTATAGTGGCCCATGCTTTTCCTATGCGTGGCATTAACGTCGTTTTCTGTGGAGGAGATGTTACTGCCTAAGTATCTAAATTGTTCTACAGAGTTTAGAAGTTTGCCATCGATGGTTGAGATGTCACTTTTGTTTTTGAAAGACATGAAATTAGAGTGGAAATGAACTGGCCCAAAACTACCTGTATGCTGTTGTTTAGAGCAGTAAGCAGATCAATAGGAGAACCGTCTACTTACAACCTCAATCCTTAGCACTCTGTTGCGAAGTACTTTATTGCTAGCTCGAATATTTATTTAGGTATACTAGTATACCGAAACATTCTATGTTCCAGTATACAACAATTTGCTATAAGGCATGGATCTGCAAGACTAACTTTTTTTACCTCCCTCTACCCAGTTTATACCGGGTAGCCGCTTCTAGTAAACAAATCAAAGTAAACACAAAGAACCAGTAAACAAATAACCAAATAAAAAACGTAAAGAAAGAAACAAACAAATATAGAAGTATACAAACAATGAAATAAACAATTAAAGAAAGCGAAAAAAAGACAAAGAAAGAAGAAAGAAGAAAGAAAGAAAGAAAGAAACAATTAAAAAAGAAAAGAAAGAGGAAGAAAGAAAAACATAAACAATTGAAAAAATAAAGAAAAAATAAGCAAATAATAAACATAAAGAAAAAAACAAAGAAAGAAAGAAAGAAAGAAAGAAACAATTAAAAAAGAAAAGAAAGAGAAGAAAGAAAACACAAAACAATAAAAAGAAAGAAACGAAAAAAATAAGCAAATAATAAAACATAAAGAAAGAAAGAAGTAAAAGAAAGAAACAATGAAATAAACAATTAAAGAAAGCGAAAAAAAAGACAAAGAAAGAAAGAAAAAAAGAAAGAAAGAAAGAAAAACGAAACAATTTAAAAGAAAAGAAAAAGGAAGAAAGAAAACACAAACAATTGAAAAAAATAAGAAAAAATAAGCAAATAAATAAAACATAAAGAAAAAAAACAAGAAAGAAAAAAAGAAAAAAGAAAGAAAGAAACAATTAAAAAGAAAAGAAACAGGAAGAAAGAAAAAAACAAACAATTGAAAAAATAAAGAAAAAAATAAGCAAATAAAGAAAACAATAAGAAAAACAAAGAAAGAAAGAAAGAAAGAAAGAAAGAAAGAAAGAAAGAAACAATTAAAAAAAGAAAGAAGAGGAAGAAAGAAAAACACAAACAATAAAGAAAGAAACGAAAAATAAGCAAATAAATAAAACAGAAAAAGAAAAAAAGAAAGAAAGAAAGAAAGAAGAAGAAACAATGAAATAAACAATTAAAGAAAACGAAAAAAAGACAAAGAAAGAAAGAAAGAAAGAAAGAAAGAAAGAAAGAAAGAAAGAAAGAAACAATTAAAAAAGAAAAGAAAGAGGAAGAAGAAAAAACATAACAATTGAAAAAATTAAGAAAAATAAGCAAATAAGAAACATAAAGAAAAAAAAAGAAAGAAAGAAAGAAAGAAAGAAAGAAGAAACAATTAAAAAAGAAAAGAAAGAGGAAGAAATAAAACACAAGAATAAAGAAAGAACAAAAAATAAGCAAATAAATAAAACAGAAAGAAAGAAAGAAAGAAAGAAAGAAAGAAAGAAAGAAACAATGAAATAAACAATTAAAGAAAGCGAAAAAGAAGACAAAGAAAGAAAGAAAGAAAGAAAGAAATAATTAAAAAAGAAAAAGAAAGAGGAAGAAAGAAAAACACAAACAATTGAAAAAATAAATAAAGAAACGAAAAAAATAAGCAAATAAATAAAACATAAAGAAAGAAAGAAACAAACAATTTTAAGTATTCTATTTAAAATTTGTCCTTTTTTTTTCAAATTTTCAAATTAATTTTGAATTTTCAAATAAAATATCCACTTCTTTAATTTCCTCGGGGACTTTATACTCATTCAAATATGATTAGCAACTAAAACGAATTTTATTGAGAGTTCATAAAATTAAAAAAAAGGGGTTTTCATTGACTTAAAAAATTATTTCCGCAAAATTTGCCCACCGCATAAATTCCTATTTTTATAAATTCATTCATTCGTACATGATGAAATCCCGGGAGGATTTTTATATAAATCAAATAATTAGTGGATTTTTGGTAGAATATTTCAAAATCTGGGGGTTTTGACCAAAAATATTTGAAGTGTAAATTAATATGCCTGAACATTTCACACGGAAATATCTCTGCTTCTTCATGATATTATTTGATTCAAAATTCGTGTTTTCTTATATTTAGAATCTATATATTAATATTCTTGTATTATTTGGATTATTCGGACTATTGTCCTCATCTTTATTGTTATCTGTACAACATTTCGGTCAATGTGCCCTACGGCCTCCTTCAGGTAATTCTTGTTGAATTCAGGAACCTACTTGTCAAACTATGAAGCCTTCATGTCGTAATCGGGAGCCTTCATGGAACTCGGAACTCAACCCTTTAGTTAATCCATGGGGATAGACTGATTATATATGATTATATATATATATATTATATAGACTCAATATATATATATAAATGATTTGACATTTATTAAATCTTTAAACTAATTTCATTTGGTCTTTTCAACCAAGCAGAATTGATCTAATTCTAATCGTATTGCCTCGTTCGCAATTCTAACTGCCATGTTAATACACCGAAATACACTGACGAAAAAGGAAATTCAACACTTTAATATGTTTTTTTAATTTATCTAAGATTAAGTATACAGTATTACAATATATGATCCCAAATACAGTGTAATACGGGCACAGATTCTAAATCAGCCAAAATCCAACCTAATGCCTATACGCTATTCAAGTAAAAGAAATAGCATTGCCATTCATGCTGTTGCCATTGTGGTTTTGTAAGCTGAAGATAAAGACAGACAGACATATAGAAGTTTAATGTATATATATATATATACATTATATATATATACATTATGTATAATATAGTATATATATATATATTATGTATATATATATATACTATATTATATAGACTGATTATATATATACACATATATATATACATTCTGCTAAACATGTATGAGTGTTGTATACTCTCTTTCTTTACTTACTTCTATTCTTCTTTTAGCGTCTCTTCCAGCGTCTCTTTTAGCATCTTGGGGACTTCGTGTCTGGTCTTCCTTTGGGGATTTCTCTTTATCAGAAGCCCTATGTCACTGTTAGTTTTTAGATAATAACTCAAGACTTCGATTTAACTTAGATTATATTTTATTCTGAAATCTCCACCAGACTACCTGCGCAGATTGAGTCGGCACCGTGCATAACACGACTTACCACCATCGTGGTGTTGGCCGATCTGACTAAAACTCTCTCTAATCTAAACCGGAAGAGGGTCTTCTCCACCGATTCTCACGGTATCCACAGAACTGAGGTCAAGCCTTGTCATTCAATCCTTCAGGGCCGCCGACTGAACTTATAACAGCCATTTTGGTTTCTACACTACTGTACATAAGTATTAGGAATCTAATAATTATGTAACATGGGTACTAGATTTAATCTGTGTTAATAATCTTCATACAATGACTGCTATTTACACAGTATCATTGCAACCAACAAAACCTTCATCAGATGATACAATCATTACCACTAACCCACAGGGACCTTGCAGTATCTCACCATACAACCAGACTTTGTCGGTTTGATGTGACATTATAGGATTGCCATATTCACGTCCAGCTTTATCCTGGATCTTTTTTATGTATTTCCACTTGTTTGGTGAAGAAAGTCCAAGTTTGGTAAAAAAAAATTCCAAGGTTGAGTTGGTAATAAATCCTCGGCATCCGACTTCGATAGGAAATACATCCGTTATCCATCCATTTCCGACGCATTGTTCTCGTTAATCATTATTCTATATTATTTGTGATTGAAACCTTGTGGTTCTGAGACCAATGCTCTACCGACTGAGCTAAACAGTATACATTATTTTTAAACATTTACTTTTATGCACATGTAATCTGTTTTTGCCAATTTAAAATATCTATTAGATTTTTCCATAAAGTAAAAATGCATCATGAAGGGGGAAATATAAACGGATGTGAATATAATTTAGTTAAATTGTGTTAATCACTGGCATAAGCTCCATCATTAGCAGTTACTCTAGCCTAACGTAAAGGCAGATTTTTATTTCATTATCAACCATTAAAATTCTTAGTGTTTTTATTAGAATAAACTCGGCAAGATCTGATTTGACAACTCTTGTACTTCTGGACGTCCTAGCACTAAAATAAATGTTTCATTCGAAATTCATTGGCATTTCAGTCTCGGAAGACTATAATAAAGTTTTTGTGCCCCTGAAGTTGGAGCGCCTCTTGTGACTGTGAAGTCCGATGTTTGAAAAACATTCTCGACCACAGATATCGAATTTGAAGGCTGTTATTATTAGAATAAACTCGGCAAGATCTGAGTTGACAACTCGTGTACTTCTGGAGGTCCTAGCACTAAAATGAATTCGACACCTGTTCACTAGCGCCACATCTATAATAATAATAATAATAATAATAATAATAATAATAAGAAGAAGAAGAAGAAGAAGAAGACTGTAAAAGAAGAAGAAGACAGAAAACGAAGAAGAAGAAGAAGAAGAAGAAGAAGAAGAAGAAGAAGAAGAAGAGAAGAAGAGAAGAAAGAAAAAGAAGAAGAAGAAGAAGAAGAAAGAAGAAGAAGCAGTAAAAGAAGAAGAAGAAGAAGAAGAAGAAGAAGAAGAAGAAGAAGACAGTAAAAAAGAAGAAGAAGAGAAGAAGAAGAAGAAGAGAAGAAGAAGAAGAAGAAGAAAATAGTAAACGAAGAAGAAGAAGAAGAAGAAGATAGTAAACGAAGAAGAAGAAGAAGAAGAAGAAGAAGAAGAAGAAGAAGAAGAAGAAGAAGGGTTTGATATGCCCTAAAACAAAGCAATCAACAACCCACCTCCCTAGATGTCCCATATATGCAATCTTGTGTCACATCCTTATTGTACTGTATAATCGGAATTCATTGGCATTTCAGTCTCGGAAGACTATAATAAAGTTTTTATGCCCCTGAAGTTGGAGCGCCTCCTGTGACTGTGAAGTCCAATCTTCGAAAAACATTCTCGACCACAGATGTCGCATTTGAAGGCTGTCACTGAAGATGTTGATGTGTCGGTGCTTTATCGCCCCTGCTTTCTTCTAGACCTCTTGCCTTCATGGAATTGCGCCAAGGTGGCTTCAGACATGAACAGTCCTCTATGGAGAGCCTGTCGACACCGAGGGCGATCCTGAGCCGAATTTTCCCAGCTGGAAAGGGTAATGCCAAATTCTGAAGTAAAGAACAATGAAATTCACAGAGATTATTTTTACACACTAATAATAATAATAATAATAATAATAATAATAATAATAATAATAATATACCATACTCTGCGAATGTAGCAAACTAGCACAACGAGAATACAAAACTAATAACGGATCACCTTATCCCAGCAAGAAGACCAGAACTAGTGTTGATAAACAAAAAAGAAACAACATGTCAACTGGTGGATTTTGCAGTGCCAGCAGATCACAGGGTAAAGCTAAAGGAAAATGAAAAAATGACAAATATCTGGACCTTGTCAGAGAACTGAAAAAGTTATGGAATATGAAAGTGAAAGTGATACCAATTGTAGTTGGTGCACTTGGAACGGTCCCAAAAGGATTGGAAAAGGGTTTGGAAAGTCTGGAAATCAGAGGAAGAATTGAAACCATTCAGAACACTGCACTGCTACAATCTGCCAGAATACTCGGAAGAGTCCTGGAGACCTGAGGAGACTTGCTGTCACTCAGACTCCAGTGAAAGGCCATCAGCTAACACTGATGTGAAAACTCAAAAGGAGTAAATAATAATAATAATAATAATAATAATAATAATAATAATAATAATAATAGTTATTGTGTCCCTGAAGTTACAGCACCTCCTATGACTGTGAAGTCCTATGTTCTTAAAACATTCTCGACCACAGATGTTGCCTTTGAAGGCTGTCCCTGAAGATGTTGATGTGCCGATACTATGTTGCCGCTGCTTTCTTCTGGACCTCTTAGCTTCATGGTGTTGTGTCAGGTTGACTTTTGACATGAGAAATCCTCTACGGAGAGTCTGCCGTCAAAATAAATGATAATGTAAAGGATTTTTAGGTAAGATACAAAGATAAATTATCTAACTCTGGGTTTTGTACATTTACGGTGTAATTAAAAAAAACATTTATATAACACTTTCTCATATCTCTGAATGTTTGAGATGAGGCTTGAAGATTAGTATTATCTGCGTTATTCGGACTATTGTCCCCATCTTCATTGTTATTTGTACAACGTTTCGGCCGATATACCCTCCCGCCTTCTTCAGGTATTTCTTGTTCGACTCGGGAACCTTCTCGGACTCGGGAACCTTCTTTTCTAACTCGGGAACTTTCCAATTGGACACATGGCCGAGTGGATAAGGCAGTTAGATTAAGACAGTTCTAAGTGACAGTTATCTCTGGTACCCGAGTTCAATCCTGAGTGAAAGCAGTTAGAAAAATAATTAATTAACAAAACTCCTGCCCCAGCTATGGTTAGCGGAATGAAACAGGATACCCCCGTGGAATAAATAAAGGGTTAGGTTCAAAGTTCCGTGATGGCTCCCGAATACGACAAGAAAATTCCCGAGTTCGAAAAGAAGGTTCCGAATCCGAGAAGGTTCCCGAGTCCGATAAGAAATACCCGAAGAAGGCCGGAGGGCACATCGGCCGAAACGTTGTACAAATAACAATGAAGATGGGGACAATAGTCCGAATAACGCAGATAATACTAACACTTTCTCAATAGCATCAGTGATTAAACTCCTGTTAAATTATTAAAGATAAAGTCCCCAACATAGACGTGCTGGATTGTGCCAACCTGAACAACATGTTCTACGTCCTCTGCGAGAGATGCCTTCACTGACTTGGGCATTTCAGGAGGATGGAAAATGGCCGCATCCATGGTGCATTCTTTGCACTGTCCATGAACACACATACGCATCCCCAAATACACTAAATACATACGCATATCACATCATCCAATCATAAACATCTTATGCCCGTAAAAACCTTTTGAATTTTTCGATTTTTTTTATTTTCCTTGCATTCGTATCAACGTCACCTGATGAATGCATGCGATTTTGCATGTATGAAACCTGAGGTTGTGACTGTTCTATTGCCATCAAATAAATAGATATGTAATACCTTTATATATTTATTTTATTGTATTATATAATAGCTCTATTCTTTATATCGAGCACTCACCTAATACTACTGCAATTTGGCGCACCATTCCAGTGAAAGCTGATGCGGTGACTATCCCAGGCTATATATATATATATATATATATATATATATATATATAAATATATCATTCATTTATTCATTGGCAATTCAGTCTCGAAAGAGTATGATAAAAGTTTTTGTGTGCCCCTGAAGTTGCAGCGCCTCCTGTGACTATGAAGTCCTAGGTTTGAGAAACATTCTCGACCACAGATTTTGCATTTGTAGGTTGTCCCTGTAGATGATGATGTTCCGATGCTTTGTTGCCGTTGCTTTCTTATGGACCTCTTAGCTTCATGATGTTGTATCAGGGTTACTTCTGACATGTACAGTCCTCTATGGAGATTCTGCCGCCACCGAGGGCGGTCTTGAGCCAAATTTTCCCAGCTGGAAGGGACAATGCCAAAGCACCTGAGATCATTTTTGCAGACATCCTTGAATCGCAGTAGGGGGCGACCAATCTTTTTTTTACCAGATGTTAGCTCTCCATACAGGATATCTTTCGGTATATATATATATATATATATATATATATATATATATATAATATATATATATATTATATATATTGTGGGAGCGTCTGTGTGTTAGTGCAGACTTGGTTCAGTAATCTTTTTATGGCAACCGATGTAGTAGAAGTGAAAACTCTGAATTCAAAAGTTCAATATTTGGTTTATTTAGTACACCATTATTTTATTATCAGCTTCTCAAAATATGTGCCTGGCCCTACATACGCCTTTGCCACTTAAAACAAATCACCTGCCTTGCTCGTTCAACAGATCCTATATTTAATTGATGCTATTGGACCCTCATACGTTCAGAGAAAGGGGAGAGGCCATTATCATTTACATATGGGACTCTTGTTATTACGACACTCTCGGGTATTTCAGACAGCCGTTTTTAATACTTGCTTTAATTCCAACATTACTTATGTAATATAATTCGGTCCCATAAAGGCTCTATCATTTTTGTATGATTTCAACCAAAGGATTAAGAATTATTAGAGTCCTCATCTAAGAAGAAACTAAGGGTTTTGTTTCTTTGTTTTAACTGCATATCAACTTTTGTGGGTTATTTAAAGCCCAAACCATCCTTGTAGAAAAATATTAGTTGTACTATTTGACCAATAGCTGGTATTAGTTAAAAAGTGATTCAAACTTACTTACTATATGATGATACAGTCCAATACATTATCCATAACACCATGGTGCTAGTAATTGAAATGACATGAATTTTGTATATAGAAGATGTGCATGGGGAAGTGGTTATTGTCATGGGAAATTGACTCAGTAAACTGAGTTCAAATCCTGAACAAGGCTGTTTGCATTTCACATAGCACTAATACCAGTAGAAATGGTATGAATCTAATTATTCTCCCCCAGCTATGGTTAAATAGTAGGACAGACTGGGTTTTTAATGTTGGTATGGCACCAGTCTAGGAGAAGAAAAACTGTTAAAAAATACAATTATAAATGAACAGAAAATTAGTCTGGTCGGACAGCCGGATCTCTCCGCCATCTAATGGACTTACCCCTACCCCCCAAAAAAACTGAAGTACTGTTGCTTATCTGATACACAAATGCAAAATACACCGTAACCCTAATCTCACTTCATTCCCAGGAACACCAACAGTTGGATTACAGCACTTGCTACACGCATGGATCCCCAAATGGGTTGAAAAGGGCTCTTTACCCTTGGTTAGCAACCCATCATTAGCTGGGGTTGCTTATCCGCTAATTTCTTATACTTCAGCCAAATAATGGATCCTTCTAATTTAGTATAATGAAATAAAGGGAAGAAAAAGGACATGCTGCACAGAAAAAAATAATAAGGAAGAAAGAAAGAAAGAAAGAAAGAAAGAAAGAGAGTATGGGAAAGATAGAGATAGGGGGTGAGAGGGAGAACGCGATAACGCTAAATAGTTTCAATCGAATATAATGTAAAGAAAGAAAGAAAGAAAGAAGGAAAAAAGTGTGTGTACGAGAGAGTTAAGTTAAGGTTATTATACCTTTTCCCATCACATACTGATTAGGCTATGCAATGCAATATATAAACAAAATAGAATAGATAAATAAACGAAAGGATGCATCCTCCCATTCCTCAAAAAGGGAGACCTCGGAATTGCTAAAAACTACAGACATAACTCTTACTGCTATTGCAGCTAAGATATATAATGCCCTTCTTCTTAATCGCATCCGACCTGAAACAGAGAAAATCCTTAGAAAAAAACAAAACGGATTCTGCAGAAATCGATCCACAACCTCTCAGATCCTGACTATTCGACGGATCATAGAAGGAGTTCGAGCAAAGAATCTTGAGGCAACGCTGCTATTCGTAGATTTCTCCAAGACATTTGATTCCATACACAGAGGAAAAATGGAACAAATACTACTAGCGTTCAGTCTCCCCAAAGAAACGGTTGCCGCTATAATGATGCTCTACAAATACACTAAAGCAATGGTACGCTCACCTGATGGCGACACAGATTTCATTGACATCGCCGCTGGAGTCCTACAAGGAGATACATCAGCACCATATATACTTATGATATTAGGTTCTGCTAGTAACACAATGAATTGCATTAAAAACGTTGCTAGTCAACTCAATCGAACCTTCGATTCCGGCGTAAGGGGACATTTCATTCTGGCAACTGACCTAGTTGGTGTCTTGAGGCATCAGAATATTTTGAGTCTTTTGAGGACATAGTAGATATATTTATTGGAGAGAATAAGAAGATTAAAAAAAATCACTATAGATTACATTAAAAATGATGCCGATAAATGGGTTCGAACCATTGTCTCCGATCTAATTAATATTGCTTTAGCCAACTGAGCTAGTCGACACGTAAGGCGTAGCTTTTATGTAAACATATCAAAAGTTGTAATAATTAAAATATCATACCGTGATATATTCACTGGTCCTCCTCCTCTCTCTCTCTCTCTCTCTCTCTCTCTCTCTCTCTCTGAATGTAGTATATATATATATATATATATATATATATATATATATGAGGTTAAGTAAACAAACAATGTGTTTATTTATATGTCTTTAAGCCGACAATTTTTGGAGGATATGTGCTTAATTGGAGTCATACCTAATTTTTGAAAATTAATTAGTTAATAATGAATGAATTTAGGCGAGCATATATGTTCAAATGTAAGGCTAAACGACATTTTCTCGGTTTGTTTAGCCTTACATTTAAACATATATGCCCGCCTAAATTCATTAATTATTAACTAATTAATTTTCAAAAATTAGGTATGACTTCAAATAAGCACATATCCTCAAAAAAATATATAAACCCCTCCGCACGAGCAGGATGTGACACAAGGTCAATTTCTTAAGAGGAGTTTAACAGGTTTAAATTCCGAGTTTTCCTTCTCCTAGACAGCTTGCCTTGTCAAGGCTGAAGAGCCCAGTCTGCACTACTATTTACCCATAGCTGGATTCATACCTTTTCCAAAGACATTAGTGCTATGTGAAATACAAACAGTTTCGTCTAGGATTTGAACTCGCGTCGACGAATCCATTTCTTACGACTCTAACCATTACGCCACGCGCTTCCTGTATCTATATATAAATACCCTTGTTCCTTAACCTTCCGACCGTTATCATCTTGCAACACAGTCTGGTTACAAATGAGACCGTCGGAATCGTCCAAGATAAAATGCAAACATGTAAATCCTGATTATCTGTTGCTTATCCGGCAAATTTTTATTTCTTATGATTGCCGTCACCTCCACTTAATAATGGAAGATTCCGTTTTTAGCATAAAGAAGAAAAAAAGAGAGGAAAAAAGAACATGGTTCACAGATAAATATAATAAGAAAGAGAGGAGGGGAAATATCGAGAGAGGGGGTGAGCGCCCGAAAGCGATAACGCTAATCTGTTTCAATCGAATATAATGAAAAGATTAAAAGAAGGAAATAAAGAATGAGAGATAGAAATCAAAATTATTATAATTTTTACTTATTGTAGTATTTAGCAATAGCTCTTATGTAAACATAGCATACTGTAGTATATACACAGGTTCTGTCTGTATCTTTTATTATTCATAGCGAAATTAAAAAATAAAGAACTGAGTTATCTGTATCTCCCTTTCCCTTCTCTCTCTCTCTCTCTCTCTCTCTCTCTCTCTCTCTCTCTCTCTCTCTCTCTCTCTCTCTCTCTCTCTCTCTCTTATATATATATATATATATATATATATATATATATATATATATATAATTAATTGTAATATTATGGATTTGGACTCATAACTTAAAGTTTCATGATGAGTCAAATGGTTGAGATCTTAAAAACCAGTAGTTTTTTAGCGTTTATACAAACGTGAAGCGTTTTTTTTTAATAAAAGGAGTGCGAAAATTAAGGGATCAATTAGGGTTATATATATATATATATATATATATATATATATATATGAGAGAAAGAGAGAAACAGACAGAGAGATTGCTGTCTGCCTCTCTCTCTCTCTCTCTTTCTCTCTATCTCTGTCTCTGTCTGTCTCTGTCTCTGTCTCTGTCTCTGTCTCTGTCTCTCTCTCTCTCTCTCTCTATATATATATATATCGTCTATTCCTTGCTATCTATCTGCCTGCCTGCCTGCCTGCCTCCCCACCTCTCTCTCTCTCTCTCTCTCTCTCTCTATATATATATATTATATATATATATATATATATATATGGTCTATTCATCTATTCATTACTATCTCTCAATCTCTTATATATATATATATATATATATATATATATATATATATATATATATATAGTCTCTTCATTGCTATCTCTCTCTCTCTTCTCTCTATATATATATATATATATATATATATATATATATATAATATCTATCTATCTATCTATCTATATATATATATATATATATATATAATCGGAGACACGCATACAGGCGCATATATGGATTCCTGAACACCTAAGCTTCTTATGACACACTTAAGGACTAATTCAGTTACACTTAATTAATTTTTAATTTGATTTTAAGCGACATTTTTTGAAGACGTTTCTTACTTCAACACTCCTTCGCTCATTCAATATGTTCGCCTCCCCTCATCTCCCCATTTCATACTCAGTTCCTCCCCTCGTCCTTTTTTTTTCTTCTAGTTTTCTGCCTGTCACTTTCATATGCTCGTTACGTCTTATAGACTTAAGCCCTTTTGCAATCCAATTAATTTCGCGGTGCACACCGAAAAGAGGATAAAAAAAAATAGTTCAACTGAAATCCCCCCACAAATCATGTCTTATCATTAAAATCTTTTATTACGGACCAGTGGCTCCTTTGCAAGACCTGAAATATGTAGCGTTTATTTATTCATTTACTGGCATAGTACCCGTAAAAAATAAGGGGTCTTTACTAAACATATTTACTAACCCGTCCGTACGAGTAGGGTGTGACTCAAGTTCAATTGATTTAGGGAAGTTTCCCTGGTTGGAATTAAGAGTTTTCCTTTCTCTAGACCGGTTACCATACTAAGGTTAAAGAGCCGAGTCCGTCCTATTATTTACCCATAGCTGAAGGGAGAAGAGTTGGATTCATACCTTTCCCATAGGTAATAACCAGTGCTGTGGAATCGGACCACAAAAATTGTACCAGCATTAGGAAGAACAAAGTGTTTTTGATTTTTACAGGTCTTTATTGGTCTTCTGTACCCTTGAGTCTTTGATACAGTCGACGTCAATTTACCTTAAACTAAAAATATAACAAAACAAAGGATATAACAAATGCACAAATAAACCAGTTAACAAAAGAGAAGATTTCTATTACAATGCGACTTACCAACTTTTATTCCTCCAGGGCTGGGGAATATTTGTCTCATACCCACTTGTATGGGCTGGGCACAAGGCTCCGTTTTAACGTGGGGCCACCCACAAGCCGAAGCTCATGGGTGGGAAAGAACAAACATTCTTCGTCGATCTCTTCGGCATTTCCCCTCGAGGGGGCACCTCAGGCGCTGGGCAATAAACCCAGCCCTGCCTCCAAGGGGGCAGGTATTGCCTGGGGGGATAGCCCCCTGGGATCGACGCTATTAATTCAAACACACCGATCCAGTGACCGAAGCGCACTGGACCCCCGTCCCGAGGGACGGGTTGGTTGTGGAAGGTATTTGCCTCATACTCCACATGTATGGGCAGGACACAAGGCTCCGTTTTAACGTGGGCCCACCCACAAACCGATACCATACTCAGGTGAGGTTCCAGTTTTGGAGGTTTGGGGAATGTGGAGCAGCCCTTCATCACTATTGCTCCCTGGTCCACTCTGACCCGAAGTGGTAGTACCTATTAAGCGTCCCATCTATGCCGGTTGCCATAGAAAGCCCAATTTATTTAGCCGAGCTTAAATGTTTTGAATTCAGAGTGTTCCTTCTCATTATAACTGTATTAACTCACTCTTATATCCTATATAATCGTTTAGATAATGATCTAGAAGTCTCTCCCACATACTTATTGTTACAATTTAAGCAATCTATTGTGTAGACTCTGGCTTCGGAATATGTGTGTTTTTGATTATTTTTATTCTGTAAGATGTTTTTGATTGTTTTAGTGGAGTGAGTAACTGTTTTAATACCTATCTTTTTTAGGTTTCTATTTATTTTATCAGTGATAGGATTATTGGGAAGTATGATTAAACGGTTATCTGAACATAGATATCCTATTAAACGAGCAGGGTTCTATACAATAGATTGCTTAAATTGTAACAAAACATATGTAGGTGAGACTTCTAGATCTTTGTCTAAACGGGTCTCTGAACATAGATATTATATTAAACGAGGTTTTCTAAACAACGCCCTAGCTAAACATATTTTAGACACTAACCATACATTTGATTTTAAAGGTGCCAAAATATTAACTCACATACACAACAGAACACTACGTAGAATTATGGAATCTTGCGTTATTCTTACCCACCAAACCATCCCCCAAAGACAAGGCTTTTTTAATATATCCCCTTATTTAGCGACACTTGTACTCAAAAATCATAAAATACCCTTCACATAACCATTTCTGTCATATACTTCCCAACAAATTTAAATTTCACATTATCCCAAAAACCTTATAACCTTTCATACTTTTTGCTTTATATATAAGAAAAAACAAAAATAGAAAAATACAAATTGAAATACAAAAATTAAAAATTCTTTTCTAAAAATCCGTTGCGGGCCTACCGTCAACGGGTTAATACTCATCCTGTTTGAAAAAGAGAATTTGTCTATCGTCGAGTTTGGAACATGTCTTCTTTTTTCAAAAACTGCTACAATAAGAGATGCATAACTGTCGCTGACCGAGAAAATCGTTGGCGGACGTGCTTATATTTGAAACTTCCGCATAACTTTTTTGCAACATCAGTGTTTTCGTTTTGAATTCATATTACTTTCGTCTCCGCTATTGATAAGTCTGGAGTATAAACGAGCTCTGAAGATGATTTTTATAAATCAAAATATTGTTCAATATTAGCTATGAATATGATATAAAATATTTTCCCTTTAACAGCATATTGTGTTGTTTTCATATCCTTTTATCTATACTCATATATATATATATATATATATAATATTATACGTATATATATTATTATACATACATATATAAATATATTATTCACACAAATACAGTCATATGTTATTATTATTATTATTATTATTATTATTATTATTATTATTATTATTATTATTTACTCCTTTTGAGTTGTCACATCAGCATTAACTGATGGTCTTTCACTGGAGTCTGAATGACAACAAGTCTCCTCAGGTCTCCATGACTCTTCTGAGTATTCTAGCTGATTGCAGCAGTGCAGTAGTCTGGGTGGTCTCTATTCTTCCTCTGATTTCTAGATCCTCCAGTCTTTTTTCCAAGTTTATTGGTACCGTTCCAAGTGCACCAATTAAACTTGGTATCACTTTGACTATTCCACAGCTTTTTCAATTCTCTGGCAAGGTCCAGGTACTTATCCATCTTTTCATTTTCCTTCAGCTTCACCCTGTGATCTGCTGGGACCGCAAAGTCTATCAGTTGACACGTTCTCTTTTTTTGTTAATCTATACTAGGTATGGTCTCCTGGCTGGGATAGGGTGATCCGTCTTTATCTTGGAGTCCCAGAGAATTTTATGTGTTTCATTCTCATACATACATGTATATAAATATATTATTCACGCAAATACAGTCATAAATTATTATTATTATTATTATTATTATTATTATTATTATTATTAGTAGTAGTAGTAGTAGTAGTAGTATTATCATTATCATTATCATTTACTCCTTTTGAGTTTTCACATCAGTGTTAACTGATGGTCTTTCACTGGAGTGTGAGCGACAGCACGTCTCCTCAGGTCTCCAGGACTCTTCTGAGTATTCTGGCGTATTGTAGCAGTGCAATGTTCTGAATGGTTTCAATTCTTCTGATTTCCAAACTTTCCAAACCCTTTTCCAATCCTTTTGGGACCGTTCCAAGTGCACCAACTACAATTGGTATAACTTTCACTTTCATATTCCATAACTTTTTCAGTTCTCTGGCAAGGTCCAGATATTTGTCCATTTTTTCATTTTTCCTTCAGCTTCACCCTGTGATCTGCTGGCACTGCAAAATCCACCAGTTGACAAGTTCTTTCTTTTTTGTTTATCAACACTAGGTCTGGTCTTCTTGCTGGGATAAGGTGATCCGTTTTTATATTATTATTATTATTATTATTATTATTATACATATATAAATGTATATATATAAGGTATTTATTTCATTATTTACTTATAGACAAAACAAACGTAGGTAATAGATATGAGGAAATGAATAATTCCCTTTATTCATATCGTACTCTGCTTTCTCTCTCTCTCTCTCTCTCTCTCTCTCTCTCTCTCTCTCTCTCTCCATGTAATACTTTCTCTCTCTCTCTCTCTCTCTCTCTCTCTCTGTGTCTCTGTCTCTGTCTCTCTCTCTTCTCTCTCTCTCTCCCTCTCTCTCTCCAAATCTACTGCAAAGAAAAACTTTTCTTTCTGCTTCATTTTCTTCATTCCCCCCTCCTCCCTTTCTTCTTTCTTTCTTTCTTCCTTCCTTTCTTTCTTCCTTGTCTCTCTCTATCTCATTTCCTATTAACTTAGTTCTTACATCCTTCTTCTCCATCTCCACAGAACATTCTTATCCATGTTTTTTTTCCCCATTATTTCTTTCTCCTTTATCCACCTTACTCTCCACCTTCTCATCGCCTTCTTCTTCTTCTTCTTCTTCTTCTTCTTCTTCTTCTTCTTCTTCTTCTTCTTCTATCAATATATATATATACATATATATATGTAGCATCGATATTTTGGCCTTCACCGTCAGCTATTTTTCGTTCTAATTTTCATCCTCCAGCAACAAACACTTAATCTGTCTTCTCTTTTTCTACTAAGCCTAATTTATCTTCTTCTTCTTCTTCTTCTTCTTCTTCTTCTTCTTCTTCTTCTTCTTCTTTCTTCTTTCTTTCTTTCTTCTCATTTTCTGTCTTTGTTATTGTCATTATATATATGTTTTTATATAATTTTTTTTTTTTTAAATGGACTCTCCCGTCGATTTTCGACGCATGAGGGTTCACGCACACAATGAACAACCAGCACAGTGATTTGTTTATAGTGGTGAAGGCTTGCGTTGGACCATCCACACTTTTTGCCACAGTCGATAGGAAAGAATTGGTGTATCAAGCTTTGTCACAAACCCAATCAACGACCGACCTCAGGAATTTTGAATTCAGAGTTATCCCTCTCCTAGACTGGTTACCTAGCCAAGGCTGAAGGGCCCAGTCTGCCCTACTATTTAACCCATGGCTGGAGGGAGAATATATGGATTCATACCTTTCCCAAGGGTATTTCCAAGGGTATATGTTTTTATATATATGTTTATATATATGTATATACACACAATCGATATGTTCACCCTCACCATCAAAGATTTCCGCTCTCTTTTGCATTCTACGTCAACAACCACTTAATCCGCTTGCAATCCTTTCATTGACAGAACTTTTTCTATCCTAGTTTTTTTACTTGGTGATATTAATATTCTATTTGTACGCTTTCTTTCTTTTTTCTTCATCTTTTCCTCCTTTTCCTTCTTCCCGTCTTCTTCCTCCTCTTTTTTTCTTCTACTGAGTCATACGAATGTTTCTTCTTCTTCTTCAAGCCTTTCTTCTTCTTCTTTTTCTTTTTCTTCTTCTTCTTTTTCTTCTTCTCGCCCTTCCTCTTTTCTTCTTCTTCTTCTCCTTGTCGCCCTTCTTCTTTTCTTCTTCTTCTTCTCGCCCTTCTTTCTTGTTCTTGTTCTTGTTCTTGTTCTTGTTCTTCTTCTTCTTCTTCTTCTTCTTCTTCTTCTTTCCTCTCTCTTTCCTCTCATCCCTCCTTCCCTTCTCTCTTTTCTTCTTCTTTTTCTTCTTCTCGCCCTTCCTCTTTTTCTTCTTCTTCTCCTTCCTCTTTTTCGCCCTTCCCCCTTTTCTTCTTCTTCTCCTTCTCGCCCTTCTTCTTCTTCTTCTTCGTCGTCTTCTTCTTCTTCTTCTTCTTCTCGCCCTCTTCTTCTTCTTTTCGCCCTTCCTCTTTTTTTCTTCTTCTTCTTCTTCTCGCCCTTCTTCTTCTTCTTCTCGCCCTTCTTCTTCTTCTTCTTGCCCTTCTTCTTCTCACCCTTCTTCTTCTTCTTCTTCTTCTTCTTCTTCTTCTTCTTCTTCTTCTTCTTCTTCTTCTTCGCCCTTCTTCTCGCCCTTCTTCTCGCCCTTCTTCTTCTTCTCCTCCTCTCGCCCTTCTTCTTCTCGCCCTTCTTCTTCTCGCTCTTCTTCTTCTTCTTCTTCTACTCGCCCTTCTTCTTCTTCTTCTTCTTCTTCTTCTTCTTCTCTTCTTCTTCTTCTTCTTCTTCTTCTTTCTCTCTCTTTCCTCTCATCCCTCCCTCTCCTCTGCATTTCATACACAGAATGAATACGTTTTTATTCTCTCTCTTTCTCTTCTTCTCTCTCTCTCTCCCTCCCCCCTCTCTCTCTCTCTTTCATTCTCCAGCCCCCCCCACCCCATCCGTCTGCAATCCTGAACCACCAAACAGCTGACTCAACCCGATTTGGCGCTGCCACTCACAAAATGAGCGACGAGCCTTTCACGAAACCAACCAACCGTCAACTGTTTTGGCCAGCAAAAATCTTGCACAGTAAACAAACACTACACAACATACACACAATAAATAGTCCCCTTTTTTTTTTCATCCAAAAACTCGACGTTCTCTTTTTCATACTTAAAGTATATATTTTTTGTTCTCTTTCTTTTTATAAATTCGTTTTTCCCGTAATTCATTAGATATTTTTAACAACATTCTTTCTCTCTTCTTTCTTTTCTCGTTCATTTTTTTCTCTTTTTCTTTTCTTTCTTTATTTCTCTCATTCTTTCTTTGTTTTTTTTTCTTTCATTTTAGCTTTGTTTTTGTAAATTCTTTTTTCGTGTAATTCATTAGCGATTTTGAAGAACAATCTCTCTCTCTCTCTTTCTTTCTTCTCTTTTTCTTTCTTTCTTTTCTCTCATTCTTTCTCTCTTTCTTTCTTTCTTTCTTTCTTTTTTTGGCACTCATTCTTTCTTTCTTTTTCCCCTCTTTCTTTCTTTCTTTCTTTCTTTCTTTTCACTCTTTCTTTATTTCTTTTTTTCTTTTTATCTTTGTTTATTAAAATTGTTTTCCCCGTAATTCATAAGTGATTTTTAAGAACTTTCTTTCTCTCTTCTTTCTTCATTTTTTCTTTCTTTCTATCTTTCTTTGTTTTTCTTTCATTTACACTTTGTATATATTTTCCCCGAAATTCATTAAGGATTTTAAAGAAGTTTCTTTTTCTTCTTTCTTTCTTTCTTTCTTTCTTTCTTTTTTCTTTCTTTCTTTCTTTCTTTTCACTCTTTCTTTCTTTCTTTTTTCTTTCTTTTTTCTTTTTATCTTTGTTTATTAAAATTGTTTTCCCCGTAATTCATAAGTGATTTTAAAGAACTGTCTTTCTTTCTCTCTTCTTTCTTCATTTTTTCTTTCTTTCTTTCGTTCTCTCTTACTTTTTTGTTTTTTTATTTCATTTCAACTTTGTTTATATATTTTCCCCGTAATTCATTAGGGATTTTTCAGAAGTTTTTTTTCTTTCTTTCTTACTTTCTTTTTTGGCACTCATTCTTTCTTTCTTTCTTTTTCCTCTCTTTCTTTCTTTCTTTCTTTTCACTCTTTCTTTCTTTTTTTCTTTTTATCTTTGTTTATTAAAATTGTTTTCCCCGTAATTCATAAGTGATTTTGAGTAACTGTCTTTCTTTCTTTCTTCCCTTTTTCTTCCTTTTTTCTTTCTTTCTTTGTTTTTCTTTCATTTCAAATTTGTTTATATATTTTCCCCGTAATTCATTAGAGATTTTTAAGAACATTCTTTCTTTCTCTCTCTTTCTTTTTTTTCTCCCCCTTTCTTTCTTTCTTTCTTTCTTTTTGGCACTCATTCTTTCTTTCTTTCTTTTTCCTCTCTTTCTTTCTTTCTTTTCACTCTTCCTTTTTTCTTTTTTTTGTTTATTAAAATTGTTTTCCCCGTAATTCATAAATGATTTTTAAGAAGTGTCTTTCTTTCTCTCTTCCTTTTTTCTTCCTTTTTCTTTTCTTTCTTTCTTTCTTATTTGTTTTTCTTTCATTTCAACTTTGTTTATATATTTTCCCCGTAATTCATGAGATTTTTAAGAACATTCTCTCTTTCTCTCTCTTTCTTTTTTTTTTTTTTCTCTCTCTCTCTCTTTCTTTTTCTCTCTTTCTTTCTTTCTTTCTTTCTTTCTTTCTTTTTTGGTCCTCATTCTTTCTTTCTTTCTTTTCCTCTCTCTCTTCCTTTCTTTCTTTTCACTCTCTCTTTCTTTCTTTCTTTCGTTCTTTTTTTTCATTTTAACTTTGTTTATATATTTTCCCCGTAATTCATTAGAGATTTTTAAGAACATTCTTTCTTTCTCTCTCTCTCTTTCTTTCTCTCTTTCTTCTTTCTTTCTTTCTTTTCATCTTTGTTGATATAAATTGTTTTCCCCGTAATTCATAGGAGTACTTTTAAGAAATTTTTCTCTCTTTCTTTTTTTTTTCATTGTTTCTTCTTTTTCTTTCTTCCTTTACTTTCTTTTCTCTTTCTTTCATTTCTCTCTTACTTTTTTTGTTTTTCTTTCATTTCAACTTTGTTTATATATTTTCCCCGTAATTCATTAGGGAGAAGTTTTAAGAAGTTTCTTTTTTCTTTCTTTCTTTCTTTCTGTCTTTCTTTCTTTCTTTCTTTCTTTATATAATTTTGTTTTCCCCGTAATTCGCTAGGGATTCTTCAGACCATCCTTTATTGTTTTCACATCTTTTCTCTCTTTTCTTTCTTTCTTTCCTGTTCCTTTTTTCTTTCTTGCTTCTGGCATTTTTTTTTCGTTTTTTATTCATTTATCAATTAATTTATTTATTGTTGCTTTCTTTTAATCATTTTTTATTTCTTTCATTCACTCTTTTTCCTTTTTTCTTCTTTTTTTTCTGTTTATTCTTTACTTTATAAGGATGAGAATCTTAGTTTTTGTAATTCATAAATCATTACTTTTCAATATATATATATATATATATATATATAATATATATATATATATATATATATATAAACATAAACTTTACATATTGTCCTGTTAATGTCTCTCAGCCACTCCGGTAACCCTCTCACATCGTGTTCTTTCCACACACACACACACTCATGTATACATCATATATATATATATATATATATATATATATATATATATATATATAAAGGAGTTGTATAGTTTAAAAACTAAAAGGATAGAAAATGGTTGAAAATAAAATAATACCCAATTAGCCAACTGTGTTGAGGAAATAAAAATTAAAAAGTGTGTTAAGTGGTTATACACACAGACACAGACAGACAGAAAGACACACACACACACACACACATGCGCATATATATATATATATATATATATATATATATATATATATATATATATATATATATATATGAACTATAGCGTGGGATTGTCACTGTTTCGCTCACACACCAGTATTGTTCAGACGTTGCACACTCGCAGAATAATGTGAATGGGTGCGAGACCCGCTGTCCCGTATACATAACCTTTGCACTGTCCATAAACACACATTCACATTCATAAAAACAACACATACGTACGCATAACATTTCATACAATCATACACATCCTATGTCTGTAAAACCTTTTGAAATTTTCGATTTTCCTTGCATTTGAAACAACGTCACCTGAAGAATGTTTGCGGTTACGCATGCATGAAACCAAATGGTCGTGACTGTTCCTTTGTCATCAAATAAATAGATATGTAATATCTTTATATATCTATTTTATTATGTTATATATATATATTATATATATATATATATATATATAATATATATATATATATATATACTAAAAGTAGAGAATCATATGTAAAATGGGGAGGTGATATTTTATTATGAAATAAAATATCAAATAAAGGAGATACGAAGGCCTTTTTGACCGGTACTTTTTCACGTATTTACACCGGTGACAATTAAAAGTCAGAATGTAAAGAAATTAATAAGAACAAATGGGGGTAAACCAGAGAGGGGGGGACAAAAAATGGGGAAAGAGGGTATGTGTGTGTATCCTAGGTTAAACCAGGGTTATGTATACCTCCCAGTAAATAGATGGAGTGTCTCGGTGTTTGTCTGCACAGAGTAGGTCTGAGAAAAGAAATACTAACAGCCTCAAGGACTGCTAGGTGTTGTTTAGACCTGGCTCTGTGCAAGACGGAGAAGCACTCATCTGTATAGTCGGTCAAACAAGCATTTATTGATAAGTGTTCACCGATGGCTGAGTCAAATGCTTGGGATAGCCCGGATGTATTGTTAGTGATGGCATTGCGAAGAAGAATACTTTATAAGTTTTCATGTACCAAAAATCTATATATATATATATATATATATATATATATATATATATATATATATATATCATAGATACGTGGAGAGCTATTACTTTCTCTACTTTAAGTTAATTTCCTTCTAAACCAAAAATTGACACCTTTTATCTTATTTATTATTTCTAGTGAAAGATAATACAATAAAACGGATATTATTAGGTGTTATTTATTACCAAACTATAGCATTTAAACACTGCAATTAAAAATAAAGTTACTGCGCCAAAAGACAAATTATACAAACTCCTTCAATTTTAGAGGTTTGGTGAACACAAATATTTCACTCAATTGCTACATATTTGTTTCACAGACTCAATGAAATAGAATTTGGTCACACATAATATCCAATAATATCCGTTAGAATCAAACTTGTTACTAATGGTAGGTATTTACTAAACCCGTTCGCTAGGATGGTGGAACTTAGGTTCGTTAAGTTCAATTTAACCATTTCTTTTTTAAAGCAATATTACAAACACAGTATAACTTATCTGGTTTGTCAAATCAATGACTA
>CM042180.1:32804125-32824125 GCA_023376005.1 Doryteuthis pealeii
AATTCTATGTTTTTAAAGTAAATGAAAATCTTATTCGCCATCAATTATTCTCTTACCAGCTGTTCCATCACTGGTAAGACTGCTTTAATTTGTGTTGTTATTTAGTGATAAATACATTGGTGCTTGCTAGTTGTGTGTTGGTAATCCATGTTAGAGACCCTGTTGTTCTGTACGTCCGGTTGTCTCATTGGTTCCTGCCGGCTTATGATCTTTTACTGATAGTTGTTTAATAGAACGTCGTGTAACCCAGATGATACGTTCGACGTTATCAATAGACTCAATGGGTTACAGAAGACAATAAAGACCTGTTTGTTGGGCCATTAACCACCCATGATCTCAAAAACAACACTGTCAAAAAACCCACTTCCTGCCTTTTGACTTTTACCTAAATGGCTGGCAGGGCTGGGTTTATAGCCCAGTCCTAGTCCAATTTCCCTTCTGTGTGGAGGTGGGCAACTGAGCCGACGGGTCATCCTTTATATCTCTCCAAATTGTCTTCAACCTCCACTTCGCAGTGAGCTTGTGTTTGGGAGTGGTCCCACTAGCCTCTAATATATGGGGATTTAGTGAGGCCTTGACCCGTGTACAAGTGGAGTGAAGTACCGCGCGTGGTAATACTCCCTTCCAATGGTAGACTCCGGCCCACGCCGGGGGTCCGTGGCTTCGCCATGGATCTATTACGAATGGGTTGTAATAAATAGCGTCGATCCCTCAGGCGGGGCACACTCCCGCCACGGTCAACATCCTGCCCCACTAACTCTGATATTTAAAGTGCTCCTGGGGCAGGTATCTCTCTGGAGAGAGATTTAAGTAATTCCAATGTTGTTTTTTCTATGGACGAGCTATGAAGGTAAAAATGGATATTGAATCGACAATATGTACAGAAGTTTATAGAAAAACAACAAGAGTTAAAAATTTTTGTGACAGATTATATATATATAGCTATATATATATATATATATTATAATATATATTATATATAAACCAGAAGCGACACTATGTAATTCGGAGGTATGAATTTTATTAGACTAGGTTTCCTTGCATGGTTAAGGCCCCCAGTCTGCCTTTATATTTACGCATAAGATGGATTGGAGAGTAACTGAATGTTCTTCTCGCCATATATATACTATAATATTATATAATATATTATAATATGTGTGTGTTGTGTGTGTCGTTTGTGTGTGTGTGTGAACCTGAACTGTAAAGGGGGGAAAAAAAAAAAAAGAAAAGTATAGAATGGCATAATATAGGATTAATTCCAATTTTTACCTTAACGTCGTTTTCGGTCAGAGAGTTTATTGCATGTGTACATTAATCAAAATATTTATACATGGATAAACTTTACGAAACATGTGTAAGCTAAAATTGATTAAAATATCCTATTATCCATTCTATACTTTCTTCCTTTATTATTTTCAACAAACGTCGGATTCATTCTCCAGTTTTTCATTTACCTACTATATTAATATAATATATATCTCATAAATCACTTACGGATTTAACTAACTTTGTGAGGCTACTAATTTAACAGGCTTGGATTGTATTATGAACCAATTTTTATATTTTATTATAAACTTTTATATAATTGTACACTTTTTTAATAATCTTACATCAGGCTCTCTTTGAGTCTTATCTTATCTATAATGCTTTCAAATTTTTTTAAATAAAAATTAAAATTCATTTTATTTTAAATAAAATTATTTATTTTCATACAGAAGCGCATTTTTTTCTTTTGAATAATTCCAATTTTTGCATTAGCAGCGTTCTGTTTTTGCTAACGGTCTTTTCTTCCCGTTGTATTTTTGTATTGAAGACCGATTCCATGTGCGGTCGATGATGAATTACTTGGGTCCTTACATCTATCACGTGAGGAGGCTGGTTGTTGCTATATATAAACCTAGGAGAGAAAGCCGAAACGGTTTGCAATTCTTCTCCTGAGAGCCATTCTGTCATTTGTAAAATCTTTTGTTTTTTCAACTATATCATATTTACACCTGTCGGATTAAGTTCCAATTTTATTCTCACACACACACACAAACACACACACACAACACACACACACACATATATATATATACTATATATATATATATAAGAATTGTGGATTGATAATGTATATACTCCACAAAACACTGGTTTAGGTTCTTTTTGAAGGAATTTTAAACTGATTGTAGTGTTAAGCAAGGCTCTCTGTTATTACAGGTATGAGCTTATAGTAATCGGAATATATACCTATGGCATGTATTTATCAGCTTAAGAACTCTGCTTTTGCCGGTCAGGTTTCCGAGGGGTTAGGGTTTTCGCTCTAGTAGGAGGTCAGTCTGCTAGTCTAGCCATTTGAAGAGAACGTGTTACGCTCAAAACACGGTGTGCTATTGGATGACTATAACTATATAACATATTGAATGTTATCTAATGTGCGATCTATCTAAAGTAGTATAGCCTCAATACTAGAGCAAATGCTTAATGTTAGTCACCAGATACTAAATAAAAGGTAATTAAGATACCAGGTTAAAAAATAACCGTGATTGTAAGGTTATACTATAGCTATATATATATATATTACACAAAAATTTGATGCAAATTAATGTAAAGATTAATACGCGTTATTTCACAGAAAGTAAAGCAAGGCATGTGTTAGTAAGTGTACAAAGTAATTGGTGAAATAATGCGCCTAAACAAATATAAATCTGACCGATACAACGAACCACGCAAAGAGCTCTTGCTAGGCAAAAGTCTAATAGCTATTATCTTTCTGGTTTGGTTTTTTTTTCTTTGATTGGCAAATCAAGCTTCAGTGGCTATCCCTATCTGAGAGTTTTGAAATATTGTAAATCTAGCAAAAATAAATAAAAAAAACCTGGGCGATAGTAAAAAATAGATTTTTGAACATATTTCTTCTCCACAGGACCGTTGCATAATGGTTAAAAAGAACCAGTACTTGCAACCTTAACATATATACCCAATAGCTGGGAGGGAGAGGTAGGATTCAATACCTTTCCCAAGGGTATTAGCGCTAATTGAAATGTATGTATATCCACATCAGATTTTGAACTCGTGGCGACGAGTCCATTTCCCCAAGCCTTTAATACATACACGCCGCTTCCTTAATTGGGTTTATAGTTAAATATTCTAGTTAAAGTGACATCTCCGGGCGATGTAAAAATGAATTTGAAACCATATTGGGATAGTGTTGAAGAAATAAAAGATAAACTACAATAAGTGACAATCAAACAATATATCTATCAGCTCTATATAATAATTGGGGCATTTTAAAAGGAATTGCCATGGGCGATCATCTGATAGGGACGGATGGGTAAAAGAGAGTCAGGGATAGAGAACAATGCACTGCTGCCAATCTGCCAGAATACTCAGAAGGGAATCCTTGAGACCTGAGGAGACTTGCTTCATCAGACTCAGTGAAGAACATCAGCTTAATGCTCAAAAGGTAGTAAATAATATAAATGAAAAAAAAAATGGACAAATATCTGGGACTTTGCACATGAGAACCTGAAATAAGTTATTGGAATATTGAAAGTGAAAAGTGATCCAATTGTATGTTGGTTAGTTGCACTTGGAAACGTCCAAAGGATTAGAAAAGGGCTTGGAAAAGTTTGCGATATCAGAAGGAAGGATTTGAACACCATTTCAGAAACAACTGCATCTGCCTGCATCTGTACCAGATAAATACTCAGAAGCAGGTCCTGGGACCCTGAGGAGACTTGCTGTCACTAGACTCTAGGTTGAAAAGAACATCAAGTAATGCTGGTGTATGTAAAATCAAAAGAGTAAATGACTAATCTTATTAAAATATGGAGATCTGATGCGTTTTTTGTCTGATAACCGAAACTATATTCCTACTCAAGTCAAATTCCATAGTTATTGATATCACATTCTCCATGATTTATTTTTATTTAACACTTAATTATTAATAAAATCTCTTTACATTATTAAACTAGCTAACCATGTCTATACTGACAACATGCCAATTATATTTATATACACAAGAAAATAGCGGTTTCATGTGGAATGGGAAGGCTAATTTGCATATTAATATTAAAATGAATTTAATAAATATGTGCTGTAGTATCTATTGATTTCTAACTGTTTGTTTTTATTTTAATGAATATAAGCAAAAATCTCTTCAATGAATTCTTAATGAAATCCATTAACAATAAAAAATAACTGTCATTTTTTCTTTACTTCCTCTTTTAACTAAATGCTTAAATTAGAAAAAATACAATGAAAGACGAGAGTGATGGAAGAGTGAGTTTCAGTTGTTCTATTTTTCGGATTCAAAATTTTTTAACTGCTTCCTATTTACGTTTCATTAGGCTTTTCTAATTTAATATAAATTTCTTTTATTACCATAAAATTAAATTACTTGCACCGGAGGGTGTGCTATAATTTGCTAGTTTAAATAATAATAAATTATATAATAATAATATCTAAGATCAATAACATCTTTAAAGTTCATTCAAGATGGCGAGAAACACCAAAGGGG
Organism: Doryteuthis pealeii; assembly: GCA_023376005.1. Taxonomy (NCBI): domain Eukaryota; kingdom Metazoa; phylum Mollusca; class Cephalopoda; order Myopsida; family Loliginidae; genus Doryteuthis; species Doryteuthis pealeii. Next base: position 32,808,630 of record CM042180.1, read on the forward strand.
GTCAACTGAAAAACTTGAGCCTCAAAACACTCTAGCAAAGATACCAAGCTGATCCTTGGGCTCCAAAACTTATAGAGTTGTCTGATGGAACTGCTGACACTGATAACCTCAATTCTGATTGGATTGCTGCACCATGGTCTGATTCATTTCGGGACAAGGGTGAATTTGTTTGGGTGGAGCCGAGTTCAATTGACCTAAAGCAAGGGTGAATGATGTAGCAAGTAACAGCCAGTATCTTTCAAACCATTCAAGTAAATGAAGCTGGATAGTGTTTGATGAAGTAAAGATAAACTCAATAAGTAGACAACACAAAACATTATATATTCATCAGCTCTAATAATTCATGACATATACAAAGATTAATTGAACAAATCTGATTGCGCTCAAATGATTTTATAAAAGCAAGAAGAAAATAAAGAATAAACAATAATCAAATTTTTATCCTATATGGCTCATTTAATTAACTAAAGACAAAAAATTATCTCTTCACGTTTTGATTCAAAAAAAATAAATTTTCCGTACTTAAAAAAAAAATATATAAACATTTTTTTTCTCTTGGAATTGAATTTTTGTATATAATTTATATTAATTATCCACTAAATAAACAGAATGCTAACATTTATTGTTTTCCATGACCTGAAAAGGGGAATGAATATACATTTTTTATAATATAATATATTTTTTTAATAATGGTGGTGCATTTAAGAATTGCCATGGGCATATCTGATTAGGGACCGGATTGGTAAGACGAATGTCCAAGGAACTATATATTTGACAGTACGCTTGATCAATACATCTGAATGCAGCAATAACCTTTGAGGGGGATCTTTAACATACAAAAAACATCTACAACTATAACCCCTAATTAAGGAAGCGCGTCGTGTAATGGTTAAAGTCTTTGAAATTGGACTCGTCGCCCCGAGTTCAAAATCCTAGACGTGGTAATTTGCATTTCATTAGCCGCTAATACCTTGGGAAAAGTGTGAATCCTACCTCCCTCTCCAGATATGGGGAAATTGGAGGACTCTCTCCACCTGTCTAATAGAGAAAAGAAAAGGAAAATATTTTCTCTATTTTAGTTTTTTTTTCAGTCTTTATGCAATACAACTATCTGATGAGACTCGCTCAGTATTGACCTCTAGTCGAAATAAAATTTTATATAGCTTCTAATGAAACGGTTTTGTTAAGTCCTTTTCCTTTGAAAAGTAATATATATATATTATTGGTAGCGAGGTCTGATTTTAGAAGGCAATCACAATGCAGGTGTAAAAGGAAAAAATAATAATACGGTAAAATGTTGTCTGGTGTGTGTGATTTTATTTCTTGAATTTTCGAATAAAAATTCTTTATCAAAAGCATCACTGGATTGAAAGCCTTCTAGTTATGCGGATTTCTTTATAAATTGATTTTTTGTTTAAAGATGGTATCTTTTTATATAACGTATTCTTCGTTGTTGCATGTTTACGTGAATACGTTTCTTTTTTTTTTGTACGTGTCGTATGTTGTCATGCGCCGGTGGTCATGAAAATTGCGTGTTGGTTGTGACGGCTTTAAGCACTGTATCCTAGCGCGGGGATTGTCGTGTGTATGCCGTTGAAAGAGGCGTATTTGTATTTGGTGGCACTGGGTGATTATAATATTTCGTGTTGGATGTATATAAATAAATGTAATCATTTTTTATTATTTATTATTTTATTATTATTATTATTAATTATACCGCGCTAGGATACATATATAATAAGTAAAAAATATAATCAGAAGATTTAGATTTTTTGTGATCTGATGATTGTGAACCATAGACACTTGGTCAATACTTTCTGAAATAGGCTATATGCAAAAAATATAATTTTTCTGTTATATTTTTCATCATCTCTGGTCTGTGAACGAAAATTGACTGAGGCAAGGTTCATCGAGGCTGTGTGGTCAATGCACTACATGGCAGGCACTGAAGATATAGTCAGGCTTTGATGGCAAAAATTATGGTTCTTTCTCATGAGCCATTATTTCCTTTTCCGGATAACTTGCAGGTGTTTCTTCAGCGGTTGTCAGCTAGGGTGGACAGTGGCAATGGATTTATTGTGACAGGCAACAAGGGAAATTTCCTCAAGAATTCTTTGATGTGCGTCATTTGATGCAGTCTCATATATANGAATATACTATATATATAATATTATATATATATCAATATATATATATTGATAAGAATATGTGCTGCTGAATATGTGAAATTGTAATTATGAATTAGGCGGGGCAAACCTATTCAAATGTAAGGCTAAACAAATCGAGTTACATTTTGAATAGGTTTGCCCGCTTAATTCATTAATTATCAATTAATTAATTTTCAAAATTAGGGTATGACTTCAATTAAGCACATATTGTCGGCTAAGAAAAAGCCATATCAAACACACTGTTTGTTTACTTCTTATATATATACTAGCAAATATATGCACCCTCCGGATATGCAGTATTTAAGTTTTAATATAATAAAATATCATGTTAAATTAGAAAGGCTAATGAAACTGAATAAAATTCAAATAAAATATTTGGAACAGAGGGGGTATAATCGGAAAATAGAACAACTTTGAAACTAAACTGTTCCACCATTTTCCCTTACTCCCGTCTTTCAGTGGTAAATTTCCCTAATTTAAACTATTTAGTTAAAATAGGAAGAAAAGAATAAATCTTTATGTTAATAGATTTCTGTTAAGATTTATCCCCGAGATTTTTGCTCATATTTATTAAGATAAAACCAAACAATTAGAAATCAATAATACTAAGCATATATTTATTAAAATCAAATTTTTTAAGATCAATATGCAAATTAGCCTTCACATTCACATTGTAAACCGCTATTTTGTTGAATATATAAATATAATTGCATGTTATTAGTGTGTAGATATTGTTAACAGTCTTAATGGTGTAAAACAATTTTACTAATAATTGAGGTTTAAATAAAAAATAAAATCATGGAGAATGTGATGTAAATAACTAAGGGAATTGTGATTTGAGTGATTTGAGTAGTAATATAGTTTCGGTTACAGATATACAAACACACAATCTCCATTATAATAATATATATAATATATATATATATATAATTATATATATATATATATATGTGTGTGTGTGCGTGGTTCTTATGATTTGTAATGGTTCGAGTCCTTGGTAATGGACACGTCGACTCGAGTTCAATTACTGGACGAAGCTGTTGGCATTTCACATGGCGCTAATACCCTTGGGAAAGGTATGAAACCAATTGTCCCTCTAGCTATGGGTAAATACCAGGGCAGACTGGCTTCTTTAACCATGGTTAGGTAACCAGTTTAGGAGAAGGAAAACTCTGAATTCAAACCTGTTAAACCCCGCTTAAGAAATTGACCTTGTGTCACATCCTGCTCAAGCGGAGGGGTTGGTATATATATATATATATATAAGCAGAGAAGTGTTAAACATACCCTACCATTATTTGCTGGGGATGTTGTTGCAAAGATTGGAGTGAGGTGAAGGGATATATATATATATATATATATATATATCCCTTCGGCCCGGACTAATGTCGGTATCAGACAGGGAGTCTATCCTCTTTTAAATAGCACCACAACTACCACGAGCTCCTCACTTTACCGCACAGATCCCTGTGCTACACATACGCAGAGTTGGCGAGTGCCGGTATCGAACCAAGAACCTTGTGATTCCTAGCCGAACACTCTACCGACTGAGCTAAACCGACTCTTTATACTGTGTTATATTTATGAGTGAATAGTGCTCATCATTGATAGAGCATGTGTGGACATGAAATAAATGCCGTTTCCTTGGTGACAGTTTCTTGCCTATGCAGTTTTCTTGTGCTTGGTTTGAAAATCGCATAGGCGAGAAATTGTCGTTAAGCAAGCACCGTTGACTTCATGTCCCCGGCATCCTAATTATGAAGAACAGGAAATGTCAAATTATAAAATATTGCAATATTTAACCTACCAAATCCCCCAGAGATCCAGAATTTGAACTTCAGCATCGGATAGAGTTTTTTTTTTAATTGCAATATTTAGACTTTTTGCAAATGATTTAAATTCCGATCATCATCATCACCGTCATTATCATCATCAAGTCGCGCTAACAGCAGGGATATCCATGACAATCTCTCGCCTACCACCCCTATCACTCATTGCTTTCAGCAGGTCCTCTGCACAGCATCCGGTATCCGCACAAAGCTGATCAATGTAGGACTTTGCTGATTGGTCATGTGCTGGTTTTCATAGTAATACGTCCCTTATGAGTTGATTCTCGCTGTTCCAGCAGTGTCCAGCAGGTCTTCTTCGTTTCACTCGGATGGTTTGTGTGATGGGTGGAAGGTGGCCGTACAGCTGCCTTCTTGTAGGGTGTTGCTTCCATGATTTGTTCAAGATTGCGCGCAGCATTCTTGTAGAACTCCCAGATAAATAAAATCAGACAATCGGTAGAAGACAGACAATCGGTAGAAAACAGACAATCGCGAGTAGCATGGCAAACAGTAAATGAAATTAGTGGTAGGAAAAGTACCTCTAGATCAAAACTAAAGGCAACCAGCCAAAAAGATAGACTTTAGAAATGGATGGACCAGTTCCAGAAACTACTGGGGAACCCCCTTAAAATCATAGAAAATAATACCTAAAAAATTGTAGATAGACAACTAGACATCAAAATGGGGGATTCCACAACAGAGAACTCAACGAATTCTTAAAGAAGCTAAAAGGTAGAAAAGCTGCAGGACTTGACGAAATACCCCCCGAGGTATGGAAGATGGGAAAGTTCAATGACATACTGCTTAGGCAATGCAACGCAGTATATAGACAAAACAAAATAGATAGATGGACGAAAGGTGCATCCCCCCCATTCCCCCAAAAGGGAGACCTTGGAATGCTAAAAACTACAGAGACATAACTCTTACTGCCATTGCAGCCAAGATATATAATGCCCTTCTTCTTAATCGCATCCGACCTAGTTTTCTAGTTGCTTCGTTAGGGTCCAAGTGGTGCAGTCATACAGTCACACTGACACTACTAAGGCTTGGAAGAATTGCCACTTTAACTTGTTAGTTAGATCGGATTTCCACATGACTGATAATCTGTCAGTGGCAGACCATGCCTTCCCTATACGTGCATTAACATCGCTTTCTGTAGATGAGATATTACTACCTAGATACGTGACTTGTTCTACGTCATTCAAATTGAGACGTATGCAAAGCTGACTAAAATAACAAAGTAAATAAAAAAAGAATTAAATGACAATATAAGTAACAATGGTAACAAAGTAACGATATCCAGACGATGTTACATAGTTCATGGATAGCCAATGAATTATGTACGTACTGTAGCTAGAAAAAATTTGAATCAGAGTTCGTTAGATTAAAAATAAAGGGGGTAATTTCCAAATATCTAACTACAGTAGGTACACAATTCACAAATATCTAACTACAGTACGAAAAAAATTCATAAGCTACCTATGAATTATGTAACAAAAGTAACGATGTCTAGTAACAATCTAGACGTATAGACAATGCCTTGAGAAGGGATTTCTATTTGGATTATTTGGTTTATTCAGACCAAAATAGACACATAGCTTAGTGGATATAGGCGTTGTTAATATAGTTCTAAATGACAGTTATCTTTAGGCTGCAGGTTCAATCCTGGTCAAGGGCGACAGTAACATAGAATGATAATTAACACAGCTTAACACTTGTACCCAGCTATGATTTGCGGAATGAGAACAGGACCCCCCCCCCCGTGGACTGAATAAAAGGTTGGGTTCAAAGTTCCGTAATGGCCCCCGATTACGACATGAAGGTTCCCGAGTTCGAGAAGGTTCCCGAGTCCGACAAGAAATACCTGAAGAAGGCCGGAGTGCACTTCAGCCGAACCGTTGTACAGATGACAATAAAGATGGGGACAATAGACCGAATAATTCAAATAATACAAATTATCAAGCCTCATCTAAAAAGTTCGGAGAAATAGTATAGATAACAATAAAGATGAGGTCAATAGTCCGAATAATACAAATAATACAAATTATCAAGCCTCATCTAAAAAAATTCAGAGAAATAGTATAGATAACAATAAAGATGAGGACAATAGTCCGAATAATACAAATAATACTAATTATCAAGCCTCATCTCAAAAATTCAGAGAAATAGTATAGATAACAATAAAGATGAGGACAATAGTCCGAATAATACAAATAATACTAATTATCAAGCCTCATCTAAAAAAATTCAGAGAAATAGTATAGATAACAATAAAGATGAGGACAATAGTCCGATAAATACTAATAATACAAATCATCAAGCCTCATCTAAAAAATTCAGAGAAATAGTATAGATAACAATAAAGATGAGGACGATAGTCCGAATTATACAAATAATACAAATTATCAAGCCTCATCTCAAAAATTCAGAGAAATAGTATAGATAACAATAAAGATGAGGACGATAGTCCGAATTATACAAATAATACAAATTATCAAGCCTCATCTCAAAAATTCAGAGAAATGGTGTAGATAACAATAAAAATGAGGACAATAGTCTGAATAATACAAATAATACAAATTATCTAGCCTCATCTAAAAAGTTCAGAGAAATATGATTTCCATTTCTATTTTTGATTACACCGATTTGCATAATGCACCCTTATTATTAATTGAACAAACACACACACACACACACACACACACACACACACACACACACACACACTTATACATGATTACATCACGCAAATTTATTATAGATAAGTAGGTCTAGACTAAGATTCTAATAAGGAAAGTGGATTTTAAGATCTCGCTTTGCACATGAATATGTGCAGTCACTATTAAAGCCTCAAATAATGAGATGGAAACGTGAGGATATTAAAAGAGTCGGCATTGGGAGAGGGAGGAATTAAAGAAAGAAAGAAAGAAAGAAAAGAAAGAGTTAGAATCGGGAGAGGGAGGAATCTGAGAAAGAGAGAAAAGAAAGAAGAGAGTAAGAAAAGAAAGACAGAAACAAACAAAGAGTGTGAAAAAAAGTCATCAATCATAAAGAAAGAAAAAAAGAAAGAAAGAAGAGAAAGAACGAAAGAAAAGGGACAAATATAAGAAAGAAAAAAGAAAAAAGAAAAAAAAGGTGTAATATATAAATGAAAGAAAGAAAAAAAAAATTAAAGAATGAAAGAAAGAAAGAAGAAAGAAAGAAAAGAAGAAAGAAAGAAAGAAAGAAAGAAGAAGCGAAATTAACAAGCATGAAGAGAGACAAAGAGATAACGAAGGATGAAAAGGGAAAGATTAGAAAAAAAGAAAGAAAGAAAAGAAAGAAAGAAAGAAAGAAAGAAAGAAAGAAAAGGGACAATATAAGAAAAGAAAGAAAGAATAAAGGAAAGAAAGGGCGTAATACATCATATGAAAAAAAAGAAAAAAAGAAATATTAAAATATCATAAGAAAGAAAGAAAGAAAGAAAGAAGAAGAAGAAAGAAAGAAAGAAAGAAAGAAAGAAAAGGGACAAATATAAGAAAAGAAAGAAAGAATAAAGGAAAGAAAGGGTGTAATACATCATATGAAAGAAAGAAAAAAAGAAATATTAAAATATTATAAGAATGAAAGAATGAAAGAAAGAAAGAAAGAAAGAAAGAAAGAAAGAAAGAAAAGAAAGGAAAAAGAAAACAAGCATGAAGAGAGACAAAGAGACAACGAAGGATGAAAAAGGAAGAATAGAAAGAAAGAAAAAGTAATTATAATAAAGATGAATGCAAAGACCTTGAGAAAGAACGAAACCGATAAGTATCATAATAACGGGGAAAAGAAAGAAAGAAAAGAAAGAAGAAAGAAAGGAATGAAATAAAAGAAAGAAAGAAAAAAAGAAAGAAAGAAAGAAAGAAAAGAAAGAAATGTGGCAAGCATAAGAAAGAAAGAAAGAAAGAAAGAAAGAAAGAAAGAAAGAATGAATGAAAGAAAGGAACAAAGAAAGAAAGGGGTAAATATAAGAAATAAAGAAATAAAAAAGCAAAAAAACAAAGAGACAAAGAAACAAAAAAAGAATGATCTCAATATCAAAAAGAAAGAATGAAAGTGGCAAGCATAAGAAAAAAAGAAAGAAACAAAAACAAACAAATATTGGAAAAAGAAAAAAAGAAAGAAAGAAGAAAGAAAGAAAAAAGAAAGGAACAAATATTGGAAAAGAAAGAAAGAAAGAAAGAAAGAAGAGAAAGAAGAGAAAGAAGAAAGAAGAGAAAGAAAGAAAGAAAGGAAAAAAGAAAAAGAAAAAAGAAAGAAAGAAGAAAGAAAGAGAGAAAGAAAGGAACAAATATTGGAAAAAGAAAAAAGAAGAAAGAAGAAAGAAAAAAGAAAGGAACAAATATTGGAAAAAGAAAAAAAGAAAGAAAGAAGAAAGAAAGAGAGAAAGAAAGGAACAATTATTGGAAAAAGAAAAAAAGAAAGAAAAAAGAAAGAAAGAAAGAAAGCAACAAATATTGGAAAAAGAAAAAAGAAAGAAAGAAGAAAGGGAAAATATGAGAAAGAAATAATGAAATGTACAAATATTAGAAAAAGTAAGATAGAAAAAAGAAAGATAGGTGCAAACATAAGAAAGAAATTAGGCTTCTGTTAGAAAAAGAGAAAAACAAAGAAAAAAGAAAGAAAGAGAAAAAAGGAGAAAATATAAGAAAAAAAGAGAGAAAGAAGGAAAGGGACCAATATTAGAAAAATATAGAAAAGAGAGAAGGAACGAAAGATAGAAAGAAAAAAGGAACAGATATAAAGAATCAAGGATGAAAAGAAAGAAACTAATGTAATAAAGAAAGAGAGATATTAAGAAAGAAAGAAAGAAAGAAAGAAAGAAAGAAAGAAAGAAAGGAAGGAAGGAAGGAAGGAAGGAAGGAAGGAAGGAAGAGACAATTAGCATAGAGAAATGGACAGATATATGAAAGAAAAAAAGGAAAAAAGATAGAAAGAAAAATAACGAATGAAAAATAGATAAAAATCCAAAAGAGAAAGAAAGAAAGAAAAAAGCAGTAAATATAAGAAAAAGAGAGAGGGAAAGAAAAATAGAAAGAAAGACAGAAAGGGACAAATATAAGATATATATATATATATATATATATATATATATATATATATAGAGAGAGAGAGAGAGAGGAGAGAGAGAGAGAGAGAGAGAGAGAAAGAAAGAAAGAAAGAAAGAAAGAAAGAAGAAAGAAAGGTATAAATATACGAAAGAAAGAAATAAAGAAAGAAAAATAAACGAAATAATTTCAAAACTAAAACCTAAAAAAAAAGAAAAAAGAAATTTGATGTTAATTTAATCTTCGTATTAAGAAGTATTTTCAGGCTAGTCGGTCTGTTGTAAATCATATGGCCCAGATGTTCCCATATCCTTTTACGGAACCTGATCGTGGGGATTCACTCCTGGGGGCCAGCCCCGTCTGTCCCCCCATTGCAACTCCCCACAACACACACACTTCAGCCATGCCTTCTCAACCCACCCCTTTTACGCCAGTCTCATCTGCCCCCCTCCTTCCCATTCCCCACACACATATAAGCCCGTTCTTCATTCTTCTCAAGCTTACCAATTCTATCCACCGGCACATTCTCTCCAAGACCTTCACCGACGCCTCCGCCGCCTCCGCCGCCGCGAGAAGCCAGCAGCATCTTTTACCAATTCCAAGATGTCACCCTCACGAGTTCTATTCCAGAAGATATAATCATGTCATCATCATAAGAAATCAGTGCGTTTTTTTTTTTTGTAAAAGAAAATAAAATAAAGAAATAAAAAAATATCCTATCAGTCAAAACAACATCTTCATCCCCGACCCGTCAAAAATCATGATTATATCCCCCCTCCCCATCCCCATTAAAAAAAAAATGGCTCCACAAAAGGGATATCTATATTAACCGTTGTCTCAAATTATAAGAGGAAGTGTGAATTATTCGAATGAGCAGTCCTGTATTTGTTATGATCATAACGTTTCAACTGGTTTCTGCTCAGGTTCTTTTTTTTGGGGTGTGTGTGGTGGGGTGCTAGATGCGTGGAATTCAAAGATAAATTCACTTTTTCCAAAAGGAAGCAGCTGTATGGCCACCTGCCCCCCATCTAAGTGAGACGGACAAGTCATGCAGGACACAAGAAGGCTAGAAGTGTTTTCTTTTTAAGAATTGTATGGATCATACCCCTTCATCGCCATTTCTCCCTGGTCCACTCTGAGTTGTAGTACCTGTTATGCATGCCGCTAACTACCAAATTATTGCAAAACTTTTGTCTCGCCCTAGTATTTAGTTTATTATTACTGCTAGCAGTTCAAATAATTTCTGATTAAACTTCAAAATGTCTGTTTGTCGTCACCCTTGACCTTTCTAGTTCTTCTCTAGTAAGCGTCTCCTGCAACAAAATGTCGGTTAAATTAAACTTAACGGAACTAAATTCCACCATTAAATACAAAAATATACTATAACGATATAAATCGATATAGTCCTTAATACACATATCATTTGTAAATATTTTGTTCATTTATGTCACCGAGGTTGGTAAGTATCATCTTTAGTCAAGCATCTTCCCTTCCTGGGGCAAATTCTAGGGCTTCTACAGTTGCATTGTTTCTCTCTATCCCCCGAGTTTTAATGTAATTAAATATCATATTAATTAGAAAGTCTATTGAAAGCATGCAGATAGAAATATTTGAAACAGTGGCGGGTATGATCGAAAAGTAGAACAACTGAAACTTAATCTTCCATCATTTTCCATCACTCCTGACTTTCATTGCAGATCTCAAGGATTAATCTTAAAAGAAATCCAGTAACAAGAAGAAATAACTGAAATTTTATCATTTACTTCCTAATTTAACTAAACTAGCAAATATATGCACCCTCCGGGTGCAAGTACTTAAGTTTTAATGTAATAAAATATCATATTAAATTAGAAAGACTAACGAAATAAGAATGAAAAAGATTTGAAACAGAGGGGGCTATAATAAAAAAATAGAACAACTAAAACTTACTCTTCCACCCCTCTCGTCTTTCATTACTAAATTTTTCTAATTCAACTATTTAGTTAAAATAGGAAGTAAAGAATAAAATTACAGTTATTTCTTCTTGTAAATAATTTTCTTTTAAGATTTATCTCCGAGATTTTTGCTCATATTCGTTAAGATAAAACCAAACAATTAGAAATCAATAATACCAAGCACATATTTATTAAAATCAAATTTTAAATATCAATATGCAAATAAGCCTTCCCGTTCATACTGTATGCAGCTATTTTGTTGTATATATAAATACAATCACATGTTATTAGTACGTAGATGTGGTCAACAGTATTAATAATGTAAAACAATTTTATTAATAATTGAAGGTTTAAAAGAATGAAACCATGGATAATTTGACGTAGATATTTAAGGGAATTGTGACTTGAGTAGTGATATAGTTTCGGTTACAGACAGAAAAATACACAATCTCCATTATAATAAGATAGTTAAATTAGGAAATAAATGATAAAATTACAGTTACTGGATTTCTTTTAAGATTAATCCTTGAGATCTGTGTTTATATTTACTAAGATAAAACCAAACAATTAGAAATCAATAATACTAAGCACATATTTATTAAAATAATCTGTTTAATATCAATAGGAAAATTAGCATTACCGTTCACACAGTAAACCGCTTTTTTGTTGGATATATAAATGCAATTGCAGGTTATTAATTTGTGGATAAGGACATTATTAATAAAAATAGTTTTACCTATTGATATAACTAAGGGCGATGACGTAGTGTCCAACATAAAAATAACATTTTTATATGCAGCTGCGCAAGTGACCCTGCAGGCCAATTCCTGAGTGACAATCTTTGGTGCACTAAATGCACAGAAACTGTGATATCTTTCTGGGGCTGCTGGCTTTGCTCTCTCTTTCTGGCTCTCTTTTCTCTCGATGCTACTCTCCTAACTGCCTCACCCTTCTCTGAGCCTTGCTTAACGTCGAGGCACTAGGTCGCTCAATTTTTTGCATCTACCTCCCACGTGTTTGTGTCAATATGCCATATCCTCATAGCTTTCCTGCAGACATCTTTAAAAGATCTTTTGTACGGCGAATTAGTAAAAGGCTCCCGATCAGTTGGTAGACCACGCCTACGATTTAACATTAATAATAGAGGTTTAAATAAAATAAAATAATGGAGAATGTGACGTGAATGACAAAAGGAATATTAACATAGTTTCGGTTACAGACAGACAAACACACAATCTCCATTATAATAAGATTTTCGTTTGGACGATACTATATGAGGAGGAAGATGCTGTGGAGTGTCGCTATCGGCCATCAGTCTTTCTTCCAATATTTCTGTCTCTCTGTCTGTCTGTCGTTCTATCTATCTGTTTCCTGTTTGTCATAGCGGGCTGTTAAGGATAAACATATCAACTTGACTGGTAATAAATCCATAATATCCACAGGAGGAAAAAGATCATGGCGACATTAGCCGCCTCCCGCGCACTTGGCTTTTAAATGAATGTGTATTCCGGGTCACTACCTACTGCACCAGGCTGTGTCTCTTCCTATTTTTTTTCCGATGAAAAAGCCCCTTGAAACGCTACCAGAGTAAGAGTAATATAGAGTAAGTAATGTATATTTTTTAATCATCAAAATTTGATGACATCGGAGGTGGGTATATATTTTATTGACATAGAGGGGGGCGCGGATTTTACTGGAATTACAGGAGTGCCGGTTTGTTTTTTTGTTTTGAATCATTTTTCAATATATATATATATATATATATATATATATTATATATTATAATATATATATATATATGTTTCTATCTGATCTTCTAAAAATGATTTCAACCTGTAATGGCGTTTTCGAAATCGCTAAAACACGCGCTTGCTGCGCGCGCAAACGCATGCACTCCTCCTGCTCATCCCCCACCACACACACCCACACACATACATATACATACGCACGGACACACAGACAGACAGACACATGCATGTGCACGTACGCAGATCTCCTCAAAAGGTTTCAATTTTCAAAACCATTATGCAACGCAGTGACAGTTGGCAGATGTTTTTTTTAATGAATAAAACATTTCATTCGCTCCAAAATTTTTGTCAATATTATTATTATTATTATTATTATTATTATTATTATTATTATTATTATTATATTTTTTAGTCGTCACAAGAAGTGTGTGTGTGTTTGTATGTGTGTGTGTGTCTGTGTGTGTGTGTCTGTGTGTATAGGGAGCGCTTTTCAAAAGTTTGCCAATATTATTATTATTATTATTATTATTATTATTATTATTATTGTTATTATATTTCTTAGTCGTCTCAATAAGTGTGTGTATGTGTGCGTGCGTGTTTTTTTTTGTTGTGTGTGTGTGTGTGTGTGTGTGTGTGTGTGTGTGTGTGTGTGTGTCTGTGTGTGTGTCTGTGTATGTAGGGGCACTTTCAAAAGTTTGCCAATGTATTATTATTATTATTATTATTATTATTATTTTCATCGTCACAAGAAGTGTGTGTGTGTGTGTGTGTGTGTGTGTGTGTGTATAGGGAGCGCTTTTCAAAAATTTGCCATTATTATTATTATTATTATTATTATTATTATTGAATCCTTACACCCGCCTAAGCTAATGCTTCACTGGAGTCTGAGTGACAGCAATCTCCTCAGGTCTCCAGGACTTTTCTGGGTATTCTAGCCGATCGTAACAATGCTGTTGTTAGGGTGGCTTCAATTCGTCTTCGGATTTCCAATTCTTGCAGACTCTTTTCCAAACCTTCGGAAACTGTTCCAGGTGCTCCACTTACAATTAGCATGACCTTTACCTTCATTTTCTCCAGTTTTTATTTCTCTGGTCAGGTCCAAGTATTTGTGTATCTTCACGTTTTCTTTCACCATCATCCTATAATCCACCGGGATGACAAATTTTGGTCAATATTATTATTATTATTATCATTATTATTATTTACTCCTTTTGAGTTTTCATATCAACATTAGCTGATGGTCTTCCACTGGAGTCTGAGTGACAGCAAGTCTCCTCAGGTCTCCAGGACTCTTCTGAGTATTCTGGCAGATTGCAGCAGTGCAGTGTTCTGAATGGTTCCAATCCTTCCTCTGATTTCCAAACTTTCCAAACCCGTTTCTAATCCTTTTGGGACTGTTCCAAGTGCACCAACTACAATTGGTATCACTTTGACTTTCATATTCCATAACTTTTTCAGTTCTCTGACAAGGTCTAGATATTTGTCCATTTTTTCATTTTCCTTTAGCTTCACCCTGTGATCTGCTGGAACTGCAAAATCCACCAGTTGACAAGTTATTTCTTTTTTTGTTTATCAACACTAGGTCTGGTCTTCTTGCTGGGATAAGGTGATCCGTTTTTATTTCAAAGTCCCAGAGAATTTTGTGCGATTCGTTCTTAAGAACAGATTCTGGTTTATGCATATACCATTTTGTTGTATGGTCAAAATCTAATTGTTTGCATAATTCCCAGTGGATCACCTTCCCAGCCCAGTCGTGTCTAGTTTTGTATTCTTGTTGTGCTAGTTTGCTACATTCGCAGAGTACATGGTTTACAGTTTCATCTCTATTACCGCAAAGTCTACATTTGCTATTTGTTGGGTCTTATCAATTTTCGCTTTGATATAATTTGTCCTTATGCATTATTTTGTGCAGCAATTATAAGTGATTCTGTTTCTCTTTTGAGGTTTCCCTTTCTTAACCATGTCCAAGTCTTTTTATGTGCAACCTCTTCTATTTGTCGTTTGAAGCGTCCATATAGTTGTTTTTCTTCCCATTTTTGTTTTCTAGTCTTTGTTGTTTTTCTGTTTGTCAATCTGTCGCTATTATTATTATTATTATTATTATTATTATTATTATTATTATTATTATTATTATTATTATTATTCACGGGAGTCTGAGTGACAACAAGTCTCCTCAGGTCTCCAGGACTCTTCTCACTATTTTAGCCCAATGCAGTAACGCAGTAGTCTGAATGGTCTCAAGTCTCTCTCTGATTTCCAGATTTTCCTGTCCCTTTGCCAAGCCTCTTGGAATCGTTCCAAGTACACCAATTACAATTGGTATCACTTTGACCCTCATATTCCTCAGCTTTTTCAATTCTCTGACAAGGTCCTGGTATTTGTATATCTTTTTGTTTTCCTTCATCTCCACCCTGTGGTCTGCTAGAACCGCAAAGTCCACTAGTTGACAAGTGCTCTCTTTTTGTTAATCAACACTAGATCTGGTCTCCTTGCTGGGATAAGGTGATCCGTCTTTATTTCCGTATTTATTAAGTCCCAGAGAATTGTATGCCTTTCATTATAGTATTGGTTATTTCCTATAACTCCAGCCTAAAAAGGGGAACCACTCTGAATGAATTTTATCTGTTAATTAATCTACCCATTATTTTCCCATTAAAATAAACCTAAACCTTAACCCTAACCCTAACCCTTAAACCTAACCCTAACACCGTCTTCTTTTTTCCTAATTTTTCAGCCGATCAGAGTGGTTCC
>CM042180.1:32826625-32834125 GCA_023376005.1 Doryteuthis pealeii
GCCTTATTTATTTATACTTTGTTTTATTTCTTTTCTGTCGTGTAAGTGTGCGTGTCGGTAAATACTGTTGCTCAAAAACGAAGAATTGTCGCCCCCTCTCTCTCTTCTCTCTCCTCTCTCTCTCTCTCTCTCTCTCTCTCTCTCTCTCACTCACTTCTCTCTCTCACACACACACACACACTCACTTTGTTTGTTAAAATAAGTTTTAATAAATACATTCCCGGTATTATTGTTTGTATATAGTCTGTTATATTCTAATATCTATTTAAAGTTATCTAACGTATAATGTTTTACGAGAAAATTATTTACAAACAAGAAATAGTCCCATAAGTGGAGAATAATTAAAGTTTCAATTACCGTCGAACTGGGAAGACAAGGCAACAAACGATTGTAACTTAATACAAACCCGAATAGTCACAAAGTCTACTACAGAATGACAGAGTATTTATAAGACTCCACAATGTCATTCAAATCAAGCAGTCAAGCAGCCAATCAGAACTCAAGGAATGGAATCACCCAAATCACCCAGATTCATGAATGGATCATTCTTGATTTCTATATATAGCAACTGTCTTGGACACTGCTTAAGTTGTACTTAGTTAGCTGCTGTTATTCAAACCAACAGTAATAGTTGTGGATATTTGAGATGAAAATAACAAAAAAGGGAAAGTCCCTGTGGCGTTATGGCTAGCGTGCTGGACTGCGACTTCAAACTCCAGTCACTGTAATACGTTTATTTTCGGCGAATAGTTTTAGGTAAGGTATGGACCCCCCAATCCGAGGTTTTATCTATCTATCTTTCTATCTACCTGTCTGTTTATCACAGTATGTCCCTATCTATCTAATAGTCTGCCAGTCTTAGGAAAGGTATGAACCTCCAATCCCTGGTTTTATCTATCTATCTTTCTATCTATCTGTCTGTCTATCACAGTATATTCCCATCTATCTAATAGTCTAACAGTCTTGAGTAAGGTATGGCATATTGTATGTAAACAAAGTTTACCAAATAAGACTACACGAGTGATTTGTTTATAGTGTTGAAGTCTTGTGTAGGATCTCCACCCCGAACACTTTTTTATTTTGCTGGAACATTCTGTCTAATCACAATTTTTATTTTACGCCCCACCTCCCTCATTATGACATTGTTGCGTTCTCTATAGTAGTTCTTCCTCCTGTGGTAATCCTCTGATGAGACTCAGGTGAAAACACAAATTTTTGTTAAAGAATGAATGGTTGCAGTTCTAAAAGGAGATACACAATCATACCTACTGTTCTGTATTTGTACCAAAATCAGAACTGTAATTTGATATTTAACTTTTAAGCACATTCAAAATTCTATTTAAAAAAGAATGTTTCATTTTCTTTCTTTTTGCATTGTTCTATTTTATTTTCGTAATGTTTTCGATATAAAAAAAAAAACAAAACAGTATAGTATATTATTTTTATGAAATTGTTATCAAATTTATAGTATAGTATACTATAATAATTTGATATTTGATCGGCTACGTTTTAAATTAATAATGTTATTTTTGTAAAGAATATTTATCGTTTTACATTAATTTGATTACTTTATTTAATTTCATTTTCTTTTTGCTTTATAATAAGGTTATAATAATGACTGCTAATCCTAACCCTAACCCTAACCCTATTTCAGAATATCATAATATTTTAGAATTAAATAGATCTCTGATTCATGTAAATTATAGATGAATTCTTTTTTAATTATTCTTAGTTACTATATACAATTATATTGTTAGTTTCTCTGCAAGTAGTAAAGAGCTCAATACGATTCTAATGATATTATCTATTGCGCGCTATTATGTATTTGTAGCAAAATCAGTACTGTAATTTGATATTTAACTTTTAAGCACATTCAAAATTCTATTTAAAAAATATGTTTCATTTCCTTTGTTTTTTTTTTTTTTTTTTTGTTTTTTTATGCATTTACTTTTCTTTTCTTTTCGTGATGTTTTCAAGTCAGTGCACTTTTCGATTTAAAAAATAATATGCACTTTTCGATGAACGTTTCGACTTAAAAAATAAATATACTATACTGATGAGCCATAATAGGCCGAAATGTACACACAGAGATTGACTTTTCTCGATTTGTTTAGCCTTACATTTGAACAGATATGCCCGCCTAATTCTTTAATTATAAATTAATTAATTTTCAAAAATTAGGTATGACTTCAATTAAGCACATATTCTCCCAAAAATTGTCGGCTAAGGCCATATCAAACACATTGTCTGTTTGTTTACTTTTATACTTAGTATAGTAAATTATTTTTAGTAAATATCTCTTGATTTTCTCCCTCCTTTTATTTATTTTTAAAAAATCATCTAGACACCGCGTACATTAAGACCAAAGCAAGTTTGTTTTATTTATTTTTTTAATATAACTTTAGCGTTATAACTTTCCGTCGCGTGAACATGATTCACGTTTATATAAACGCTAAAAAACTACTGGCTTTATTAAAAACTCAACCATTTGACTCTTATGTGAGGATTGGGTAAGCATGAAACTAATAGTTACAAGACTAAAATTAGGTATGACTTCAATTAAGCACATATTCTCCCAAACATTATCGGCTAAGGCCATATCAAACATATTGTTTGTTTGTTTACTTTTATACTTAGTATAGTAAATTATTTTTATCAAATTGTTATCAAATTTATATTATAGTATCCAATAAAAATTTGATATTCGATCGGCTACGCTTTGAATTAATAATGTTATTTTGTTTTTTTAAGATTATTTATCATTTTACTAATTTTATTACTTTATTTATTTATTTTTATTTATTTATTTTTGCTTTGAAATATTAATTTAAAATTTAGCAAATCGCGTCGTTTATATTTTATTTAAGAAAATAGTTAATCATTAAATTAAAATTTCTTACTACATCATTATGTGATGTCATTCCCTCCACTCTGACGATAGCAATAATTAATTAGATCATTGATGAGGGGGGGGAGAAAAGGAAGATGTAGAAAGGGAAGAAAATTAACAAAAAAAAATGAATGAATGAATGAATGAAAGAAGAAGAAGAAGAAGAAGAAAGAAGAAGAAGAAGAAGAAGAAGAAGAAGAAGAAGAAGAAGAATATTACAAGATCGTAAAAAATGTTTCTTTATGTACAAATGAAGAGAAAGAGTTAGAATTGGAAGCAGAAGAAGAAGCAGAAGAAGAAAAATAATGTTCAATGAAGAAGAAGAAGAAGAAGAAGAAGAAGAAGAAGAAGAAGAAGAAGAAGAAGAAGAAGAAGAAGAAGAAGAATGTTCAATTTTATACTTAGAAATGTACAGGGGGTTACAAATTAACAAAATTACAAGTAAAAATTAAATTGTTTAGAATACTCCGGAGAATCCTGGAGACCTGACGAGACTTGTTGTCACTCTCACTCTATTGAAAGGTCATCTGTTAATGCTGGTGTGATGAATTCACAAGGAGTGAAATAATATGGAAATGAATAACAAAAAGTAATTTTCCGTATATTTTCTGGTCGACTTGCCAGCAACCCAGCCCAACGCACTCCCTGCTAAATGGGCTTGAGTTTAAATATCTAATTTTACGGAAACCTGTTAAAGTATTTGTTTCTATGTTTGGACATATAAGTGTTAAAACGGCACATGCAAGAACCCCCTCTCTCTTTCTCTCTCTCTCTTTCTTTCTCTCTCTCTCTCTCTCTCTCTCTCTCTCTCTCACTATCACTCTTTCTTTCTTATCTTCTATCTATTTCTTTCTTTCATTAAATTTCTCTTCTTTTCTCTTCCATTCTTTCTTTAATTTTCTCTCTCTATCTCTCTCTCTCTCTCTATCTATCTATCTATCTATCTATATTTCTCTTTCTTTCTTTCTTTCATTAAATTTCTATTGTTTTTTCTTTAATTCTTTCTTTAATTATCTTTTTTTCTTTATCTCTCACTCTCTCTCTCTTTCTTTCTTTCTTATCTTCTATCTCTTTCTTTCTTTCATTAAATTTCTCTTTTTTTCTTTTCATTTTTTCTTTAATTTTCTCTCTCTCTCTCTCTCACACACACACTCTCTCTCTCTCTCTTTCTTTCTTATCTTCTATCTATTTCTTTCTTTCATTAAATTTCTATGGTTTTCTCTTTCATTCTTTCTTTAATTTTCTCTCTCTCTCTCTCTCTCTCTCTCTCTCTCTTTCATTCTTATCTTTCTATCTCTTTCTTTCTTTCATTAAATTTCTCTTGTTTTCTCTTTCATTCTTTCTTTAATTTTCTTTCTTTCTTTTCTCTCTCTCTCTCTCTCTCTCTCTCTCTCTGTCTCTCTCTCTTTCTTTCTTATCTTCTATCTCTTTCTTTCTTTCATTAAATTTCTATGGTTTTCTCTTTCATTCTTTCTTTAATTTTCTCTCTCTCTCTCTCTCTCTCTCTCTTTCATTCTTATCTTCTATCTCTTTCTTCTTTCATTAAATTTCTCTTGTTTTCTCTTTCATTCTTTCTTTAATTTTCTTTCTTTCTTTTCTCTCTCTCTCTCTCTCTCTCTCTCTCTCTCTCTCTGTCTCTCTCTCTTTCTTTCTTATCTTCCCATCTCTTTCTTTCTTTCATTAAATTTCTATTGTTTTCTCTTTCATTCTTTCTTTAATTTTCTTTCTTTCTCCCTCTATCTTTCTCTCTCTCTCTCCCTATCTCTCTCTCTCTCTATTTCTCTTTCTCTGTCTGTCTATCTATCTTTCTCTCTTTCTCTTCCCTTCTCTCTCTTTATCTCTCTTTATTTCTCTTTCTCTCTCTTTCTGATTAATTTGCGTTCTAATTCTGGAATTGTTCTCCAATGAGTGAAGAGATTCCTTTCATTTCAATTTTTAGTTTAAATTTTACGGAAACCTGTTAAAACATTTGTTTCTACATAGGGGTATGTAAGAATTAAAATGTCAAAGACACATGCAAGAGTCTCTCTCTCTCTCTCTCTCTCTCTCTCTCTCTCTCTCTGTCTTTCCCTTTCTCTGTCTCTTTGTATGTCTGTTTCTCTGTTTCTCTCTATCTATCTCTCTCTCTCCCTGTCTGTCTGTCTCTCTCTCCATGTCTGTCTGTCTGTCTGTCTGTCCCTGTGGTCTCTCTCTCTCTCTCTCTCTCTCTCTCTTCTCTCTGTGTGTCTTTTCCTTTCTCTGTCTCTTTGTCTGTCTGTCTGTCTCTTTCTTCCTATCTCTCTCTCTCTCTCTCTTTCTCTCTCTCTCTCTTTCCCTGTCTGTCTGTCTGTCTCTCTCCCCCTTCTCTGTCTGTGCCCCCCTCTCTCTCTCTCTCCCTTTCACTGTCTGTCTTTCTGTCCGCCTCTATCTCTTTCTCTTTCTGTCTGTCTGTCTGTCTCTCTCACTTTCTCTGTCTGTCTGTCTGTCTGTCTGTCTCTCTCTCATGGCCTGTCTGTGTGTCCCCCTTTCTCTGTTTGTCTGTCTGTCTCTCTCTGTCTGTTTGTCTGTCTGTCCCTTTCTGTCTGACTATCTGTCTGTCTCTCTCCCTCTCTCCCCTATCTATCTATCTATCTATCTATCTATCTCTCTTTCTTTTTCTGTCTGTTTGCCTGTCTCTGTTTTTGTCACTCTCTCTCTCTCTCTCTCTCTCTCTCTCTCTCTCTCTCCCTCTCTCTATCCCCTATCTATCTATCTATCTATCTATCTCTCTTTCCCTTTCTGTCTGTCTGCCTGTCTGTTTCTCTCTCTCTCTCTCTCTCTCTCTCTCTCCCTCCTCTCTCTCTCTCCCTGCCCCTCTCTGCCTTTGATTAATTTGCTTTTAAATTCTTGAATTGTTCTCCAATATGTGCACGGTTTCGTTTAATTTCAATTTTTCTTGTGCAACGGAAGCCACGTCGATTATTTACTAGTCGCCTAGGGATCACACTCTTCCGGCAACATCAAAGATTTTTCAGAGGCCTTCATATGTAAAATGTTCACATTTCTTCTACTATATCAAAACACTTGTTCCCAAGAGAGCCTGTGTTTTTTTGCAATGCAACTGGAACTACATCCTTTGTGTGTGAGTGGCAATGCTCGCCTTGTCAAGGTTGACAATACTTGTAACAGCCTTTTTCTTTTTCTATGGATTATGAGTAGATCTGTTTATGAGGTGGTTTGTTGGTTGGTTGGATCTTATAGCATGTCAATATTTGTTGGGTCATTTCATGCTGAAGATGTTTTTGTTTTAATCATTTTTCATGGGTACTCATTTTTTTTCAAACATATTTGTTTCTTTTTAACCCATAGATGGTAGCCTAACAGGTAATACCACTCACGGTCAGAGTGGATCTGGGAGTAATAGGCGTGGAGGTGTACACTACATTTCCCAGACCTCCAGAACTGGAACTTCACAATGAAATAGAGTTTAACGTCATACCCAAGATACTAAGACCCTCAGCCAACGCCTTCTAGCACATATATAATTAAAAGTGTTGAGACTTAACATAAGGGCAATAGGGTTAGGACAATCATATAGGTAATAACCCGACCTTCGGGGCGGGGGTCTGGTGTGCTTCGGCCACTGGACCGGTGTTTTAAATTAACAGCGTCAATCCCAGGGGGATATCCCCCCAGGCATTACCTGCCCCCTTGATTTAAAGGGGCAGGGTTGGGTTTATTGCCAAGCGCCTGAGGCGCCCCCTTGAGGGGGAATACCGAAGGGATCGACGCAAGTTTTGTTCTTTCCCACCCATGAGCTTCGGCTTGTGGGTGGGCCCACGTTAAAACGAGGCCTTGTGTCCAGCCCATACAAGTGGGGTATGAGGTAAATACCCAATCTTATAGGTGCTGGGTTTGACCTGACCAGCTGACTGATCAGAGGGGCGTCTCTTACCGCCAATCTAGCCTAAGTAAGGACATGAGTGGAGTGTTGCATGTCATGGGATATTCCGTCCTTATCACGGGTCGCCACCTTACGGCCAACAAGTAAACGCATTGCAGGGGGTGGGGTCGCAGATATGCAGTCGGTGTATTATAAAGCCCTAGCCAACAGGGCTTCTGTTTATGAAACCAATAGATCTGTTTGATAATTATTCGTATTGAATAAGAATACTTGCAAGCATCCTATTCAGTGTTATTATATATACTAGCAAATATATGCACCCTCCGGGTGCAAGTATTTTAGTTAAATTTTATAATAAAATATATTAAATTAGAAATGCTAATGAAACTGAATAATAATGTAGATAAAAAGATTTTGAACAAAGGGGGTATGATTGAAAAATAGAACAACTTTGAAACTAACTCTTCCATCATTTTCCGTTACTCCCGTCTTTCATTGGTAAATTTTCCTAATTAAACTGTTTAGTTAAAATAGGAAGTAAAGAATAATATTACAGTTATTTCTTCTTGTTAAGGGATTTCTTTTAAGATTTATCGAAGAGATTTTTGCTCATATTCAATAAGATAAAACCAAACAATTAGAAATCAATAATACTAAGCATATATTTATTAAAATCAATTTTTTAAGATCAATATGCAAATTATCCTTCCCATTCACACTGTAAACCTCTATTTTGTTGTATATATAA
>CM042180.1:32839125-32842274 GCA_023376005.1 Doryteuthis pealeii
ACACTGACGTGTAAATTAGCACTGAAAACTTTTTTCGGAAAAATTTGTGTTACATTAGAATGGAAAAGTTTAAGGATGAATCATCATAATGCCATATAGCTTTATTACTATTGGACAAGCCATGAGACGTGGCGAAGTGGCGGAGGGAAGGGTGTGAGTTCAGATGTGAATTGCACTGAGACGCTAACCCACATGGGCCTTTACTCTCGTATGTGGCGCTGTTGAGAAAGACACCAATCGCCGTGCCAGTATTACAAAAGCCCAGTTAATCGAGAGACTTAAGGTAGTTTTTGATAACCTTATCAGGGAAACTGTAACATCAGCTTGCTCCAGGTTCCGGAGCAGGATTGAATTGAGGCTGTGATCGACACTATTGGCGGTTATTTTGAGTGAAACCTGTTGACAGTAGTGTAATTTCCGTGTCTGTCGAATTTCTTTACAATCGATTAAATTGTGTAGTTACCAAGCACTTTTTCTTTTTCCTTATGAAACTGTCAAATTTCTCCTGAATATCCTGTATATATATATAAGAGAGAGAATATTTTTAGTATCAGTCGAACATCACAGGAGTCTATCCCCTTTTCGCTTTCGCTAGACCAGGAAGATTGTTATCGCTGAGTGGCTTAACGCGTCACACCAACGTTCAGCTTCTAGATACCAATATATATATATATATCTGTATACATACAATTGACAAAACGTGACCCGTTGGGTCACCCATTAAGCTCTGGGTATATATTTGGGATTAGGGAAAAGTGAGTTTGCAAAGCGAATTAAATAAAAAAATGAATAAATAGATAAATAAATAAATAGATAAATACGACCGGGGAATTAAATACAGCAAAAACATTAAAATCATTTCGTAAGATTTCTAAGAAAGAGAACGTTTGACCTAATTTAGATTATTAAGAGCCAAGATGTTGGCCCAGTTGGCTATTTATGTAACGTAACATACAAATACGTTTCACCAATATTCACCAATATATCTTTCTCCCCACTTGTTACATAATCTATGCGGTTGCATAAGATTATTGTCAATCCCCTGTAATTCTGAAGGGATGACCCCTTTCATACCATGGCCAGGTCCTTCTATGAAAAATTACTAAAGCCCGCCAAATATGTGAAGTCACGTGGGACCTTTTTCAGAGTCCCCAGTTTGCAGTTGGACGTCAGGCAGAGCAGTCGGCCATTTTGTGCTCTGCCTAAGGCTGGAACTCGCGCGCGCTATCTTAGTCAGATATTTAGTTACGTGAAATGTATAGTTAAGGAAATAAAAGTTTATATAAGTAAAATGTTCTTGTGGTTTATGAATGTCTTGGTAACAAGACTAAGAAATGAATCCAGGACGACCAGCCAGCAGGAACACAGCAACAGAAGACCTTAGAAGACACCAGACCAAGATGTTAGAAGATAGACGATCAGAATACAAAAGCCGGTCAGAGGAGAAGACGACTAGAGTAAGAAGTAAGAAAAGGGTATACAACATGTATCGATTAGTACTGTTGTTACGTTCCATCAAGTGATAGAACTTTTGGAATATTCTGAGAGACTGGCTGACGCCGGGAGAGGGGGGAGTCCCAGAATGTGACCCTAAAATCTCGTTTAGTCATGGCCGTAGCCGACCTAGCTAAGAAGAGGAAGGCACACGAAACGAACGACTAATACTACACTCGTTGCTTTACCTACGTACGCAAAACGTATCGACACAGGTGACGTCACGATTTGGAGGAAGGGAAAGCGATCCCTATTGTCAGTTTTCAGCAGTATATACCAGAGAGCCGGTCAGTGAACATCTCGTGGGGGAGGGGAGAAAAGTTATGCCCAAGAAAAAAAGTCAATACTTCGGGACCCGGTCAGTGAACATCTCGTGGGGGGGGGGAAGACGAAGAATGTCTCCCAAGAAGAAAGTTATCACAATTGAAAATGCCAGGATAAAGAACTAATACCGGAATAATCATTATCACGGAAAACAAATCACCCATAAAACAAAGATAAGTGCAAAGTCCTTTCATTATGAACCTTTCTAAATTGATTTTGAAGAAGAAATTCCACCAAAATGACATTATAAACTCTAGCCTGTCGGCGTTCGTATTATGATTCCCAAAGACTATAACCTTGAATTAAATGTTGTGTTTTAAAATAATACTGTGTTGTATTGTTCTTTGCCAAGTTTTTTTGCATGTGCACCTTTAAATTTTCTTTGGTATCTCTCATGGAAAGCGCTGTATAGCGTTGAACGATAGGCGTATGTAACACTGTGAAAACCTCAGTACGTAACACACTCACCGAGAAACAAACCTATATGATGTGGAGGTAATCAAGACATACATTGAGATGAGAGAGAATGAATGTGACAGGCAGAATGTCAAGTGAGAGACGGGTCATTTTTTGACTTAATTCCGGGTTAGCTCAGTCGGTAGAGCGTTCGGCGTAGAACCACAAGGTTCCTAGTTCGATACCGGTCCTTGCCGACTTAGCGTATGAGTAGCACAGGGATCCGTGCGGTAAAGTAAGGAGCTGATGGTAGGTGTGGCGCTCCACCTCAGAGGCTGAGATAATCTCCTTGGTCTAGCGCTAGTGAAAAGGGGATAGACTCCCTCGCTGATTGGCTGATACCGAAATTATGCCGCCCCGACGACTTAAATGTTTCGGTTTCATTAAACCTTTATCAGGATGTATTAAGGGGTGAAGAAATTGATGGATGTTTTAAGGATGACAGGAGATAAAAAATCTTTATAAATTTTTTTGTTGTGGAACTGTATTTGTTCAGCATTATATATATAATAATATATATATATATATATATATATATATTATATATATGTATATAAATTCTTCATTAACAAATATTTTTAGTGCAGATCCTGAAAGTTCTTAGATATACACCTATGACTAAATTAATTTTGGTATTGTGATGTGAGTAGAAATGAATTGGTCATTTTTATTGTGGTTTTGTGGTAAACTTTAAATTCTAGAACCGATTTATTTAAATAAACTTTAGAACCGATTATAATGGAATTTTTATTTCAAACAAGACTCAATCCTAAAAGTAAGGAATAATTTAGTATAACTTTCGTGTAATTAAAATAAACAGTAAAAATAAAAAAGCCTTTGAGTCGTTCAAGCTTTAGTATAATAGTGAATATCTC
>CM042180.1:32842374-32847374 GCA_023376005.1 Doryteuthis pealeii
AGGGGTTTTCAGGGAAATGCCCTAAGTTGTTTTTTTTTTTTTTTTTTTCAAGTGATACTGCTTCGGATGCAGGAAGCCAGGACGGAACTCCGCAAAAGATTACCATTATTTGTATTATTCAGACTATTGTCCTCGTCTTCATTGTTATCTGTACAAAAGTTTCGGCTAATGTGCCCACCGGCCTTCTTCAGGTATTTTCTTGTCGGACTCGGGAACATTCTTGTAATTGGGAGCCATCACGGAACTTTGAACCCAACCCTTTATTAGGTCCACGGGGGTACCCTGTTCTCATTCCACTAACCATAGCTGGGGTACAGGTGTTAAGCTGTGTTAATTATTATTCTATGTACTGCTGTCCCTGACCAGGATTGAACCTGAAGTCTAGAGATAACTGGCATTTAGAACTGTCTTAATCTAACTCCTTATCTATTAGGATATGTGTTCAATTGGACAATCCAGTGTGAATTTTTCAATGCAAAAGTTACAATTTATTTTGTAAAAACGGATTTTAAGTAGCCTCTTGGCAGGCATCTTGATCAAAATGGACGAAAAAAAACGTTTTAAATATATCAAAAATAAATTATATGTGTAATATTATTTTGCTTTTTTACTGATGCTCATTATGTTACTACTTTTCGACTTAGACAAAAATTTGACCTTAAATAATCAATTTAATAAATTTAGTTCGTTTTTAAAAATGAAAAAGCAGATGATATTTTGGCAGATCCTACTGTTTTCCCTAATCATCTAGAGAGAGCTTAATGGGTGACCCAACGGGTCACGTTTTGTCTAGTATATAATATATATATATATATATATATATATATGAAGGAAGGGTGGATGGGTTTAGGATCCGACGATATGCTGTAGATAGAAGGAAAGTGGTCAAGAAATGATCAACTCAAAACAAGTCACAGGGTGATACGTTTCGTCTGTATTCACAGACTTCCTCAGTCATCTGAGACTTTATTAAAGCAAAAGCATGTATATTTAAACGTATGCTTTTGCTTTAATAAAGTCTCAGATGACTGAGGAAGTCTGTGAATACAGACGAAACGTATCACCCTGTGACTTGTTTGAGTTGATCATTTCTTGACCACTTTCCTTCTATCTACAGCATATATATATATTATATATATATATATATATATATATATATATATATATAATATATATATATATATATATAAAGAAGCAAGGAATCAGCGTTGAAGAGGTTAGAGCTTGACGTGCGGAGGAGACAAACAATAATTACTGTAAAGAAAACGTTGACAAGTTTTATAAATAGAAATAAACAAAACAAAGAAAGAGGATTAAAGATGAGGCGCGGAAAATGAAAAGACAAAAATAAATTTCCGCTTAATCCGGCGTCTTAGCTGTTTGTCGGATTAGCTTTGCTTGTTGATTTGGACGAAGATGAAATGGGATTATTTATTGAACATGATTGTATGTCTATATAAAGATTTGGAAAGAGTCTGTCTGTCTGTCTTCCAAAGAAGATAAAATAGATTGATGTATATTGTATAGGTATGAAAGTTCATTTTTGAAAGAATTATCAATGCATTTTTCATAGTAAAGTCATTTTTAATGCATGCTTATAGTAAAAATATTGGCCAATGTATTTTTATAGTAAAATCATTGTCCAATGCATTTTTATAGTAAAGTCATTTTTAATGCATGCTTATAGTAAAAATATTGGCCAATGTATTTTTTATTGTACAAATCATTGTCCAATGCATTTTTATAGTAAAATCATTGTCCAATGCATTTTTATAGTAAAATCATTGTCCAATGCATTTTCATAGTAAAGTCATTTTTAATGCATGCTTATAGTAAAAATATTGCCAATGTATTTTTTATAGTAAAAATCATTGTCCAATGCATTTTATAGTTAAAAATCATGTCCAATGCATTTTTAGTAAAATCATTGTCCAATGTATTTTTATAGTAAAATCATTGTCCAATGTATTTTTATAGTAAAATCATTGTCCAATGCATTTTTATAGTAAACTCATTGCTCAATGCATTTTTATTATAAAACCATTGTCCAATGCATTTTTATTGTAAAATCATTGTCCTATGCATTTTTATAGTAAACTCATTGCTCAATGTATTTTTATAGTAAAATCATTGTCCAATGCATTTTTATAGTAAACTAATTGCTCAATGTATTTTTATAGTAAAATCATTGCCCTATGCATTTTTATAGTAAACTCATTGCTCAATGTATTTTTATAGTAAAAATCATTGTGTAATGCATTTTTATAGTAAACTCATGGCTCAATGCATTTTTATTATAAAACCATTGTCCAATGCATTTTTATCATAAAATCATTGCCCAATTCATTTCAAATACATTTTTATAGTAAAAATCATTTCCAATGCATTGTTATAGTAAAAATCATCTCCAATGCATTTTTATAGTAAAAATCATTTCCAATACATTTTTTATAGTAAAAATCATTTCCAATGCATTTTTATAGTAAAAATCATTGTCCAATGCATTTTTATAGTTAAAAATCATTGTCAATGCATTTTTATAGTAAAAATCATTGTCCAATGCATTTTTATAAAAAAATGATTTTCTATTGATTTTTCATTGGTTAGAGTACATCAAGTACATTGCTCTAGTAAAGTTCCCCTATTATATGCTGTTTTTTTTTAATGATCTAAAGTTTCATATAAACATAATGAGAATTTTAGTAATGTATAAAAAAGTAGATAAAATGTATATGTAATTCATGTGCTCACGTTTGACGTCAATTCGATGCACGTTTCAGTGACGTAACATTCCAAATTGGACCATCGGATTGAAGTTGTACCGAATACATATTACGCACAAGGCTGACATTGTTGTTACCATGAGACAGTATTAGAATTTGAATAATTCGAACGCTTGGTCGAGACAGGTAACCAAATTGATATATCGTTCGGCTGAGAAGGGGTTACCTGTTCATTTGACCGGCTTGAATTAATCAAAGAGAAACACACACACACCACACACACACAGAGAGAGAAGAGAGAGAGAGAGAGAGAGAGAGAGAGAGAGAGAGAGAGAGAGTGAGAGAAGAGAGAGGGAGGAGAAGGTCAACTCGGTGCGTTTGTTCATTAATTCTGAAAGAAACAGAAAGAGAGGAAAAGAGAAAGAATGGCAAGAAAGAGTGAGAGGGATAAAGATAGAGATAGATAGATATAGAGATATAGAGAGAGAAAGATAGAGAGAGAAAGCAAAGGGTAAGAGAGAGAGAGAGAGCAGAAAGAGAAAGATTAAGAGAGAAGAGAGAGAGAGAGAGAGAGAGAGAGAGAGAGAAGAGAGACATACATACATACATACAGACAGACAGACAGAGAGAAAACGTAAAAGAGAGAAAGAGAAAGATTAGAGAAGAGAGAAGAGAGAGAGGAGGACGTAAAAGAGAGAAAAGAGAAAAAGAAAGATTAGAAGAGAGAGAGAGAGAGAGAGAGAGACAGACAGACAGATAGACAGAGTCATTAGTGAGAGGTAGCAGTTAGAGAGAGAGAGAGAGAGAGAGAGAGAGAAGAGAGAGAGAGAGAGAGAGAAAAGGAAGATAAGAGAGGAGGGGTACGTAAAGAATGGGTGATTGAAAGGAAAGAAAGACAGAGTAGGCTGTGAGATAGATAGATAGATAGATAGATAGTGAGGAGAAAGAAGAGGGAGAGAGAGAGAGAGAGAGAGATTGTGAGACTGGGGGGGGTATGTGAGCCAGTAGTGAGAGGGTAGCAGTCAAAAAAGAGAAAGAGCGAGAGAAACGGAGGCTAGAACGAGAAAAGAGTGATATAAATGAGGCAAACAGCGAGTGGGTTGTGAGTCCGTAGAGGGTAGCAGTTAAGAAAGAAAAGAGAGAGAGAAAACCAAGATATGAGCAGGAGGAGTACATAAAGAAAGAGTAATAGAAAGGAAGGAAAAGACGAGTAGGTTATTAGAGAGAGGAAGAGTGTTAGAGTGAGAGGGTTTATGTGAGTCCGTAGGGAGAGGGTAGCAGTTAGGAAGAGAAAAAGAGAGAGAAACCAAGATATGAGCGAGAGGAGTACGTAAAGAAAGAGTGATAGAAAGGAAGGAAAAGAGCGAGTAGGTATTAGAGAGAAGAGTGTTAGAGTGAGAGGGTTATGTGAGTCCGTAGGAGAGGGTAGCAGTTAAGAAAGAGAATAAGAGAGAGAAGGAAGATATGAGCGAGGAGGAGTACGTAAAGAAAGAGTGACAGAAAGGAAGGAAAAGAGCGAGTAGGTTATTAGAGAGAGGAAGATTGTGAGAGTGGGAGGGTTTCTGTGAGTCAGTAGTGAGAGAAGCCGGTCCTATCACCTGTACGTTGTTCATTTTTACTCACAAATTCACTCTTCCAGACCGCAATGGCCGAGGAACACTTACGTCGCCTTTGTCGAATCACACCTTTCTCTCGCCTTCACTCTAAACTCGAAGATTGGCTTGAAGAATACAATGTAAGTATTTTTCTTTCACCTTTTATATCTATAATTATTTAAACAAAAACAAAAAAAAAAGGCATTTCCTTGTCTTAAAAAGGAACAACATTTTTTTTCCCTCCGGTTGCTAAGGACGCATTTTCGTGGTTACTAAGAAAAACTTGTTACTCGTAATTCGTCTGCTTTAAAAATTATTTTATCTCTCATTCATGAAAAAAAAAAGAAAAGGAAATATAAATAAATAAAAATATTTTTGAATAAATTAAATAAAAAGAAACGAAGAAACAGTAAAAGAAAAATGAAATCTTTTAAATACAAATTTTAGGTATCGTCGCTTTTGGTGTCCGAAAAAAAAATTACCTCCCTAAACATTTTTTTATTTACCTTGACTCATACTTAGAAAAACAGTTACAATAAAATAAAAAATGTCAGACAACATTTTTGGATTGCAGATAACATCTCCTAAAAAGAAAATTTAACTCTTTGCCTACTTTAAACCGCTCACAGCGGCTCTCCCACCACTGTACAAAAACTGATGGTTAGTTCATTATAATTGGGCA
>CM042180.1:32849874-32867374 GCA_023376005.1 Doryteuthis pealeii
CCTAATACTAACCCTAACTAAAACTAACCCTAATCCTAACCCTAACCATGGGGTCTCAAAGGTTTCGACTATTTCCATGAAATTCGATGAAATGTAATGCTTTTTATACGTAAGTCAAATAAAGCCGTCAGGGTGGCCTAAAGTCGGTATCAACCAGACAGTGAGGGAGTCTATCCATTTTTCACTCGAAATTGTATTGGCACCTGAGACAGAGGACCACACCTACCACCAGCTCATCACTTTACCGCACATACCCGTGGTACTCATACGCTGTGTTGGCTAGGGCCGGTATCGAACCAATGAAATCGATACGGATATTATTGGGCCGGTTTAGCTCAGTTGGTAGAGCATCCGACTAGGAACCATAAGGTTCTGGGTTCGATACCAGCCCTCGCCAACCCAGCGTATGAGTAGCAGTGATTGGGTAATCTGATTTGTGCAGTAAAGTAGAGAGCTGATGATAGGTGTGACGCCCACCTCAGCAAAAAAAATCTCCTTGGTCTAACACTAGCAAAAATAGGATAGACTCCCTCGCTGTACGGCTGATACCGACAATAGGCCAACTTTACTTACTTACTTATGACGTCGCCCTTACTTTACCAGCAGTGTCCAGTATGTGTTGCTTGTCTTACTTGGGTTGTTTGTGAGATGGGAGGTAAGTGGCCGTACAGCTGCTGTCCTGTAGGATTTGTTCCTACTTCAAGGATTTGTTCAAAACAACATACAGAGCTGATGAATTTTTTTACTGGTTGATCAACACTGGTGTGTCCATGGAAGAACAGCGTTTATGAGTTCACTATTTACCCATAGCTGGAGGGAGGGTAGTCGGTGATGAATTTTTTTACTGGTTGATCAACACTGTGTGTCCATGGAAGAAGAGCGTTTATGAGTTCACTATTTATCCATAGCTGGGGAGGGTAGTCGGATGGATACCATTCCTAAGGGAATTAGCGCTGTGTGAAACGCAAACAGACTCGTCCAGGATAGCACATATTGGATAAATTGATTTGTGCGGTAAAGTGGGAAACTGTCGGTAGATTTAGCGCTCCACCTCAGCAAAACAATCTCCCTGGTCTAGCGCTAGCGAAAAGGGGATAGACTCCCTGGCTGTTCGGCTTATACCAACAATGGACCACTCCGCTAACTTTGCGTACTTACTCATGGCGTCGTCCTCACTTTACCAGCAGTGAGCAGCATGTGTTGTTAGTCTCACTTGGATCGTTTGTGAGATGGGAGGTCAGTGGCCATACAGCTGCTGTCTGAGGGCTCATGGGTACGCAAGTGCATTTTTTCGCTGGCTCTAAAAAAGGGTGATCACAGGAAATTCTTCTAAAAATCATCTAAAATAAACTAACTATCCAATTTTAATAAAACTTTCGGTATATGAAGTAATAAAAGACGAAATTTTATTGTAAATAAATGTTTACTAAATTGAAAAGGCTAATAATTTTTTCGTTAGATTTTGTTTCGCGCATTGATCCCCCGTACAAAGATCTTTGTAATTTTTTTTTGGGGGGGGGGGGCGGGGGATATAAATAATATTTAAATTTTTGGAAAGATAATTTAACGACGGAACATATGTAAAAAAAACTAAATCGCAACTAATTCGGTTTTAGTAATAGGGCATCTTAAACATTGAAACTTAAATCTCGTAAATAAGAAAAAATATGTATCTTTTTTTTTCTTTTTTTTCTAAATTGTTAGATTATTTTCTAAAGAATTTTATATTAAAAGTTCCTATTGTCTATATTTTAAAATATTTTTAACAATCCTCGTACGAATTAAAAGAGCGTGTTTTGCACATAGCTAGCTCATGGGAGATTATTCTTTAAAACTTTCACTTACATCGCTGCAGGGGATACAGAGGTGACCCCAAAATTGAAGTTTTTGCTTTAGCTCAGTCGGTAGAGCAACCGACTAGGAATCGCAAGGTTCCTGGTTCGATACCGGTCCCCGCCAACCAGCGTATGTGTAACACAGATTGGGTAATCTGATCTGTGTGGTAAAGTGGGGAACTGACGGTAGGTGTGGCGCTGCAACAACAAAAAACCAAAAAACACTATATATACTTCCCTGGATTAAAATGGGGGATCAGAGTGTAGTATCTGTTCCAGGTGCTGTGCTCTGATACTCTTACCTATCCACCCGGCCTTGGCTGGGGTCCAGTGTGCTTCGGTCATTGGCCGGGTAAAGTAAAATTAATAGCGTCGATCCCAGTAGGCGCCCCCTTGAAAGGGGAAATGCCAACGAGATAGACGCAATTTTTATGTCTACCACCCATGAGCTTCGGCTTGTAGGTGGGCCCACATAAAAATGTCCTTGTGTCAAGTGGGATGAGAGGCAAAAAAAAAACAAAAACAAAAAACATAAAACAAACAATCTCCCTAGTCTAGCGCGAGCGAAAAGGGGATATACTCCCTCACTGCCGACTGATACTGACTATAGGCCACTGCGCCAACTTTACTTATAATAAAAGCATAACATGACATAAAAGGAAAAAAAAAGAAGTGAAATACGTCCTTGGTTTTCAACGTGGGGGTCCCGAACGGGGAAGTCCCCAACGGAGGTTCTTCAATATAGTAGTTCATACCCTACATTGCTATTGAGGTTAAGCAAGGGTTAAAGATTAGGCTAAGGTTATTGAGGGCACAAACGTGTTCAAACAGAACTAGCAAGACCTGTGGATATACCACAGTATGATAACTTAATTATGACAACGTTGGATATGTTTACTTAAGAGCTATTGCTAAATAGTTCAATATGTAAAAAGTATAATAATATTGATTATGGCATATTTTCAGCTCAGAATTATTGAGTTCTGTTTTATTTTTATTGTAAATAGCAGGACCTGTGGATATACCACAGTATGATAACTTAATTATGACAACGTTGGATATGTCTACTTAAGAGCTATTGTTAATAGTTCAATATATAAAAAGTATAATAATCTTGACTAGCAGGACCCGTGGATATACCATAGTATGACAATTTAATTATTCCAACATTTGATAGGTTTACTTAAGAGCTATTGCTAAATAGTTCAATATGTACAAAGTATAATAATATTGACTAGCAGGACTGTAGATATGCTACAATATGATGATTTAATTATTACAACATTTGATATGTTTACTTAAGAGCTATTCCTAAATAGTTCAATATGTAAAAAGTATAATAATCTTGACTAGCAGGACCCGTGGATATACCATAGTATGACAATTTAATTATCCCAACATTTGATAGGTTTACTTAAGAGCTATTTCTAAATAGTTCAATATGTAAAAATATAATAATCTTGACTAGCCGGACCCGTGGATATACCACAGTATGACAATTTAATTATTACAATGTTTGATATGTTTACTTAAGAGCTATTGCTAAATAGTTCAATATGTAAAAAGTATAATAATATTAATTTTACTCTCTCTCTCTCTCTCTCTCTCTCTCTCTCTCTCTCTCTCTCTCTCTCTCTCGTTTTTCCTTTCTTTTCTTCTTTTCTTCATCGATTGAAACAGATTACTGTTATTGTTTTCGTGTTCTCACTCTATCTTTCTCGTCCCCTCTTTGTTTCTTTGTTTCTTTGTTTCTTTCTAGCATGTCCTTTCTTTCTTTCTTATTATGTTATTATTATTTGAACTAGCTAAAAAAAATTTTAAAAAAACGCCCACCCGGTGGTATAAAAATACATTTTTGAAAAATATTGCCTGATAGGGGAGGAAATAAATAAATGAAATAAAACGTTCAATATTTTTTAAATTAATTACTTACTTGACGTGGCCAGCCGATTGATCAGAGGGGTCTCTCCGACTGTCCGTCTAGCCTAACTAAGGGTCAAAGCGGAGTGTTGCATGTCATGGACTGCTCAGCTACCAGTGTTCCATCATTAAGCATTACGTATCGCAACCCACGGCCAACAACTGGTTCCATAGGGTTGATTTTAACCCACTGCAGGGGTACAGTTAGAGTATTCTTCTGCCCCACCGACAGGACGGTCGGCAGTTTAGTTATGAATAGAAGTTATTTTCCAGCACTCCACCATGCAGGTCAGACTCAAGGTCAATTAATAAGGGGGCTACCCACTGACTGAAGCTCATGGGATGGCACTACAAAAATACGTGGATCCCATCAGCATTTCCATATTGGGTCGTCTCAGGCACTGGGTAATAAATCCAGCCCTGTTCTTTTAAATTAAGTGGGTAGGTGTTGCCTGGGGGAATGGCATCTGGGATCACGCCGTTATTTAAGGCTTCACCGGACATAGGGTCCGAGAGCCCTACACCAGGTAATGGTATTTGCCTCTAATCTCATTTATGAGCGCTGGACACAAGGTCTCGTTTTAACGTGTGCGCATAAAAATTGCGTCGATCCCTTCGGCATTCCCCCTCAGGGGAGCACCTCAGGCGCTGGGCTATAAACCCAGCCCTGTCCTTTAAATCAAGGGGGCGGGTATTGCCTGGGGGGATAGCCCCCTGGGATCGACGCTATTATTATACTATACCTGGTCCAGCGGCCGAAGCTCACTGGACCCCCCCCCCCGAGGGGAATAGGTAAGGGTATTTGCCTCATACCCCACTTGTATGGGCTGGGCACAAGACCTCGTTTTAACGTGGGCCCACCCACAAGCCGAAGCTCATGGGTAGGAAAGAACAAAAATAGCGTCGATCCCCTCGGCATTCCACCTCAAGGGGGGGGGGGCGCCTCAGGCGCTGGGCAATAAATCCATCCCTGTCCCTTTAAATCAAGGGGGCAGGTATTGCCTGGGGGGATAGCCACCTGGGATCGACGCTATTAATTGTACTTTACCGGTCCACCAGTGGCCGAAGCACACTGGACCACCCGAGAGGAATAGGCAAGTCTCAAGTATAGTAACTGGAACAGATACTACAATTTGATCCCCGCCTACATCAGGTTAGTATTTAGTTATGAATAGAATGTTGTAAGCTGAGATTTACTAAGTAGTATTCGCCACTAAACTGTCGATTTATTTATCCAGCTGCTATTTATAAGAGTTATAAGGAAGAGACTTATTTGCATATGAATACATACAACACCCCTGTGGGGTTATTTTCGTATTTGCCTGGAGAGTTGTCTGCCCGTTTAGTTTTGCTGGTTCCCGCTAGGGGCCTCGGGTGTATTTAAGCGGCTGATTTGAACTTCTCTCTCTTTGCCTGCCGACCTACGAGACACTATGGGTTAGATACGGTCTACCCCTTTCTCGTTGGGGCTTTGGCCCCCCTTACATTACTGTAAGTGATTTATACAGCATGGACTATTCCTAGTCTCATGTCTGTTGCTTTTATGTTTATCCTTTTTACATGTAACTTTGTATCACTCTTGTATATGTATGTATGTACTTTATGTATCTCGTCATATCCATGTGCTGTATACCCATTAAATGTGTTGTCTATCAACCTTTGTCGGAGTTTGTTTGCGTTCCAACGAGTTATGACTTTGTCATAACCTTTGAATTTTATACCCCCTAAAAAGGAGGTGTCTTGCGTATGACACTAAAATGCATCTGATGGTGAGGCTCCAGTTCTGGGATCTGTGTAGTGTTAAATACCCACTGATTGCCATTACGCCCAGGCCCACTCTGACCTGGAGTGGCGGTAATTGTTAGGATCCCATCTATGGGTCAAATAGATTTATTTAAACATTATTCGGGTTCAATAGTACCCCCCCCCCAAAAAAAAACCCAACTAAAGAAACAACTAAACCAAAAATGTAAATATAGTTTGTTTTTGAATAAGTTGTTTTTTGAAGGCATCGAAAAAATGCGTTGTATGTTGGAAAAACATATTTAATTATTTCTTTCGTTGTTTTTTTTTTGTTTTTTTTTTAAACATACTTAATATTTTCGGACAAAATCCATCATCAGAGTAGTCAGAAGTTTTCATCTCATTCATGTTTGGTAAAAATCAACATTTGATATTAATACGTTGATGAACGCTGAAATTGAAATTTGAAAGATCGGCTAAGTTCGTGAATTTCCGTGTTGTTAAAGTTCCGACCGGGTGTTCAGCACGAATGTTTGAAAATCCTTTAAAATCTTTTCTTTTTTTTCTTTCTGTTACTATAAAATAGCCTCACCCAGGCATATTGAATAAAGGTTTTGTTTTTATAGTATATTCGAAGCATTATTTGTAATTGAATAAGTTGTTTTTTGAAGGCAGTGAAAAAATGCGTTGTATGTTGGAAAAACATATTTCTTTATTTCTTTTGTTGTTTTACGGCATATCAACCTCGATGGGTCATTTAATGCCGACAAAGGATTTAATAAANCTGACGCCATCTATCGTTCACGATAGGAGAGTCCACCATATATATACACACATACATACACATATTTGCACATCTGCTGCTAATTATATCTAACATTTTAGTTCTTTATCCTACATATTGTTTATTTCTTTTTACTTTTACAGTTGTATATACAGTTGTAAATCATCTTTGTAATTTACATTTCTCATCTTCTTTTCTTCTTTCTTTCAGAGATGATCTTCATCTGGGGTTGCCTCTGTGTCTTTTCCGAAATGGCCTAGACGGTTCGAATTCAAATCTGATAAGGTAAGAAGAGATTTGCAAATCAATGATTATTTTCTGGGTCTGCGTTCACGCTGAACATAATTTTTCTTTTTAATCATCCAAATTCTCTATAGAATGGTGATAACTCTGAAATGCTAATTAGTATCATTCAATCCTTCATAAATAGAAGCATCAGTAAATCATGGACAGCTGTTTTTTTTTTTTTTGTTTTTTTTTTTAAACCTCTAGAAAACCATTATTTCATGAGTAACTTGGAATAGTTATTGAGACACTATAAGCTCTTAAAGGGCCGTTTTTTGCTCAGTTTGTAGAGCATCCTCCTAGGAATTGCAAGAATGGACTAGACGGTTCGAATTCCAAATTGATAAGGTAAGAACACCAACCCCTCTTTATCAATATGGGTGCTGAAGCAGGGTGGCTGTGGTCTACAGTTCCTGGGAATGACGTTAAACTCTATCTGATGGTGAGGTTCAGTTTTGGAGGTTGTGGGAATGTGGAGCACCTTCATCACCATTGCCTCTGGTCACCTCTGACCCGGAGTGGTAGTACCTGTTAGGTCCAATCTATGGTTAAATAGAAATGTGTTTATAAAAAAATTGTATATCCATTAAGATTGATTTATTTCAAAACTTTATCGGCATTAAATGACCCACTGAGGTTGATATGCCGTAAACAAAACAAAACAAACCAAATCAAAAGGTAAGAAGAGATTTGCAAATCATGATTATTTTCTGGGGTCTGCATTCACGATGAACTTCTTTTTTTTTATTATCCAAATTCTCTATAGAACTATCTAACTGAAATGCTAATTCAGTGATTCTGATAGTTTTTTATTTTAGTGCAGACTGGGACGCACATATTTGCTTTAAATGAGTCCAACTAAAGTTTCTTAATAAATTGTAGGGTTTTATTTATGATCTGGGGAAACAACTAAAGCCGTCTAACTCCTACCTTATAACTTTTCCTGTGTAATTAATTTCTAAGAAACTATTGAAATGTATTTAGAGTTAGCTTGAAATGGTGAAGGAAGAAAAAAGAAAACACTGGAAAATTTATGGGTCCCAACTAAAGTTTCTTAATAAATTGTAGGGTTTTTATTTATGATCTGGGAAACAACTAAAGCCGTCTAACTCCTACCTTGTAACTTTTCCTGTGTAATTCATTTCTAAGAAACTATTGAAATGTATTTAGAGTTAGCTTGAATGGTGGGGGAAGAAAAAAGAAAACTAGGAAAATTTATGGGTCCCAACTAAAGTTTCTTAATAGATTGTAGGGTTTTTATTTATGATCTGGGGAAACAACTAAAGCTGTCTAACTCCTACCTTGTAACTTTTCCTGTGTAATTCATTTCTAAGAAACTATTGAAATGTATTTAGAGTTAGCTTGAAATGGTGGGGAAGAAAAAGAAAAACACTCGGATGCATGGATTATGAACTGCCTCATATCCTCAGTTATGGTACTAATAGTACTGTTCTAGCTTTAAGGATAGTTTTTGCATTAAATAACCCCACAAATTTTGATATGCCATTAAACAAAGAAAACAAATCAATCAAAGCTCAAAATAATTTAGCAAAGCTATCAACAAAATAATAGGATTGAAAATAAATAATATTCTATTTGTCTGAATTTTTGAGATGA
The DNA here is from genome assembly GCA_023376005.1 of Doryteuthis pealeii. Taxonomy (NCBI): domain Eukaryota; kingdom Metazoa; phylum Mollusca; class Cephalopoda; order Myopsida; family Loliginidae; genus Doryteuthis; species Doryteuthis pealeii. Next base: position 32,858,059 of record CM042180.1, read on the forward strand.
GGCTTGATAATTTGGATTTTTCAAACTGTTGTACTCGTCTTTATTATTAGGGGTATATGGATCGAGAAGTTGTATATATAACAATAAAGTTAGATATTTATTTATTTGTGTGAACTTTTTAGATGAAGCTTGATAATTTGTATTATTTGGATATTTTCAAAATGTTTTCATCTTTATTATTAGGGGTATATGGACCAAAAAGTTGTATATATAACAATAAAGTTAGATATTTATTTGTGTGAACTTTTTAGATGAAGCTTGATAATTTGTATTATTTGGATATTTTCAAAATGTTTTCATCTTTATTATTAGGGGTATATGGACCAAAAAGTTGTATATATAAACAATAAGTTAGATATTTATTGGTGTGAACTTTTTAGATGAAGCTTGATAATTTGTATTATTTGGATATTTTCAAAATGTTTTCATCTTTATTATTAGGGGTATATGGACCAAAAAGTTGTATATATAACAATAAATTTAGATATTTATTTATTTGTGGGAACTTTTTAGATGAAGCTTGATAATTTGTATTATTTGGATATTTTTAAACTGTTGTCCTCATCTTTATTATTAGGGGTATATGGACCGAAACGTTGTATATATAACAATAAATTAGATATTTTTATTTGTGGAACTTTTTAGATGAAGCTTGATAATTTGTATTATTTGATATTTTTAAACTGTTCCTCATCTTTATTATTAGGGGTATATGGACCAAAAAGTTGTATATATAACAAAGTTAGATATTTATTTATTTGTGGGAACTTTTTAGATGAAGCTTGATAATTTGTATTATTTGGATATTTTTAAACTGTTGTCCTTATCTTTATTATTAGGGGTATATGGATCGAGAAGTTGTATATATAACAAAATTAGATATTTATTTATTTGTGTGAACTTTTTAGATGAAGCTTGATAATTTGTATTATTTGGATATTTTTAAAATGTCCTTATCTTTATTGTTATATACATGTTTCGGCCGATCTGCCCTCCGGCCTTCTTCAGGTGTTTCTTGTTGAACTCAATAACCTTCTCTTCAAACTTGGGGACCTTCATGTTGTAATTAGGGGCTTTCATAGAACTTCGAACAGAACCCTTTATTTAATCCACCAGAGTAGACTGTTCTCATTCTATTAACCATGACAGGGTACAAATGTTAAGCTATGTTAAGTATTCTATATTATTATCACCCTTGGTCAGGATTGAACCTGCAACCTACAGGTGATTGTCACTTAGAACTGTATTAACTCAACCCTTATATCTGTTGCGCCATGTGTCCAACTGATTTATTCCACTTGTGTCACATCCTAGTTGTAGTGAAGGGCCTAGGTAACCCACAAATGCTGATTGTACTAATTAAAGTTTTTGGGAAATTTGTTGTATTATCTTTGCCCGGAAAATGGAACTTCCGGCTGAGGGACAAAGAGAAAGATAAAAATATATATTTAAAAAGAAAGAGAAAGCGGAACAGATAGTTTCCGGTCAAGGAAGCAGGGTGAAGATAAAGAGATATATAACAAAGGTCCGTTATCAGATCAAAAAGATAAAAATGTGTAGGCGTATTGTCAATACAAAAAGCCAGAGGGTCAAGCCGTCAGGGTCAGACGCCGGCCCGGCAGCAGAAAGGACACTTCACGTCTCCCGTCAACAAAACACCCCTCGGACACTCATTGTGAACACTGCGCTCTTGGCTAGCCACCGGCATTTTCATTGTGAAGCTCTGCGCCCCTCACCTACCACACACCGAAGAAAAATCAACACGGGTCTTATATTTTACATACGTATCTGTTGTTATTGAAGTCCAGTAGTCAGTAAGGCTGACTACTACATACATCGCTTTGGTACTGGGAACATACCCGCTACTAACATACACAAATTTAGCGTCGTGAATTCGAAGCCAGTATACAACAAGATGATGATCTCACCTGATACTCTCTCTAAGTGCTGTTGCTGGATTTGTGTCTCTCTGTTGACAGTTTCTCACTTACAAATAGGTGAGAAACTGTCAGTAACCAAACACTGTTGACTCCATGTCCACAATAGTGCTCAATATCGTGGATAGAGCATATATACCTTAGGGAACTTATATATATATATATATATATATATATATATATATATATATATGATATTGAGCACTATTTATTTATAGATATAGCACACTATATAATATCAATATATAGCTGAAGACAGTCGAGAGGTTAAGGAATTGGATTGATGAAAAGTCAGTTATATTTTGCTCCCAACTAGAAGTCTAGCCATACATCACTTTTGGTACTGGGAACATACCCGCTACTAACATACACAAATTTAGCGTCGTGAATTCAAAGCCAGTATACAACAAATTGTTTTTAATTTGCTTGTATTTTTAAAAAAAAAAAAAAAAAAAAAAAAAAAAAAAGGATTTTTTTTTTTAATCCTTTCATTACTGCATTTACCCATTTTTAGGTAGCTCCCCATCCCCCACATATTTTAGCAAATCGGTCGGTATCAGCCAATCAGCGAGGGAGTCTATCCCCTTTTCACTTGCGCTAGACCAAGGAGATTATTTTAGTGTTTGAGGTGGAGCTCCACACCTACCATCAACTCATCACTTTACCACACAGATCCCTGTGCTGACTGTATTATTTGGATTCGCTTTTTGTTTTGTTTTATGGCACATCAACCTCAGTGGATCATTTAATGCCAACTAAGTTTTGGATTCATAGTGATAGTTTGGTAGAAAACAAATGTATATATGTATAGATTTTAACTATTGTTCAATTACTCGTATTTTTTAGTTCTATCCGACTTTTAGGAAATGTAAAATCCTGGATGGTCTTATTTTTGTGAAAATTTTTTTCAAATTACTTGCTTGGTAGTATTTTGTTCGCACTAGATCAAAGTCTACACACTCTAGCAGTATATGTTTCACTGTAAATCTCTCTTGGCATGTAGTGCATATTAGGGATTCTGTGCCCTCTATTAAATGCTGATGGGTGATGTAGGTGTGGGCGTATGTAAAGGCAGGTCAGCACAACCTGTTCTCTTCTATTTGTGTTGTATTTTAAGTTCCATTCTACAATAATAGGTTTAATGTTTTGAAGTTTGTTATTAATGAGTATTGGGGATTCTGTGCCCTCAAGTAAGTGATGATGGGTGATGTAGATGTGACTTATGTGAAGGCGGGTCAGTACAAACTGTTCTCTTCTATTTTTGCTGTATTTTAAGTTCCATTCTCCAATGGTAGGTTTAATATTTTAAAGTTTGTTATTATTTGGACTATTGTCCTCATCTTCTTTATTATATACACAACGTTTCGGTCGATGTACCGTCCGGCCTTCTTCAAGTGTTACTTTGTATTATTCAGATTATTTGGACTATTGTTCTGATTTTCATTGTTATGTGATACTATGATTGAGGAAGAACATGGTCGGAAAAAATAAATAATTGAAATTAGATAATGTTAAACCTAGGCATAGGTAAATGGGTGGGTGGTTGTCCTTTTTACGGACACAAAAAGATTGGGTCGTAAAGTTTAAGAGAATTGTACGGCCACTGTGAAGTTAAGCCACTTAGTGATAATATCTTTAGGCATCTAGGTATTAAAAGCAAAAAGGCTATTTTTATGAGGAAATCTCTTTTGAAGAAATTAATGCTTGAAATATTGAAGACACAAAGCCTGATCTCAAGAGTAAGTGTTTTAATTTTAAGAGAAATCATAGTCAGGAGTCTGAATTGAATTTTAAGTGCCAAACATCTGGGTGGTCTGGTCATAGAGGGGTGTAGGGTAGAATTTTACATAAATTCAGCTAAGCTCCAGCCCTTTGGACAGTTGGAACTGAGCTGTTGAGGTGATAGTGTCGCCAGTAGCAGTAGAGTTAGAAATAGCCAAGAATCCACAACAGCGATATAGTATTAAAACGCTAACAAAACACATCATTATATGTTGGCCGAACAGGCTTTTTTTTGTTTTTTTTAAATTAATATAAATAGGTATTCTATTTCTTGTATGTAATACAACTTATTAAGTATTTAAGAAGGTATTTTTAAGTTCAAAGTGATGTTATTTATTTAAATTAATACTATATATATGTATTCTTGCAGTATTAAAATGAAAATGTTGAATAATTTTGTGAAATTTTTTTTTTTTTTAAATGTTGATATCTGTACCTCTTATTCTCTAAATAATGGGTTATAGCAAGAGATACATACCATTTGAGTGCAGAATCAGGAAGAACATAATTTTTACATTAGAATTCCAAGTTTTATCAAAATTGCTCCAAAAATAAAGAAATGGTAAAGAAATGACTGAATTTCTTGTTTTGAATTCGTTGTGATTTGACATTTTTTTAAACAAAATCATGTCCATTTTTGTACCCCCAATTTCAGGGCTTTAAATTCTCATAACTTTTGAACCACTGGGGATATTTGCATAATTCAAACGGTTCTGAACTCCATTTACAGTGTTTTATATAACTAATGTGATTAAATAACAATAACTCAAATAAAAAAAATCAACTGGGAATGCTATATATATATATATATATATATATATATATGCTGAAAGGTATGTGCCCTGTGTCACTGGCACAACAAATTTTAAAAGGATGCCAGAAAATTGTATCCCTGCATCCCAGTGCTTTTTTTTTTTTTTTTTTTTTTTTTTTTTCTTTCTTCACCCCCCCCCCCATTTCCAGCTAACAATTAATACATTTCAATAGTTTCTTGGAAACGAAATTGCAGGGTATGGAGTACAAGGTAGGGGTTAGTTGAATACCCCCCCCCCCTGGGAAATTTATCCATTCAACATTTTCTTTCCTTTATTTACTTATCTTTTCAACACATTGTCGGATTCATTTCCATTTTTCAACTTGCACACACACACACAGAATATACATATGACCTAAGGAGTCAGAAACTATTTACCTAGGTTTCACTTAATGGCTCATCAGGATAATTCTGACAGTTATCCTGACAAGCTGTTAGGTGACACCTTTGGTCCTTATAATTTTGCTCTGCTTAGTGTATGAAGTACTTTTTACATATTTGAATTTGACAACCCTTTCTGTGTTTTTTTTTTTTTTTTTTGTTTTTTCTTTTGGCCATTTGTCACAATACCAACAATTATTTTTCAGACGTTACAGGTGCTTTGGTCATTTCTTTTTTAGTATTTTCCCAGATATCAACTTGTACATTTCTTTATTTATATACTACACCATCTGTTTTTCTCACTATCAGAGTTTAAATAAATGTGTGTGTGTGTATGTGTGTATATATATATATATATATATATATATATATATATAATATATATATAATCCAAAAGTCCAGAGAAGAAATCTTCCTTACGACACAAGAGTTTCATTTTAAAAAACCTGTCGCGGTTTGAGAGCTCAATGTGTGCTCTTAATGTTAGAGTCACAGAGCAAATATATATATATATATATATATTATATATATACACACACACACACCACACAATTTCAGTATGTAGTATGTGTATATATATATTATAATGAAAAGTTCTGCAAGTGGTTTGAAATTTTTTTTTTTTCTTATTTATTTTAATTTTACAAAATGTGACACATGTTTCTGATTTTACAGTATACAGAGATGCTGATAGATACACATACATTCCAATAGTTTCTTAGAAATGAATTACACAGGATAGGTTACAAGGTAGGAGTTAGATGGCTTTAGTTGGTCCCCATAAATTTTCCCAGGGACTCATTCAACGCAAATATGTGCATCCCAGGAGGCACTAAATCGAAAAGCTATCAGCATCACTATATATATATATATATATATATATATATATATATATATATATACTAGCATATATATGCACCCTCCGGGTGCAAGTATTTCATTTTTAATATAATAAAATATCACATTAAATTAGAAAGGCTAAAGAAACTGAATAAGAATGCAGAAAAAAATTGGAACAGATGGGGTATGATTGAAAAATAGAACAACTTTGAAACTAACTCTTCCAGCATTTTCCATTACTCCCGTCTTTCATTGGTAAATTTTCTTAATTTAACTATTTAGTTAAAATAGGAAGTAAAGAATAAAATAACAGTTATTTCTTCTTGTTAACAGATTTATTTTAAGATTTTCATCGAGATTTTTGCTCATATTCAATAAGATAAAACCAAACAATTAGAAATCAATAATACTAAGCATATATTTATTAAAATCACATTTTTAGGATCAATATGCAAATTAGTCTTTCCATTCATACTGTAAACCGCTATTTTCTTGTATATATAAATACAATTGCATGTTATTAGTATGTAGATATGGTCAACAGTCTTAATGATGTAAAACAATTTTATTAATAATTGAGGTTTAAAATAAAATAAAGTCAGGGAGAATGTGATGTAAATAACAAAGGAATTGTGACTTGTATAGTAATATAGTTTCGGTTATAGACAGACAAACCCACAATCTCCATTATAATAAGATATATATATATATATATATATATATATATTATATGAGAGAGAGAGAGAGAGAGAGATAAATGAACAAATAAAATATTTAGCTTTTATTTATTATCATAGGAACAATCTTTATGATAGAGCGTTTTTTTGCAAGTGCATTCGTCAGGTAAAACAAAATAGCTTTTGAAAATAAAAGAAATGGTTAAATGTGTGCGTTTTTTAACTGTATTCTCGTGTTGTGTATATATATATATATATATATATATATATATATATACACACATACACGCACTCACACAATTTTTAATGTGTGTATGTGTAATATATATGTTCAAAGAATGAATAAAGGAAAGAAAGTATAGAATGTATGATATAGGGTATTTTAATCAATATTACTTACACGTGTTTCGGTCAGGAGTTTATCCATGTGTATATTATTCAAACTATTATTATTTTTAAATAATCAAATGAAATAATAATAATAGAAAAAATGTAGAAATGTCCCGCACACAAAGAAAAATCGACCTTCATCAGAGTAAATCCTTATTTGAAATGAAAATCGTTGGAAAAAAGCGGAGAATTTTTGAAATTTTCGAAAAAGAACTTTTTTAAAAAAAATTCTTATATATATATATATATATATATATATGTAAAATAAAAGGAAATTAATCCGACAGTGTGAATTTGATATATTGAAAAAACAAATGATGTTTACAAATGCATGGGATCATCTCTCCTGATGATCCCAAGCATTTGTAAACATCATTTGTTTTTTCATATATAGACCTAAATTAGTCAGATACTACCTACTTTGGTTTCACCTGAACAGTTCATCAGGATAATCATAATCTATATTATAAAGATAAGGTTTGCAAGTGGTATGATTTAAAAAAAAAATTTTTTTTTTTCCCCCTATTTGTTTCGATTAAAATTATGTGACACGTGATTAATCCTTATCAAGTTAATACAATTGTGTTAAGACTTGTTTCAATATATAGTCATTTTTTAGGTAGAGATAAGACTAATAAATCATACTGATTATTTCAAGTTGATTCCCTGTCCAGTCTAGTACTTTGTGTTCTTTCAGTGATTTCCTTTTAATCTGCATCCCTTTACTCTCCTCTTGTCTAGTATTAACATTAGGGTAGGTTGATTTTGGAACTATAACAGGGTGATGAAGGCATATTTTCAATTTGAATTCCAGTTGGATTTTATTCCTTTTGTTTAAACCGCAATGTCGGCTGGGGCGTTAGAATGCACCGACTGCACCTCTGCAGAGGGGTAAGGCTCCCCCAATGGGGCCACCTGTTGGCCGTAGGTGGCGACCCGTGATGCTTAAGGATAGAGCCCAAGTGGAGGAACAGTTCATGACGTGCAATACTCCACTTTGGCCCTATCTTGGGCTAGATGGGCGGTCAGAGAGGCCCCCTCCGATCAATCGGCTGGTCACGTCAAGCCCTAGCACCTATATGATTTTCCCAACCCTATTGCCCCTATGGCAAGCCCCAACCCCTTTTTATCATATGGGTGCTAGAAGGTGGTGGCTGCGGGTCTACATGTCCTGGGAATGACGTTAAACTCTATCTGATGGTGAGGTTCCAGTTTTGGAGGTTTGGGGAATGTAGAGCACCCCTTCATCACCATTGCTCCCTGGTCCACTCTGACCCGGAGTGGTAGTACCTGTTAGGGTCCCATCTATAGGTTAAATAGAAAAATGTATTTATAAAAAAATTGTATTATCCATTAAGAATTGATTTATTTCAAAACTTTATTGGCATTAAATGACCCACTGAGGTTGATATGCCGTAGAACAAAACAAACCAAAAACCAAACCTTTTGTTTAAAATGACAAGCTTTACTGTTTTAAATATTGATATTGATAAATTTTCTAACCAATTTCTAGGCTAAATGCTGTCTAACTCCTACCTTGTAACCTATCCTGTGTAATTTGTTTCCCAGAAACTATTGAAATGTATTTACAGTTAGGTTGAAATGAAATAAGAAAAACACTTGGACACATGTATATGATTTTACTGCGTCCTTTTAGATTTTTGTGCGTCAGGGACACAGCGTCGCCTGGGTAGAGTGGGGGCAAAATTTAAGTCTCATAGATCCATTATTACTGAATTATGAGTTGGATCCTCACAGGATGCCCCATTAAAATCCCTATGTAAAAAAAGAATTTGCATTGACCCAGACACTCTGAAAAGAAAAATTAATATCTCCTATTTAAAATACTAAATGCAAAAAAAAAAAAAATCCATGCTGTTATCATTTTAATTTTAATTTTTAATTATCTTCATGAATATATATCATTATTTTTGTTCAAAAAGCAAGATCTGGTGATAGTGAATGTGTATATATATTTACTTTGCCGTTAATTGTTTTATTTTCATAGTTTCCTCTGGACATACACACATATACACAACTGCCCTTTATATATGTACTAGCAGCGACTACCGGTGTCGCCTGGGTAGAGGGGGATTTTTTAAAGTTAGTCCCGCAGATCCATTATTACTGAATCATGAGTTGAATCCTCGTGGGATGCCCCATTTAAATCTCTATGTAAAAAAAGAAATGTTAATGTCTACTATCTAAGATACTACATGAAAAAAACCAAAAAAAACCTGTTATCATTTGAATTTTATTTTTTAATTATCTTCACGAATATAAATCAAATCTCTTATTTTTACTCAAAAACCAAGCCCTGGTGATATTTAATGTGTATATATATATATTTGTCGTTAATTGTTTTATACATATATGTATAGCTAGATAAATAGATGTACATACACATTTTCTTTTTCTTCTTTCAAAATAAAATCTGATATGACCCATGGATTTGTCAGTGGACCATAGACTCACCTTTTATTTGTTTGATATTT